>WEKX01008937.1:4567-34224 GCA_013390025.1 Pitta sordida
TACTCAGGACAACAGCCTGGACTCTTTAATTCCTAGGAGTAATATCATAGCAGCAAATGCATCACCAGTAGTGAGCCACAGGTATCTGATTTCAGCCAGATCCATGTTTTACACTCGGCATCCCCTGATACACCTGACCAGACACCTCATCTTGGTAGCAGTGTCTCTGATTGATAGAAAAAATTCTCTAATGCTGCTTTGGGAAATAGGAGTAGCTTCTGCATTAAGCCATTGACCCCTAATACGTATCTAAACAATCAAGTGGGTTTTGCTTTACCCTTGCAGCATCTTTACTGCCAAATATTTTCCCTGAGAAACCTTCTGCTGACTTCAAAGGGATTGGTATTTAAAATGATGTTTTGTGTACTTGCTGGGTTTATCTAAGAAGTGCAAGAAAGGGTGATATGGCATAAAACTGCCAATACTATGTGGATAACCTTGACTTAACCTTGGACGATAGTCTATCTCATAGAATTTTACAGGCTGAGATTGCCAAACAAAGATATGCTTTTATTAAAAAAATATTAATATATTTTTCGCAATTTTGTCCATAGAATATACATTGAACCTAGACTCAGAACATTTTAGCTTAACCTTTTACAAACCACAACAGAATAAAAAGGCTTCATCACATGTCACCTTTCTATGTGAAATAGTCTTAATATTTTATAAGGCTTTCATTTAAAAAATAAACAATGAAAAAGAACACATAATGTAACTTTTTTGCCAGCAAGATATTTCTCACCTTCTCCTGAAGGTAAAAGGGCAAATGATAGTTATCTTTAGCACAGATTTCTTCAATGATGCTTTATCTTTGACGTTTCTTCTAAAAGAGAAGTATAGAAAAGTATCATGCTTATCAGATTATAAAGCTTACTGTGGACTACAGTAAACTGGCTGCTACCTTAAATGTAAGTGTTAACAAGTGTCATTTGCTATGCTTTGCAGGGAAAGTCTGTGCCTCTCTGATTTTTTTCCAGATTAAATTTCTTTTACTTAGAGGCATCAGGAATAAGTTTTTGCTGGTCTATGGGAAGAAAAGATTTTGTTGAGGATCTTAAGTTCCATCTCCCCCTCAAGTACTGCCCACTCCTTCTGAATCATAAAGCACGACTGCCCCAATTACATAGCATGAAATTTCTCCATGAACAGACTTTAATCACCAGTGAGATGTCCATAATTTCTTTTACTCATCAAACACTTTTTCATCAATTACTGCTTCATAAAACAAGCATTGTCTGGACTTTTGTTTTAGCTTACATTTCAAAATTGCTTCAGGAAAGTTAAAAATGTCACAAGTTAATCTATAATAAACCCACAGCTTTCTATCTGACAAGACATGACAACTCATTGCTGTAAATGAAACTAACTAGCATGCTCAAAAAAACATGCCTGCTAAAAGAACATTAAATTTTCACAACATGCTTATACTGGTTCTATACCATTATATAATTTTTCTTCTGCTTCTTCTTCTGTTTATATTCTCTAAACTTCCTCCATCTTTTTCTCCATCATATTTTTTCCAGATTAGTTTATTGAACAATTTCTCCTTCACCGTAACTCTTGCACTAGCATGAGGAAAGAAGGAGCACAGGCAGAGAAAAAATTGTCAAGCACATTCCCCTAACAGAAATATCCATCTAACCCAAACTGAGTGATTGGCTGATAAAGAAAATAAATGGAAAATATCCAGGTGAAAGCTTCTCAGGTTACGTATTCAAAATGTCAGGAGAAGACACTGGGTCTACAGAATTAGGTAACAGTGCATTACAATACAATTAGTACATGTAACATAAGTAGTGCTGATGTTAGTCAGTAATGTATTTTTTCCTTGTGAAGTCTAGTAATTTTGGCATGAAGAAATTGATCTAAATATAGCTTCTGCAATTCAATAATGTTCACCTTTAGAAATTAAGTTTCCCATTGGGTTTGCTAGACTGCCGAAATACAAACTTAAAGTAAATGCAGCCTATGTGCCTGTTTTAGCTTGGTTTTCTCTCTGGACTAACACTGGCAAAGCCCACAGCAAAGCCAATTTGTTGGATTTACCTCCTGGCCCCAACTGTGATGTGACTGGCAAGACAAAATGTTGAATAATAATATCATGGACAGGGACAAGGAAAATGGAACCCTAATGTCCTAAAAGAAATAGGTATTTTAATATCCATCTGGAGATTTTTTTAAATCTGCCATTTTTAAAGTTTAAAAAACAGATGAATCACCTAAGTATATGTGACAATCAGTTTATCAGCTGGACTAAGAAGCCAAATATTCAACAAGGGCAGACACACTCATTTAGATAACTCTGCTGTTGCATGAACACAGGGCCCTGTTATGTGCCGTGGTCTGAGGTTATATAAACACAGACATGCTTGAGCATTTGTTAGGGCTCTTTTTCTTTTTTTATAGCATTACTGGAACCTTCCCGAGAGTGCGGAAACAGCATTTGTTACAGAACAAGCCTCATTAAAATAAATAGCATTGTTGCTACTTCCTCAGATAACTTTGCTCCTGTCTTAGCAAAGGTAGACTGGTTCTATTACTGGGAAACAGTCTTTATTGCCAATTCTGTGGTAGAGGAACGGCATTTTAAATTTAAAAATCCTTTTCTATTGATCCATGTTTATCACATAATACTATGCTGGCTTGCATTAAACAGTGCGGATATGTTTTCATCCCTATGAAGGGAATTAAATGCCCACTTCTTATTATTGTTAATAGTGGTGTGCCTAATGCCCAGTGTGCTTGCCTGCAAACATACCCCTTAATTGCCTAATATGCAGTCTTGGGAGAAGCAGATTATTCAGCTTTATGTTTCCACATTTGCAAATATACCAAGGAACTGGTGGCTGTGGCACAAAGAACAGATTTGTCAATTAGTTTATTTTCAAAACAGGACAGCACAGGGACTTTGTTCTAGCAACTCCTGGCTATAGTGCTGTGAAACTCTGGAAAAAAGGAAACATCTTAACATATGGATTTCTACAGTGTGGGAGGGATTTGCTTTACATTCCTGACTCTTTCAAATTAAACTGAATGTTAGCTCAGCCCATTTAAAATGCATATAAACTGTATTTACAGGTTTCAAGTTATGCTTACTTTTCTTCTGAAAGAGCATGACCAGAAATGCAGAAATGTTTTAACCCTGAAGTTTACAGAAGGGTTTCTGTTGTGTTTTTTGTCTTCTCCGGATGGAAAAATGTAGGTAGCCCAAGACAGGATTTACCACTGTTTTTTGAAATGGTTGAGGGAGTTGTACAGTGAAAGGTGTACAATGAAAAGCATACATTCTGAACAATTACTGTCATTCAGCATTACACTAGGGTGAAAACAATTTTGACTATGTTGAGTAGTCCACAAAGAGCTTTATTATCTTCAGTCGGACTAAAGCTGGTGTCACATTACTTCCCACAATCACAACATGAGAAGTTAGTTTTACTAAGTGAAACATACTGTTAAGAATTGTATACTTGCAAACATTCTCCATGTTTGGGAATAAATCAAAAAAATTCATGCACATGATTCCATACTGACTGTATCTACTTTGGAATCCAAGTTTATTGCAGTCCATAATGCAGCAAGTTACCATATCCTTGTTTAAATCTTGTGGCTCAAGTTTTCTCTTTTAAAACAATAAAGACATTTCAAATAGGTTTCTCACAGAAGCTGACACAAGATTCATTTAGTGCAGATCAATCTGTCCACACAAATTTCAAATTCCAACCATCTCCATTGTCAAAAGGAAAAAGCACAGCCCAGAAAAACATCTAAACAAACAAATAAATCCTTTTTCCTGTGCTTTGAGAAAAGCAGAATGATTTCCTCCCAGAAGAGCCTCAGAGAATTAGCTGGTTAATGGAAGAAGGGTACATCTGCCAGAAGTCTCAGGGGTAACGAGGGTGATGAGTTGTTTCCTCAGAGGCAGACAGAGCTATATGAAACTTTCAGTGGCTCTAAAATGAGCAACTTTTGTATTCTGGAGTAAGGAAGTATTTTGCACAGGGACTCCCCTGGATGTCTCAAGCCATTTCTCATCAAGCTCTGCCTAGGATAGCAGCTCTTGGCTGCATTCTCTCTGGGCAGTTGCTCCTGGATGTTAATCTCCACGCAAAAAGGTACCTCCTGCAGCTCACATCATCCCTGTGTCTTTACCACATTAGGCAGAGAGGAAGCCATTGTCAGCTGCTTCATGTTGTCAGGGCTGAGGAAGACCAGAGGTTTACAACTTCTCACGTCTCCTGTTTGCTTAATATTTCCCTCATCTCTCAGACAGGGCAATAGCATGCTGAGAAATAAACCTCTTTACTCTGCCATATCCCTGTGAGATACTCTCATTAGTAACTGCCTGAGCTAGTCAGTCAAAGTTTTCCCAAATGCTTCTTAGCATCAGCTAAATCGTATAATATTAATACCACGGATGTCTGCTACATCGCCATGGGATTTTAGTAAAGAGCAAATGTTATTAGAAGAGATAGTGTGGCTTTCCCTTCATTTGTTCTTACACTATACTCATCAAACAAGAAGCAAATTTTCAACTCACAATAATAAAGCACAGATATCTAGGACCTAATGTTCACTGTAAGATGCAGAATTTCAGTCCCCAGAAAGCCAGATGAGTGCCTGGGAGTGATACAAAGATACCAGGAATCTTTTAATGTCAATAGTTCCAAACCAACCCTGGCTGGCACCTATCAAAACCATCACTGTTGCTGCTGCTAAGTGAGTTGGTATTTCCTCTCCACTGCCCACAGGAGAAAAATCATTACCCTTTCTGACACTCATTAGATTCATTATTATGTTCCTCGTTGTGAAGTTCCAGGTTGTCCAGGTCCCATAAGACCCATGCAGTTCCTGGGAATGCCCTAGCTTCATGGTGTAACTGAATAGGATTTATGGGTGGGAAAGGGGAAGCACAAGATGAGTCAATATATCTGCATGTGACATTAGATTTGCCCTGTTGCACAGGCAGGATTGGACTGACTCAAAGCTGCACGAGCAAAAGCTGAAGACTACTCAGCTCTCCATACTACTGTACCTCCACAGGATACAAAATGATAATTTATCCAAACATTGAAGACAGAGTTCCTCAGCTAGCATAAACAGGAGTTTACCCATTGGCTCTGGCCCTCTTGAGAACAAACTCCCATTGACTGATAAGTGATCCTGAGGATAAGGCACTATTGTTGGGCTGTTTCTAAGAGCTGGCCTTCATAAACTAATCCTTTCATGGGTGCCATAGGCATCACATTCTAAAGGACTAAATTCACTTGAGAAATCCCCCAATTAGAAGGCAATTTGACTCACCAATTTCGCCTGTTTTTTATCTTGCCAACCTATATTTAAGAGGGCACGAATCTAAGCATGATAAGATTAGCAGTGCACAAGTAGGTGAAGCAGAGGCAGGGTTACCTCAATGTATTTTCAAATCAAATTTACAAAGGAATTCCATGTGCTCAAGGGCAATTATAGTCATGCAACTGTAGGTGACTGAAATCCATGACTAATAAAATTTCAATTGGCCCAAAATTAATTATATGCAGGAGAAATTATTTGATTCAACCAGATTAGCTGCTAAAATGCCTCTAGAGGGTTGGATTAACAGAAGTATCCTCTTCTATCTCAAGGCTCAGAGAGCAATATCTTACAAAGGCAAATTAACAATAGAATACATTAGCTAGTCCTCTCTTGATCTCTGCATATGAAGAAGGGAAACATGACTGTATGCATTGGGTTGTTCCTGCATTTTCAGTTTTTCCATCAAAGTTACTGCAGCAGATGCTGCAGTGCGTGATTGATAGCAGATGAGGCAGTAAGCAAGAGATCGCTCAGTGGTAAGTATAGCACTCTAGTTCTGTGGTTTTGGACAGTAAATGTTAGTCAGAACAGATGCCTAGTACGGATTCAGTACAAAGACAGTCAATGCAACTTTTGATCAGGGAGAGGAGATAAAACCAAATGGTCTTTTCAGCTTCTCTCTAACATTCTCTTCCATTATCTGAGCAAGTGCAGCCTAACAGACTTGCTGGCTGGATGTACTTGGTGGTGTCTGTGCTAAATCTCTGGGGTTTCATGGGTGCTATGACAGCAGGACTCCATTCAAGAACTTCTGTATTCTTCCCTAGTGATACAAAGCAGATGCAATGGACCAGAGTACCCTTCCAGCATGTCCAAGAGTATTGCATGTGGGCTAAGGGTTGCATTTTGTGAATGAGACCCATTCATTCTAGTTTGATTTTCAGCAAACCAAGAGACACAATACCATAGAAAATCAGTCTTAGGTACCCTTAGTACTCTCTTCCCATCTATGAATCTAGGATTATATATTCACAGGCTCTTGTTTTGCTTTACCTTTCCATAAAATATTAGTGGTTCAAAAATAGAATAAATATACCAAAATGTAAAGGAAAAAAAACCCCAACCCACAAAAACTTCCCAGTTACCGTGGAAGAAGAAGAGAGGTCTAACCCCTGTATATGTAGGCTAAGGATCAGCCTGCATATCTCCAATACTGTCACTGTCCCTGTGACTAACTTTAAACAAGGAAAAAGCATAACTTCAATATCCCATAGTTTGCTCTGGATTTTTTGTGTTTATTTGTAAGGACCACTACTGCCACCGTGTATTTTGTAATTACATTATTGCACAGAATAATTCCCTTCATCATAATACAGTACAATTCTGAAAATTTTTGGAGTGGCCTGTACTCATTGGTCATATCCATGGAGCTAATCAGATAAAGCAGAGAAAAAAGAAACCAAAACCAAATCCCCACATTTCACAGTATCACATTATCACAGTGTTGATAAGGTTGGAAAAGACTTGAAGATCATCAAGTCCAACCTATAATCCAACTAAAACCTAACATTTATATCATGGCCCTCAACATCTCATCCAGTCTACCCTTAAACACTTCCAGGGATGGCGATTCAGCCACCTCCATGGGCAATACATTCCTTAAAGGCTGCATTGCCAAGACCAAAATATTGCTCTAGATAGGCAAAATACATATTTAGTTTTTCCAACAGCTGGATCTAGCACCATGTAGGAATTTCTCCAGCACCCAGTATAGACTAGAACTACAACACCATACCAAAATTGCCCTGTCTCAAATTCTTTAGTCCATTTACTTGTACAGGAATGACATCAGTCTCATAACCCTTTCATTTTTCCTTCTAGGGCATATAAAAAGAATCCCTGCAGTTCTCAAATGCTAGTTAGGAACTGTAACTCTTGCACAGTGGCTAGTTACTGTGCTGGAAGGTGTTTTTAAACTTGATCCTAACATGAATTGACTGAATTCACCCAGAATATGGACAGGGCCTCATTTATCTGAACTCTGATTCATAGTAAATAGAAATAAGATCAGGTTTCATTTTCATAACATCCTGAAGATGCATATTCTAAATAAATTTACTCACCCATTCTTCCCTTTTATAAACCTCAGCAAACACAATCTCTCCAAGAATACCTATTGAAAATTCTGGGAAAGAAAATAGAATTGATACGTGTGGATGATTTTTTAATGTTTGGGAGCCATTTAGCTCAAGCAGTAAACACTTTTATTTTTATGCATAGTCTTGTTAAGGAGATTTTATGACATTAGGAAAGCTTCATTATTATATCTTTCCTTGAAGCCACTATTGAATCAAACATAGCTGCAAAACCTTTAATGTGTTTCATACTTATGTTTGACTCATCTTTTACATTTTTCATAAGTCACAATCCAAAAAAGTAAAACCAATATTAAGTCTCTAGAAAAATTATGTTGATTAAAATAAGGCTTTTTAATCATCTTCCTATGAAGATCAAAGTATGTCCAATGTCAGTATGAGCTGTGTGTCTTCTCCCTTTACAGGAACTTTTAGACAAGATTTTAAGGCTCTAGTCACCAACAGAAATATATTTACAGTGCTGATGGTACACAACACTAATTACAGATGATTATAGGGAAATTGAAGTGGGAAGGGGGCTATGGGCAAACCTGCACTCAGAACAAGGCTACTTTAGGGTTGGATTGCTCAGGACCTTGTCCAGTCAAGCTTTTGGTATCTGCAGGGAATTACATTTCACAGCATTTCTGGGATTCTGTTCCAGTGCCAAATCATTCTCTCAGTGAAGGATTCTTCCCTTAGGCCTCACTGAACACTGCCATAGATACCTTGGACTGTTTGCTTCCAAAGGGCCCCCTGCCTACAGTGTTGCAGGTCTCCTTTTTCACACCCAGATTTGCTTCTGTTCATACAGGCAGTGCTTTCCAGAGTCACTGCCATGGTGTCTTTCTTTTGTTGCTCTCAAGATGTTTCTTCATTCTGTTTCTCTCATTCACCTGTAAACACTTAGAGTGTTGTTGTGAGGGGGTTCTCACAGGAACTGACTTCTATTGGTCTGGCACTCATACCTTCTTTCTCCCCTTCTCTCCTTTCCTCTTCAGCTGTAGCATCAGGGTTATATTAGAGAACCAGCAATGCACGTCCTCAAAGTTTAACTACCAAGCAGAGTTGCTCATCAAAGCACACTCCAAGCTGTGTTAATGTCCTCAGCAGGAAGGACCAACATGGAATTTGCGCATGGGCTGATGGAAACTGTAGAGTTACTGTGGGAAAACTACTACAGGGGAACCCTGCTGTGTAGGAGAGAACATCCATGGAGAATGTTCCTCTGGGGACCCTCATCCCTTCCCAACTAGCCCATGAGCAGTTTCCCCGCCACCTTCTTTCTGTCTGTTTTTCCTTGTATTTTTCCCTAAAAGTAGCTTTCATCATCAGAACTGATATACACTGAAAGATGATCCTAACAACTATAGGCCAGTCAGCCTGACCTCAGTCCCATGCAAAGTCATGGAACACATGGTCTTGTGTGCCATTACACAGCAACTGCAGAACAACCACGACATTGGATCTAGTCAGCATGGATTTCGGAAAGGCAGGTCCTGCCTGACTAACCTGATCTCCTTTTATGATCCAGTGACTCGACTGGTCGACGACAAAAAGGCTGTGGATGTTGTGTACTTGGACCTTAGCAAAGCCTTTGACACGGTTTCCCACAATAAGCTTCAGGAGAAACTTGTAAAGCACGGGCTGGAAAGGAACATTTTATGCTGGGTCACAAACTGGTTGGAAGGGCGAGCTCAGAGGGTGGTGGTGAATGGTGCAACATCAGACTGGCAGCCAGTCACCAGTGGAGTCCCACAGGGGTCAGTGTTGGGCCCAGTACTGTTCAACNGCTACGCCAGGGGAGGTTTAATCTTAACGTTAGGAAGCGGTTTTTCACGGAGAGAGTAATTGCATATTGGAATGGGCTGCCCAGGGAGGTGGTGGAGTCGCCATCCCTGGAAGTGTTTAAGAGAAGACTGGACGAGGAGCTTAGTGACATGGTCTAGCTGGGGGGTGTAGGGCTGGATGACCCTGGGCCCCTTCCGGCTCGGAGTGGCCTGCTAGACTGTGAGGCATCTAGGTTGGTATTACGCTCTAGGATGTGCTCTTGGTCGCTGTACGGGTGTTAGATGGTGAGTTGGACTAGATGATCCTTGTGGGTCCCTTCCAACTCATAATTTTCTGTGATTCTGTGATTCTGTGACTATTGGCTATGAATGGACCTTGCTAATACACCTCCATGCATGTGAACCTGTGTGAACACATTTTGTGTTGAGAATATTTTAGTAAGAATTTCTGAAACTTGTCACTGCTCTGTCTCATCACCTTTCTGTGCACAAAAAAAAGAATTAGGTTCCATGCTCCCTTCAGTCGTTCCCCAAGTAATGAAAGACTGCAATTAGATACACACACAAAAAAAACCCTCAGACTTTCCTTGTATGTCAAATTCTGCAATCGCTCTCCTTAACGTCTTAGCAGCCCTCTTCTGGACTCTTTCCAGTTTGTCAAAAACTCTTTTTAGGTGCCCCTAAACCAGGCCCAGAAATCCAAGGGTGGCTTGTGAGTACTGAACAGAGGGGGAAATCTCTTTGTTTAGCCTGCTAGATGTATTCTTGTTAGTGCACACACTGTTGGCACACTTAACTGACTACCAGGACAGCAAAGTCCATTTCTGGAGAACTGCTGTTTTCTGGTCAAGACCTGCTCGTGCCCATTCACAGGGTTATTTCATTCCAGGCACAGGAATTTACCTTTGCTTTTACTGAATTTCTGCCCTTTCATTCAGCTTGCTGAGGTTCCTCCCTGACAGCCCTGTCCTCCAGCAAGTCAGCTGCATCCCCCAGACTGGTACCATCCATAACCTGCAGAGGATCCATTCATCCCAGACTGTTGATGGAGATGATGAACAGCATCAGTCCCAGTGTCAGTCACCCAGTAACATCAGACTGCTGCTAATTCAACTTCCTATCATGAACCACTGTTATATACCCAGACCTTATCTACTCAGTAGTGTGGGTATTCTGCAAGAGTATGTCAAAAGCTTTGCAAAATTTGAGGCAAACATTCACTGCTATTCACTTATCCACAGTGCCTGACATTTCACTACAGAAAGCATTCAGGCTAATCAAACATCATTTGCCTTTAGAAAACCCTTCCTGGCTGCTCCTAGACTTCAGAGTTCTCTCAGAATTTACTTGTTGCTTCAGCTTGGTGTACTTAACTCAACTTCACTTTGACAAAAACTGAGATTCCCCATTTTGTATAGTTAATATTCTAGTCTAAGCAAGTTTAACGGTATTGTGAAAGAACATAAAGGCCTTACAAGTTAATGACAATGTTTCTTAAATTTTCTGTCAATACTTTTTCAGAAGATGTACAGCACAGTACTTTCAAAGGGGGCACTTGTTTTACAACAGTGGGCTTGTAGTCTGCAAAGCTCAGAAGCTTGTCTTTTAATGGCTAAGACAATGAAATAATATCATGGCTAAGCTTCGTGAATGAAGATATATAAATGGCTCTACTCACGCTTACTACAAATATGCTGATGACTAAAAAGGCTGACGTGGGATAGACAAGTCCGATACAAAAGGCACAGCGGTATTAATGAGGCAGTCTTAACGAGGCACGTTTGTTTCTGCATTGACTTTTCTCCTCAAGACTAATTCTATGTGAGCTTTCAAAGGAGGCAGCAGCATTATAGATGGTGCATCTCCATGTCTCCCAATTTGAGGCCAGAGTGAACCACTGATGGTAGTCCTTGTATCTCTTCTTTGGGGCTCCTCTGTTGCGGCAGCTGGTGGCAAGTTCACCATGAAGCACAGTCTTAAGGAGGCGATGATCTTCCATCCTGAAAACGTGCCCTGCCCAGCACAGTTGCATTCTTAATAGCATGGCCTCAATACTGGTGACCTCTGCCTGTTCAAGGATAGCAACATTAGTCATGTAATCAGTCCAGTGGATGTTTAGGATTATACGGAGGCAGCGCTGATGGAAGTGTTCAAGGAGTCAAAGGTGATGGTGGTAGATGACACATGATTCAGACCCATATAAAAGAGCAGACAGCACAATGGCTCTATGAACACTAATTTTTGTACTTTTCTTCAGCTGTTTGTTACACCAGACTCTTTTATGAAGTTTTCCAAAAGCCCTGTATGCCTTTGCTAATCTGTTCTCTATCTCTCTGTCAATCTTACCACCCGAGGAAATGATGCTTCCTAGACAGTTGAAGTGTTTGACTGACCTAAGCTCTCATTTACCTAAAGTGATATGAGGATGATGGCAAGGCTCCCGAGATGCATGTTGGTAAAGAACTTCTGTCTTCTTCAAGGAGACTTCCAGTCCAAAAAGCTCAGTAGTCTCTGTAAAGCAAGATATTAAGCTCTGCAGAGCTGTTTCTGTGTGAACAATGAGGGTGGCATCAGCAGCAGAAAGAAGCTTGCAGATAAGGTAATTTAGAGTCTTAGTGTGGGCCTTCAATCATCCTAAGTTAAAAAAGTTACCATCGGTACAGTATCGGATGTAAATACCATTATCCTCATTGAGAACTTTGGCCTTTTGGAGCATCATGCTGAAGAAGATTGTAAATAGAGTTGGTCCGAGAACACAGTCCTGTTTCACAGCATTGGTTATTGGGAAGGGCACAGAAAGTGCATCTCCATATCTGACTTGATCGCACCGATCCTCAAATAACAAGATTATAATTCTGAGGAACTTGCGAGGACATCCTAATCATTCCAAGATCTGCCATAGGCCTTTTCTGCTCACAGTGTCAAAAGCTTTGGTGAGGTCAACAAAGGTTACTTTGCGCTGCTCCCTACACTTCTCTTGAAATTCACAGTATTGGTAAGGTTGGAAGAGGCCTTGGAGATCATCATGTCCAACCTATAATCCAACAGAAACCCATTGTCTAAACCATGTCACTAAGTGCCTCGTCCAGCCTACTCTTAAACACCTCCAGGGACAGTGACTCCACCACCTCCCTGGGCAGCCCATTCCAATGGTGGATCACCCTTTCAGTGGAGAATTTCTTCCTAATATCAAGTCTAAACCTCCCCTAATGGAGCTTGAGACTGTGTCCTCTTGTGTCACCAGTTGCCTGAGAGAAGAGACGGATTCCTGCCTGACTACAACCTCCTTTCAGGTAGTTATAGACCGTACCAAGGTCACCCCTGAGCCTCCTCTTCTCTAGGCTAAAGCCCAATCCCAGCTCCCTCAACCGCTCCTCACAGGGCTTGTGCTCCAGCCCCTTCACCATCCTCGTTGCCCTTTTGTCTCAGAACAAAGACCAGATCTGTTGTACTTCTATTTTATCTAAAACTACATTGACTTTCAGATATTAGTTCTGAGATAACTGGTACTAGTCTGTTCAAAAGAATTCTTGCAAGAATTTTACCAGCAGTAGAAAGCAAGGTGATGCCTCAATAATTTGAGCAGTCTGATTTTTCTCCTTTCTTCTTATACTGGGTGATGATGACTGCATTGTGGAGATCTGATGGTAGTTCACCTTTTTCCCAGCAACACACAAGCTCATGAAATTTCGCATGTCCTTCATGCTTCCAGACTTCAGATGGGATTCCATCAATTCCGTCCACCTTGCCAGTTTTAACCTCTTGTATGGCCTTAAGAGTCTCTCCCATAGTAGGGACTATATCCAATTCATTTTTCACCAGATGTGTAAAATGTGCTGAGTTCCTGAGCCTTGGACTACATGGTTGGCACTGAAGAGAGTCTGGAAATGTTCAGACCATCAATTCAGGATGAAGGTTTTATCGGTGAGAAGCGTTTGGCCGTCTGAGCTTAGTAGTTGACTTTGAACATGATATGTGGGTCCCTAAACTGCTTTCAGAGCCTCAGTGAAATCTTAAGGCTCATATCTTCACTTATTTACATCAACACATGCTTTTTTAGCTACAGTGTAACTGAACTACCCTCTGCAGTTTATGCCAAAGGAGGATCTGGGCTCCAGTTTCTATTTCCAGGTCTGTTTTGCTCATGTGAATGCAGCAGTTAATTCACAACATATGGGAGAGGTGGGGGAGGGAACTCCTGCACATGAAGCTCAAGCAGTTAGATTGATTTTTGCTAAAACTTGAAAAAAAACTCACCACAGCACATACCACGTGTGATAAGTCACCATCCTGCATCTCTGATATAAATTATACTGTATAACAAAATGTGAGTGTAAAAATTTAGTAGCGCGGCAGTTATGCTACACAACATTTCACCTGCCTGGGAGTACAGTTATTTCTATTTTCACAGTAATGGGCTATTGTATCCCAAAATGTGCTGAGAGAAAACACACTAATGGGATTTTATGTGAACACTTGGAGAACAAATTTATATAATGGAATTGGACCGGAATTATTTGATTAAATGCAAATCATTAATGTTGTAAACAATACAAACAGAAAGCAAATCTAAACTGAGTGTGAAATAATGAGAGAAAAATGGGGTTTACAGTGTTTAAAATGCACAGGTCATATCATGCAGCTTCCAAGGTATCTGCTAAGGCAGATTTACAGTGGAAAACGGTTGTGTGGGTTTTTTGTTATAGCAAAAACAGGTTTCTTTTGATTGACTAGGAGAGATTTATGACAATACTGAGCATGGTCTCCATGTCTATGAAAGTATTCCTAACTCTTATTTACCTCCCTAATTTCCCACTGAAATCAACTGACAATATAAATATTGTATAGCTTTTTAGACCTAAACTATGTGATTTAAACCCCTTCCAAAAATAGCCTTGAGTTGGAAGCTTTTTTTTCCAGAAATGAAAAGAAAGAATCTATCATAAGAGAAAAGGAGAGGACAGCTTACATTTCACAACCCTCGCTTGGATGCAGCCCATTTGCTGCTTCCACTGATAAGCAAGGATGTTTAGACAAGCAAGATGGCAGGAGCTATAAAAGACTGGAAAGTCTAAAATGTAGAGGCAAAAATACTGCAAATTAGGAGCAAACACAATGCTTATAAATACCCATTTCCTGAACAAGTGGAGAGTCTCTGGGTCAAGNAAAACAGGGGTTATGTGCTTATAAATACCCATTTCCTGTAGCAGAGCTTTAAACCAGATTCAACATTGCTGGTTTGTGTTTTTTACTAAATTTTCATTGCATCTCCAGGGGCAGGAATGCAGAGAGGAGAGGTGCCAAAGTAACACTGTGCCCTGAAGTTTCACTACAGCTCTGTGCTAGGTTGTTTCAAGTGGAGTGCCTGAATTCTAAAGGTGCAAAACACGGCTCCCCTCAGGAATCGCTCACGTTTGTGAGAACTGCAGAAATGTGACCACCCTAGGAAACAGTCCTTTCTTTTTCTTTTTTTTTTTTTTTTAAGCACTTACCATCTAGATTCTAGATTTAGGTACTTGCCTTTGGACTCTAAACAAGTTTTAGATGTCAGCTTTCATGCCCAGCTTGAATGTTTGGGGTTTGGTGGCGGGGGGAGCATTGATATTATATTTAGCTGGGTCAAACATATCCCTGAAGTAATCTGGTTTATTGTGCTTACAGGTTTTTAAACTTTTTTTTTAAATAATTTCTTCTTTGGTTTACCTTTGGTTTTCTACCCTGTGGCAAATAAACAATCCTTTTATTGAAGATAGCTGGAATTGAATGTGAAGACTCATATGTATTACTCACTGAGGTTGCCTTAGAGCAAAGGGAACTACACTTTTTCTATTCTCTCACCAACCTCTCTTGTAACAGCGCAGAGTATTGTTACTATCATGGCCTGACCCAGAGAAACAGTGAAAAAGACATTTTAGCAGACAGGATAAACAACTTCTGAGGAACTGGGCCCCTATTTCTGTCTTTTATGCATCCTTTCCAGTCCCTCACTAGGCTTTCACCAGATGCTCTTTTCAAATCTCATGAGGGCTTCCCAGCTCAAAATGTGCTGCTATCTTCTTTCTCCATGGGGACCCTGGAACAAATAAGATTCAAAGACAACATTCAGCCAGACACAAATTAGTTTGGGGTCATTTTGAGATTTGGCTTGAAGACTGAACCAATACTTTCTGAATTCCCTGCTAAGCGAGGTTGTTCATTTCTCATTTTAAAGCCTAAGTACTTTACATAGTGTGGTATGCACTGTGTCCTGTCAAGCTGATACGGAAAGACTTCCATATCTGAAAAACATTCAGAGACAAAATCACCAGGAAATGTGGAAGATGGAAAAATTCCAACTTTACAAATATCCTCCCAGAAGGATCTGCTCCTAAATTGAGATCTATTTGTTTATCACTTTTTAATTCTCTATGGGAGACACAGCACTGGGACAATGAGACATACAGATAATGAGCTGGGCAGAAGAAATGCTGTCAGAAATATTCTCAGCTTCAGAGTTCATAAAATCTCACCATTTTTTAACTCATTTTTCCTGCAATTTAAAGAGCACTGGATTTCCAGTTTTTAGGAGATTACTACTACTACTGCTCCTACTAACAGTACTATGATTGTTGTTGTTGTTATTATTATTATTACTATTATTATTGCATGAGGAGAAGACTTTATGAAACCAGATTTACTATGAGTCTTTTCTTTTACCCTCATGCTCACCTCACTGCAATTGTCCCATGGCAATCTCTGTCTTTTATGTTAACTCTAACTTTCAAAAGACTATACATGCTACAGACACTTTGGTACTAAGGCAAATAAAATACGTGTTCTGCATTTATAAGTAAATAAACTCATAAATATGCAGTATACATAGAAAAAGCCTAAAGTAAAAGTCTAGAGTCATTTACCCATTGGGGCAAATTCTATCATTCACCACCAGGACCTATCATAACAGTAGAAAGAACAACCTGCATGGGAAAAATAAGAGTGAGTAATAAAGGAAGGCTTACAAAGTCTAGATCTGCTTTGATCCAGCACTGCTGTATTTAAAACATTACCAGATACTAAGACATATACTATTGTCAGTGAAATTAAAGGAATACCAGAGTAATAGCAATAATGTACCAGAAAATGGCCAATTTAGGAATACAAGATGGAATGAAGCAGCTGAGAGTAATCGCATATTGGAATGGGCTGCCCAGAGAGGTGGTGGAGTCACCATCCCTGGAGGTGTTTAAGAGAAGACTGGACGAGGAGCTTAGTGACATGGTCTAGCTGGGGGGTGTAGGGCTGGATGACGTTGGGCCCCTTCCGGCTCGGAGTGGCCTGCTAGACTGTGAGGGATCCAGGTTGGTGTTATGCTCTGCGATGTGCTCTCGGTCTCCTTACGGGTGTTAGATGGTGAGTTGGACTAGATGATCCTTGTGGGTCCCTTCCAACTCATAACATTCTGTGATTCTGTGATTCTGTGAACTAGCCATGGGAAAAACCTTGTTAGCCTCAGTTCCATCAGGATCCACTCTTTTAATGCCTTTAATGTAGTAGGAACAATCAGCATTTAGCTAAGACAATGAAAAAGATACCTGTGTGAATTGTACAGAGCTGATACAGATTTCCACCTGACTAGCTTTTACAGCCCTAGTATTGGATATGCAGTATTTTTATGAATCAGAATTTTGCCATGGTCTAATGGTGGAAGAGAAGGCTTGCCCATGGTTAAAAGTCATTGAGATCCAACAACAACTAAAAAAGTCCATATGGAAGGTTAATAGTGCACTACTTGAGTCTCTAAATTATTTCAAAACTTAAATATAAGGCTCTCTGTCCTCCTCAAAAATGCACATCAAACAGATTTCCTAAACTTGTTATAGGGGTGGGAAAATCCCTATTCCCTGTACAAATTCCTTTTGGAAGTACTTTAATTTCTGTTTAGCTTCCAGTATCAGAATCTTGTGAAAGTACTCTGCAATATGCATAGCTTTAATTCTCTATTGACTCTAATATTTATATTAAAATTCAAGTTCTTTACAAATTCAACACTAGTAATCCTAAAATACATCTGAAGTTACAGAGGACAGCAGTTAGCTCAAGCTTAGAAATATAGTGGCATTTTAAGTGATGTTATTATTGCTTAGGGGAAGGAAAACGTTCTTCTTTTTGGAATCAGCAGTTTCTTATCTAACCGAGACTCCAGTGTGTAGTGTGTGGTCATCTTTTGGCATTCTTTGTACAGTTGATGTTACATGGAGAGGGGCATCTGAATGATTACTCAAGTCAATTTTATAAATCCAGATTTCATGCTTCTTCTCCCTGTGACAGCACCCATAATACTGAAATAGTAATTGGAATCTATGAGAAGGAAACAAATACAGTATTACAAAACTCATCTTCTTTGTTTTTCATGAGAAATTCCTTCAATGTCCAGTTGTGAAAGACTTTTCCCAGACGTTTTTAGATCTATCCCTTAGGCTGCAGCTTTTTGCTCTATATTAAAACAATTTCCCAGTATGTCTGAGATATGCTTTTCAATCATCGTGAAAAAAACATAGCAAGTCCCATGGATGTTAAATGTGGAAAGAAGAAAAGTTGCACTACCACTATATTTTTTCCCTTTTGTCAGGTTATAAAATAGAAATACCCTAAATGACAGAAAGTTCCAAATCATATTTCTGATCATAGCAGTTTCCTCTGAAGAGTTTAATATAAAAATAATGTCATGTTCTTTATGAACCTACTGTCCCATCATCATAGGACACCTTGCAGTTGGGAAGATCTCTGTCTTCAGGCAAAATGTCAACTGAAGGTGGTTAAGGAAAGTGCAACTGTTCCTAAGTAACCATTAACACGCTCCAGAGTGGAGTGTTTGCCAGTCAACATATACATATCATGTGTAGCTGAAGAATTTTCAGACTAGGAGCATTTTTGAGTGCTTATGAATCAAATTGCATAACCATACATGCCAGTGTAAATCCAGATAAGGGACAGCTGCATCATACACATCAGGGCTCAAGCAAGCATTCACCTGCGTGATGCAATACAGATCAAAGGAGTAACACTGAAATATCTGCTTCCTATGAAATCATTGCACGTGCATGAGTTCACACACATGTACGTAACTGTGTTGGTGCAGTTAGATTCCCATCATCATTTTTGAACCACATATGCAGTGGTTTGGATGTTCCGTCTGACTTTGGGAGACACTGCTTTCTCTGGGATATTGGGTCCTTGGGACATCATGTGAATCCTAACAGTGGTATCTGTACCCAACCTAAAAATTGGTAACTGTGATAACTGTGTGCCTACAATTAGATTGTTCCCTTCAAAGAACCCACTCCTGCATGGAGGGCCATGAGCAGCAGCAGCAAACGTCACTCTAATGGAGACTGGCTTTTATCAGAGGAGGGCAAACGTCTTATTTACTTCATGCACAGCATGCTGTCTGTGCTAATGCTCCTACTTTTGCTACTCCCAAGAAAAGCTTAGTATTGACATTGAAGGTAATGACTGATAGAGCATGCCAACTCAATACCAATAACTTAGCAGCAGGATATAAACTGACTGACAAGCTCTAACCTAAAAGGTACATAACTACTGCTACGAATGGTAATACTCTCTCCTACACAAGGGAGCTGTGGCCATCATTCTCATATTAAATTTTTCTTGGTTTCTAGCTATACTGGCACTATCATGATTGTATGATATTATTCCTTGGCAAAAAAAAAAGGAACTTGACTGGTTCCTTCTGCCCAGAAGGAACCAGTCAAAAGGTGAATATTTTGGTATTTGCTTTCACTGTTTCCATGGCTTCAGAAGAGACATCATGTCAAAAAACACCTTTGAGCTGTGTTCGTCCCAGTTGCCTTCATCTTTCAATCCCCATTCTAAGGTCTGTTGTTTTAGCAGACTGCAAAGTCTTGGGTGGCAGAACGACTCTCCCTGTGTGCTTGTGCAATAAAGAGAAATGGGCTGGTATCCCAGCTGAAATCTCTGGATGCTCTTTTAGACCACAAAATGCTTTTGGATCTTGGCCCAAAACAGATAGTAGCATACACAAGGCTGTAATAGCCTAGCTCTGCCTTTTTCACGCATAGCAGTTTCCTTGACATTGGACCTGGTAATTATGGAATGAATGGCCTCTTCCTCCCTCTGCCCCCAGCAACCATTATCTTAATTACAATTAAGCTGGAATCAGGAAAAAAAGCCCACAAAAAACAACAACATCAAGTTATACCCTCAGCACACAAAGCTGCAATGACTTAATTTGAGTCTAAGGTGCTGTGTACCTGAATACCTCAGTACATTTCATCTGTGCTTTGGGTAAATTCCATTCAACTTTTGCAAAAGCATGAAATGTGTAAAACATGTTCAGCAGAGTGAGGTTATTGGCATGGTAAAATCACAATCTATTGGTGAGAGGAGGATTTTAAAACATGGCCAAGTGGAGTTTTTTCTTTCATCAGACAGTAAATAACTCAGAATTAATTAACTTCTGAGAACTTGTATCTTAAAAGCAAATTACACATGAAAAATGAAGAGTACTGTAATCGTACAGATCTGGATTCACATGGATACATATTTTAATTTTACAGCAGGCATAAAAAATGGTTATCAGGTTGCATATTTAGGCCTCCACATTCCATATTTGTGGGAGAAGTATAGACCCAGATACAGCATTATTACATGGTTTTCTGACAACACAATATGTAATGAATGAAAGAACTTGTTACCGAGGAGATAATTGGACTTGAACAGTGAGAATATCTCAATTTGCCAACTTTCAGCATCAGTTTTTCTTTTGCTGTGGCCATGAATTTTTGCTGGCCGTATTTTTATAATAGCAAACTAATGTCTTTTTCTTTTGTGTGGTATATTCCATAGCCTAATATGTTGCTTTAACAGGAATTTTGTGCAAGGCTTGACTTGCTATACATTAACGATCTTAAAAAAAAAAAAAAAAAAAAAAAACACAGTAAGGAAGGACAGCTTGCAAATAGGGAAAAAAAGATTAAGGACAAACTAATATTAGTCCAGATAGCCTCACAAGAAAAATTCAAAGAGTGTGTAGAAAATCTTTTGCAAGTGGCAGGAATAGTACATGTTGATGTCATATACTGAAAGCAGTCTTGCCTACCTGTCTGGCCAAACTTCATTACTGTGTTACCCTCTAGTCTTATTACTTTAAATTCTATTACACTCTAGTTACTAATATATTTTTCTAGGCCTCTCTGATACCCACTTTTAGCATATTATCTGTAAATGAAATCTCTTTGACTTTTTTCTTTTTTTTTTTTCAAAAGCAGCTTCAAAACAACAAACTTCTGAGACATGCATATCACACAGAGTATAACAAATTGATTAAATTGCCTTCTTCTCAGTCTATATCAAAGCAAAAATGCTAAGCATATATGACAATTATTTTTTATCCTTAGTGATGTTTGATATTTGGCTGTTCACCATGTGGAGGGATGTCCCCATTTGCCTTATTGTTCCCTGTCCTACTTGTTGAAGGTGAAGCAATCAAATCCACAGTTTTTTCCATTATCAACTGTAGCCTGTATCCTATGTCTCTGTATTCACAGATTCACAGAATATTCTGAGTTGGAAGGGACCCACAAGGATCATCGAGTCCAACTCTTAAACGGCACCACTGCCTCCCTGGTGGGAATCGAACCCCCAGTCTCCTGTATGAGAGGCAGGGACACTCACCGCTATACTAAAGTGGATTTTTGAACACTGGAGAATGCGGGCATCGATCCCGCTACCTCTCACATGCTAAGCAAGCGCTCTACCATTTGAGCTAATTCCCCGCCCCACAATTCCCTGCGATTGTTTATCAGTGAATTCCCACCATACATACAGAGGCTGGGAACAATTGAAGGGAACAGCCTAAAGGTTTGTGCTTAGTTGTGGCCTTAAAACTTTTCTTGCACCTTGTGCAAGTTTATAGCAGTGTATTTTTAAACAGTGGTTGCAATTAAGTCTATGCATGATTATCTTCCAGTACTAGGAGTGCCACCATTTCCTTCTTCAAGGGATCCATCCCACTGTCCCCTTGAAGACTGACAGACCTTCAGACCCAGTGGATAAAATGCTCATGCAAGTTCTCCTTAATCAGTTGCAGTCTGAATATACCATGCTGGTAAACGCTAGTGAAACAAACAAGATAGCCCATCTCTTTCTAGCTGCAGAGGGTAAGCAGTGCTCCCAGGAGTAGCTTGCGGATGGTACATGGAGATGAAGACCCTAGAGTAACTTGGAACTTAAGAACAGCCACTAGAGGAAAGAGCAGAGGAGGGGAGGCTCATCCAGTGCATCTCCTTCCACAACATATGCCGTGCTGCTTCTCTGCATGCTGCAGTCACTCATTCAGGTTTCTTTTCAGCCTCTAGGATGTTGTTCTAAGTGTTACAAGTCCAATGTCTTTAATTCTCTTTTTCTGAAGATTCACTGGCAGTCATCTAGATGCAGAACTGAAAGAGAATGTCTTTTTTGTTCAGAGAAAAAAACAGGTATACCTTTTGCAAAGGCTTCCCTAGCACTGCCACACTAGGAAAACACATGCAATGCCCACTTTCCTTGAATACTTGTTTCTCATTCAATTTCTCTCCATTCCCATAGTTTCAACCAGTTTCAGTGAACATCCAGTTTCCCCTAATAAACCAGTAACATCACAGGATCATTTTTTAACTGTAGGTAAATGGGTTATTATAGAAAACAAGGGGATTTGTTTTGCAAGACATAGAAAAGCAGTAAATAACTTTGGCATTCAGCACAGGGATTGGTCCGTCCTCTCTGCAAAGAAGTATCAGAATAAGTAGGGAGCATCATTTAGCTCACCTACCACAAAACCTGTATCCCTGTGGGGTAACAGAAGAACAGCATGTAGGAAGAGCAAAAAAGATATGTGATAGCATATATATTTTCTATAGGTTTAGTGGAGGAAGAATACCTCCCTGTGCTTGCTGCCCCATGTTTGAGAGTATGCCCTGTATGACAAGCAATAGGTATAAAGCTGTTTAATGGTTTGCTTTAGTTCAGCTCGATATTCTGTGTTGTGTCAATTAGTGGTGGGATGTGCTTGATGAAGTCTGAATGCAACAGAGGAACCAGAACTAAGCAAGGACCTCTAACTCTTTTTCCTGATCCTTCTGTGCTCTGTGCAACTGCACTAGTACAAATACTCAGAAGTGATGCCCACACCTCCTGAGACCTTGACAGCCTCTGTTTATTTTATTTTTGAACTCCTTAAGGCGGATGGGAATAAGTTCCTTGCCAAGATAAAACCTGTTAACTTGCGGTCATTCTATCACTGCTTTATTGTCTTGAGTGTCCACTTAAGTAGCTTCACAAATGTGTCCTGCTTCATAGCTACTGAAACTTAACCAGACAGTGAGTCTTCAAGTGATAAAGACGGGTAAGACAAAAAAATTATATCACTTCATTTTTTTTCTCTCTTCAGATTCATAATAGTGAAACTGAGACAAGAATTTAAGTCAGTGGAGCCATTTTTTAGATTATTCTAATGCAGAATTTTTTTTTCCTTTTCATCAGTTAAATGGCCAGGAGAAATAGGTTGTCGGTGTATTTATGAGAGCACTGCACACCAAGTGTATTCTGATATCATCTTTCGTTTCCCCAAAGAACATTTGTCATCACTTCTGAAGGAATCGAATTGTTGTCTGCATCTAAGGCATCAGCTGAGAAAAAAATGCAGAAATTCATGCAGAAAATACTAGTATCAACATTAGCATGCTGAAGAACGCAATGATGCAGAGACTTTGTATAGAAAGAAATATAATATAGTCTCTGCAGAAAACTCTTACTGTCTCCATGCAAATTAAAAGGAAATCAGATGATTGTGCGATATGGAAGCAATAGTAAAATAAGGGTAGAGTAATAATCAACAGGTCTCTCTTCGCCACTCCATTTCTATCTTCCTTTTCACCCAAACCAGTAATTATGCTATCAGTTGCCTCTCATTCCTCTACTAAGTATTTTCTCTGGACTTGTCCACACTACTGAAATTTATGATACAAAGAGCTGCACTGGCCTTCTAAGGATGCTTGTAAAACACTTCACATCCATACGCCAAAGTGCTCCAAGTGGTTTGTATTTCTGCCAAAAAACACTTGGATTTTTCTTGTGTTCAGCAAGGGCTAAAGTTGGATTGAAGCCAGTAGGGACAGCACTAAAGGAGACAGCATGCAGCACTCATGCTGCAGCCCTACAGAGGCATTCTGTACGTCCCCAGAATCCACCCTCTGTCAGAGCTACACTGGGAATTGGGAGATGGCTGCCCAAAGGGCTCTGCAGCTGAAAAGCCTTGGGGACACAAGCAGAAATGCTCTTATTCAGAACAGCAGTTGGCAGGATACCTCTGGATATTTCAAATACATACTTAGCATTTAAACTAAGGAACTGGGATAAGCTTAATAAGAACCTATCTAATTATCAGGGTATTAGTAAGGAAGTGAGAAAATTACACAAGTAATAGAAGGGATTGTTGCTGCTCACCCCCTGCCCTGCCTATCCTTCTCAGCTGTGCATGCAGAGCTCTCCCTACTCTCCTTTCAGTCAGGATATAGAGAAGCAACATGAAAAAAAGAGGGAGGAGGGGAGAAACTCACATTCAAAACAGCAGCAAAGAGCTCTTCTGTAAAGTCTGTCTGAAGGTATAAAAGATACAGCTGGCAGCTTACAGTGCTTTACTGAAATAATGAGACTAGCGTAGTACAAGCAGCTACCTAAAATGGGCATTATTCGTTTTCTTTATTAGGGACTGGGTGGGACAGCAAGGACAAGCAGCACTTCCCTATGCTTTGTTCTTGTCACTTGACAGCTTTTTGTCCTTGAGATATGTATTCTTTTAAGGGGCAAGGAGTACACATGGCTACAAGTCACTACAGGATCAGGAGAGGAGGGTGAAGCTCAGTGTATCAAGGCATATGTGTCTGCAGCAAAGTTTATTGTTTGAAATAATCCAGAATAATTTTGTCAGGAAAGCAAGATTTAATTGTAGAGAAGAATTTGAATTAAAATTGGAAGGGATTTTAAGTGTCATTACTTAATTCCCCAGATAACATATTAAGCACAGGACAGGCAATCCTGATTTAACCTAATGATGAACAGACTGACCAGATTTTCAAAGGGAAACAAAGGGATTTTTGTGGGGGAAGGAGCTGTGTTCAGTCACAGAGATTTGGAGTGAAAACCAGTACAAAAAAGGAAAATACAGCCAGCTTTCTTCCTCCCTTCCTGTACTGCTCTACCTTACCTCTATTAAATTTGTGAGAGGCACAAATTCCTCACTGAGCAAGCCCCATGACCGCAAGTAACAAACACTAACATTGGTGAGGAGAGGCAGCAATGCTGAGCTTGTTGTACTGATGAGATTAACTAAAGGAGAGGCAGAGCCAAGCAAAAATCCAGTTTATCTATCCAAGACAAACAATCAAGTTTGTCCTGTCCAAGAGCTGGTGACTGCATTAAGAGGGAGGTGAGATACACCAGTTAATACCCTCACATACACACATAGCCACAATGTACTCACATACAGAGTCAGACTCATATCCTCCCTCTATTGTGCAGGTAATTCTCCTATAAAAGCCTTATTTCACCAGCCTAATAGATTAACCATATTCTTGCAATGATAACTATCAGAAAGTATCCATCTCATGTGTGCTGACATCTCAAGTTAATCTCAAACACCTTGGGATTTTTCAAGAAGCAAAACTATTGGGTTTTGGCCAGTCCTCTGACTCAGCATCCTTGCCTGAGAGCACTGGACATCCTCACCTTACCAGCAACTGGGACACTGTGAGGGGCTCTCCAGCTTTTTGTTCTTTCTCGCGTCATTTGAATCAAGGCCTGGTGATCTAGAAGGTTGTCTGCCATCTTAAAGAATCATCCCCCACAGAAAACTTCCTTATTCCTCTTCCCTGTGCTCCCTTTCTCATATGAGCCTCTCTTTCCAGTCTCTCAATTACCATGAAGATTATGATTTCCTCCAAAATTATTACTCTTTGTTCTGCACAGGAGACAACTGCCAAAGTCCCGGACTGGTGGTGGTGAACACATCCATATGCTCTACATACCTTATATTATCACTCGAGTTAGTAGCATACAATGTCTGTACACCTTAGACGATAAGCTTTTTCCAAGCAGGTACAAAATTTTTATGTGTTGGGTTTTTTCTCCTCTACTGCATGTAAATATTGAAACTCCTAGTCCCTATACACTGAACTGCAACAATTTAATATCTAAAAACAATAAGGTCAGGCTTGAAATAAGTCTTTCAGTTTCTACAATAGATGTAAAAAAGCATGCAGAACTGATGGGACAAGCTGGAAATACAATATGATGGTAAGCTCACAAGTATGCAGCACCTCGGAGACTAACTTGGTATACAATAACATACTAATGTACATTTTAAAATGTCTTAATGGAAATGCCACAAAAGACCAAATCTGTATTATTTCTCATTCAAGTCATCACTCTCACAGAATGGTGCCTATTGGATACAGAAGTGGTGAGCTGGAAAAGTCTGTATTTTAAGCTGTATTTTGAATATTAGTTGTCATTATAAAAGTTGAAACATTTGCAGTAAACATTTCTTCGCATTTATCTGGAGAGCTGGGTGAAAGAGAAGGAAACACAATCAGAACACAGGACATTTAAATGTTCACAGTATCAAGGAAGTTAAGTTATGTAAATATTACTTAGAGATGCGAAAGCATAAGGTCAAAAGGGAAATTAGACCAATCTTTCTGTGATGCAGTGTAAAATGTTCAATATTAACAACATCCCTACACTTCTTGATATGGAAAAATTCAGATACAAAATTCAGAAAAAAAGTTATTTTCTCATTGTGAATAATGGGGATGTCAGAGAAGATTCCATTTTCTGTTCCTTTTCAAGAAATCTCCAAAGTGATATCAAGGACAAAATTGAACCAACTATAGACGTTTCGGAGCCAATTGAAACTTCTTCAAATCAAATTATTTTTACAGAAATAAATACTTCTGAAAGAGCAAAGGGAGAAGATGGTAGAGTGCTGATTATACATCTACACAAACCCAGCTATTTATATTATATGTTTAATAGGTAATCTACTGTGTTGTTCTTTTATATCACTAATAGCCTCTAGGAAACTTCCTACAAGCATACTCAGAGACAACCATGCTATCAGGCTTAGAATTTGGCTTTGGTGTTAGGATGTCATATATTCTTACATGAAAATTGCCTTGGAGATTAATGTAATTTTCAAAAATTCTTCCTGATAGACCATCAGACTAACACCAGTTTATCCTAGCTAACTACAAACACCTCTGCTTCTTTTTACAAGGGAAATAATACGTTTTCCAGAAAACATTATGCTGTTAGTATATTGCTTCCCTGAAGACACTCTGAGGGTCACCATGAAGGATGTTTTATTGCTATGGCTGTCTTTGTAAATGTGTGTCCTAAGCAAATTCAATGTTTGATTAAGAGAGAGATACTTAGCTATTTGCAACATGGACTTACCGCCTTAGCAAAACAAAATGTCACAACTATGTTGTCTCAAACACTGGAGTACTGCATAAATGCCTTCCAAGAACACAAGAAAGAGCAGCAATCCACTGCATAGTTCTAATTTTAGCAACTATTTTTCAAAAAATTCTCCCACTTTTACAGCTGAAATTAGGAAAAAAAAAAAGGTAAAATTGTAAAATGAAACATTTTGTCTGAATTAAAAAGATGTTTTACACTTGGTTTTGGATGTTCTTACTTATTAACACATTTTATGTCGCTATTTTTAAAATTAATTTTCTAAACTAAATATTTGAGGCAACACTAAATAAACATTTACCAAACATTAAAATATTCCAACCTTCATCAACTAAAATAATACATCAAATTCAGCAGAATATTCTGCAAGGGTTTTGCAGTACTCAAAGAAGTATTTTTCAGCAAACACCTTTTGACAACATTCGCAAGTCAACATATCTCCACTGTTGATTCCTTAGCTATCATCACTGAGAACAACCATTCACACATTATCAGATATTATGAAATCAGAAATGCCCAAAATATCAAGAGATTTGGTCAGTCTTCCTTACTCTTCAACTGGCCATAGAGGGAATCCAGCCATAACGTAACTGGGATAACGATAGATTTTCAGCAAATCAGGCTGCTGTGCAAAAGCTCTGGAGATCTTCCTGACCGCTGCTGCCACTCCTGCTGCTGAGTGGGTGCCAGTGAAAGGTCAGGTGAAGAACACAGCTTGTCTCCTCATCCACCACAGGAACAAGATTCCCTCCCCATGGTCCCCCTTTGTCCCGTCTTTGCCCATCCCAGTGACAGGAAAGGACATTGGCCTGGCCCCATTTTTCAGCCTTTTGGTAGCATAACTGGTATTACTATGCAGCGGAGAAGCTCTGCATTGGCACCGTGCCAGGCATGCTGTATTGCTGTGCTTTGGAGGTTTTCACAAGGGTGAAAGAAAGCATTTAGGGAGGTTCCAGAAACGATGCTGATGGCTGCCATGCTAATGCTTGTAATGAATTCTAAATTGGTAATGAGACCACGTACGGATAACTAAAGGCTTACTCACTCCCCTGGATATCTGCATTTTCCCTTTACTACTCTTAGCTGGATTTAGCACTTTGCACTTTCTCTTGTCCTTTTTTTTCAATACTTTTACTTTTCTAGTGTAATTTCTCATGCCATACTCTTCCTCTAAAATAATAATCTGTCAGGCTTTCCAGTTGTTCTAGTGGTTTTACTGCAGCAAATCCATGTCCTGCAAATCTCTAGGTACCTCTGCTAGTTCTCTTTTCCCATGTGGGGCTAATCATTCAAGTTGCATGATTTTGAAACAATGCAGTATGGATAATAACATTTCTATGAGCATCAAATTTCATGTTACTTCTACTGGTAACTTTGCTACTGGTAAAAGCAAATTTCATTCATACCACCTAGGGACGGGAGGTATAATGACAAGTGGTAAAGTAATAGGTGGTACAATAACAAAGGATTGCATTAATGGGCAGCAATCATAACTGACACAGACCTGCAGTTTCTGGCTGATGCAGTTTTAAATTATGTTAGTGTTGATTGTGGTGTGCCTTATTGCCTTAGGAGGTATGTGTTAAGTATAAAGGTTTGCAGTTAAAATTCTGTGAGGCACAAAGCTCCTCTGGAACATCTATCATGTCAGCAGAACTGCTAAATTGTAACTCTGGTCAAAAAAAAAATGACACTATAAAAATGACATCTATCATGTACTGTATTTATTTTCCCCGGTGATTTCCAGATTAAATCTGCTCAGTTTACAAATCAAAAGAGATCCTTTTTTAACTGCATTTTTATCCAACAGTCAATGTTCCCTGTTCAGCTTCTGCCTAAAAAAAATTAAACTGTGTTCTTTCTGTTCCATGCATCATTTTCCATTCACTCACAACAAAAATTCTCCAGCCAAAATACAGATTATATTTATACTGACATGGAATGAATCAGAAGAAACCATATCTCACTCACCTTTCACACCAAAGTAAAACATGCTTTTTCAACAAGTAAGCAAGAAAAATACATAGATGACATCGGGTGATCATGTTCCTCATTTTCACAATAGCAATCTGAAGAATATTCCATACGACTACATGTTACACATCTATGTCTCTATATATATACACACGAATATATATGTGTGTATGTAACATGCATGTAATATGCATGTAATACACACCTGCATATTTCTACACATATATACTTGGAAATATATATTTTGAAACATTGTCCTAATCAAGGATATTATATATCACTTAAATAATTGTGCTGATAACTTCCTAAAACGTCCTTCCACACTTAAAAAAATTTGGAAGAGGACAGTAGCAGACTTTACTAGCACCCAAATGACTGCAGGCCTGCATTACTTCATCTGTATTGAAAAGCCTTACTATTATTTGCATAATAACCTACTGCTTTCCTATGTCTCCTATTAACTTACCTGTATTTCATTAAAGTTTCACAGGTTCACAGGTTATTCTGAGTTGGAAGGGACCCTCAGGACCATCTAGTCCAACTCCCCACCAACGAGACCATGTCACATGGTTACTCAACAAGTCTTCACTTAAACACCTCCAGGGATGGCGACTCCACCAACTCCCTGGGCAGACCATTCCAATAAGCAATCACTCTCTCTGTGAAAAACCTCTTAACACAGCAGAGCGGAGACAGTCCAGAAGGTTCCAAGAGATAATTGATGACTGTTTCTTGATGCAGCAGGTGAGCGAACCCATCAGGGGAGAGGCTGTGCTCGACCTATTGTTTACAAATAAGGAAGGGTCAGTTAGTGATATTGTGGTTGGAGGAAACCTGGGATGTAGTGACCATGAGATCATAGAGTTTTCAATTGGCAGTGTGACAAGAAAGGGCATGAACCAAAGATCCATGCTGGATTTCCGGAGGG
>WEKX01008937.1:35378-63765 GCA_013390025.1 Pitta sordida
CAACCTAATTGCTGTTTACAACTATCTGAGGAGAGGTTGCAGTCAGGTGGGTGTGAATCTCTTCTCTCAGGCTGCCAGCACCAGAACAAGAGGACATGGCCTTAAGCTACGCCAGGGGAAGTGCAGACTGAATGTTAGGAAGAGGTTTTTCACAGAGAGAGTGATCTCTCATTGGAATGGTCTGCCCAGGGAGGTGGTGGAGTCGCCATCCCTGGAGGTGTTTAAGAGAAGACTCGATGAGGTGCTCAGTGACGTGGTCTAGTTGGTGGGAGGCTTGGATGGATGGAGCGTGGTGCCCGTGGTTCCACGCTTGTGGTCCTGATCCCTGGGTGGGCGTTTGCTTGGGAGTTGGACTAGATGATCCTGAGGGTCCCTTCCAACTCAGAATAACCTGTGAACCTGTGAATGAACTTATTTAAAAGGTTTGATTTTATTAATTTAAACTTCCAATTGCACAATTATTTTTACTCTTGAAATGATTGAAGCTGTTGTTTTATAGACTGAGCCTTGATTTGTAATTTTTGAAACTGTCAAATTCTTGCCAAAATACAATCTTTCACAAGAAGTAGTTCTTGTCAAAAATCATGCCAAACCAACAACTCTGTATTTTTCTGCCCAAAAGCATAATACAGAACATAGTCAAAATACAGCTCAGAAGTACAATATGTATGTAAATAAAAAAATGTTAATAATTATTTCTAAAAACTAGGCACTAGCAATGGACCACAGAGGAATTTCTGATCTCAAATGTCCAGTGAAATTATGCAGTAATACCAGGTCATGACTGAGACATTAATCTGGATCCTCACAATTAGTGGAATATTTATTAAAAGGAATTACTCCCCAGGACACATGCAAGTGCCTTTTTAGTTCTCTTTCTGGTGACACAGAAGCTCATGTGGCTGAGGTGTCTATGCTAGACTTCCTCACAACTCCCTGCCCCTCCTGCATCGCCCTGAAACATGCTCCCATCTGCCATACTTTGTTTAAATGTGCACCTGCACACTCACCTTTCCTTATCCTGCCCTTTTAACCCCTGCTATTGTTTGAACTAACAATAAAATCACAGAGCTGAAACTTACTTTCATTAGAAACTGGTGCTTTTTCCTAGTGAAACAAAACTCTCTTTCAAAAGGCTTTCTGTTTTCCACTGCCTTCAGCAACACTGACGCTAAGACGTGTAGAGACAGAGGATTCCTAGCTAGAAGAGGAAAGGGTTTCTAGAATGACGTTCAGAAATGGGAATTAGATGTTGAAATGTGTATCTGCTCGGGTAAATGTAGTCATAGATTTATCCTGGCTGTATTCCAAGCTAGGAAGTTGTGCATGTGCTTTGGCTTGGCAGCCAGAGAGGCAAATTAGCAGAGTGTTAATACACTCCACTTTTCAGCTTACTGCTTCAAGTACAACTCCAGAGCAGGCTGACTCATATTTGGGAAGCTCAGAAAGAAAGATGAGAGAATAAGAATATCTGGGTACTGTTGTCCCTCAGCTATGACCAAAGAGATGTCAAGAAATTAGTTCCAGAATTAAAAAAGATCACTCATATGGTAAGAAATTTACAGCAAATCTTACTGTAATGCACCTATTTACAAGTAGTAGCATGTTAACATTCATAAGTAGTATCATGTTGATGGGCATAAATAGCATCATGTCATCTTAAAGTAATTAAAGGAATTTAAGCGGTAAAATTCTTAGAGTTGTAACATGTTAGGTGTTAGACAACTTAATGGATAGCAAGAATTGTGCCCCAGCTTTGACTGACAAGTTGTGAGATAGTGAAGATCTCGTTGCACATGCAAGTGAGGACACTGGTGGGACATTAGTTCACAGAGGACAAACAGCAGCCTCAGAGTGACCAGTCCTCTTACTGCCCTCTAAAGTGCCCCACACAGACCCAAACATCAAGCTTACCTCGGTGGCACTTAATGTGATCATCCTCTCCTCTCCCAGTAGTTACTATGAGACATGGAGACCCAGGAAGCCTTAGAGCACTTTATTCCTTATCTCTTCCTTGTACATTCTCTTCCCATGCTACATTCATCTCCATGGGTATAGAGAATAACAAGCAACAATACTTGATGTTTGTAATCAGGTCTTTCACCTGTCCATTTTCCTCATGATGCAGTCCTCCCTGGAACATGAGGTTTTTCAAATTGTGGATGATACTAATTCTTTTACTTTTAGCTGGTCTATAAGATTCTTGAAATTTAACACCTAGAACTGAAGTCAGTCCACCATCTAAACCCCTAGTTTAATTTAAAATACTGCAGTTTTTCTGTGCACCAAATAGGTACAGCAAGACTTCAACTTATTTTCCTTCTTCTTTTTTTCTTTCTTACCCCCTTTTACATAATACATTTAGATATATTTAAAAGAAAAAAGTTGTGCAGGAGAGATTCTGTGCCATGGAACAACAAAGAAAACTCTCACTGATTTAAAACTCAGGCTTGGGGTCTCTAGGGGTGATGTCCCTCTGCATGATTGGCAGTAGGGATGCTTAATTTACTTCCTACTTTTTCTAAGATTTAGAGGCAACCAAATGCACATTCACTACTTGGATGAAATAGTATGAAACAGCTGTAAGCATGTATCACCGAAAAGTTACACCTAACTCAATAAAGCACAATGTAGAAATTTAGTTAATTTTTCCCAGGTCAGAACTGGGTGAAAGTTGGTTTACCAAGCACTGAAAGTAAGGATTAAGATGCAGTTAAGAGGAAATATGGGTATATCTCTATTTTTTTACCCTTCATCCTGCTTTTCTGTGTTCTTTTGAATGAATGAATAAATACTTCAATTTGAGTTATTTTTACCCAGTGTGGTGATCACAAATGCTTTGGCAGAAAAGATTTTGCTTTTGCTGAATATAACTGGGTCCAGAATGCCAACACAGCTGAGAATAAAGAGCTATGGGAGTCCAAAGCTTCATCTTTTGTCAGTTGGAAGGGAAAATAAGACTGTCACTTAATAAATACCCCAGCAGGATCTAAAGCAGTTTGTCATGAAACCATAACAACATGCTTAGATTTAGATTACTTAAAAGAAATTTTAGATTACTTAAAAGAAACCTGGGGTTGTTTGCACCCAGTCCATAAAACTCAAACTTCATGGGAATTGCATAAACATATTTCTGAGAGGTACTTGCCATTGCGTTTTGAAATAATATAAATAACACAGGTTAAGCACATCAGAATGCAGATGTAAAGCCCTTCATGGTAGAGAGACAGCGGTGTGATATGATAGTGGTATATTACCATGATAGTCCTGATTCAGAGCTGTCTGCAGTATTCAGCATCACTGGGTAGTCCACAGAAGCAGGTTACCTGGTGGAAGAGCCATGGTCCTCTCTTTGGTTGACACATGAAACTGGGGCTGTTTAATGGAAGAAACTGAGCCCTTTCATCCCCTCAGCAATCTTCCCTAGAGACTGTACATCTTATGTTTCCAACTGAGAACAAACCACAGACCTCTTTATGTCTTCTTCCTTTACATAATGTTAGAACTTTTCAGGGGATGTCAATATTTAAATGTATCATTAAAAAATATAGATAGAAAAAAAGTTATTATGCACACCTACCTGCTCTCCAAATACTAACTGCTTTGTTTTTGTGCTTTTCTCTTTCCAGACTAATACAAAATTCTTTTTTGTCAGTTGCTGCCGTGGGTGGGAGGATGCAAACAACGTGAGAAAACCTGACTTTCTAAAAAATGTTCTTGAGATTGAGTATACTTTCATATCTTTTAGGAGTTAGAAATCCTCTTAAATTTTACTTTGTTATTTAGCAATTTATGTTTTCTTCAGTACAAGATGAAGTAATGGTAAAGTCTGAAAGCAAAAGAAATATAAAGAAAAAAATAGTCTTTAAAGCTGAGTTTCACAGCCTCAGCCATCTTGAGAGATTCTGTGGGGTTTTGCCATTTTAGTATATTAACTCTAAAAGGATTATTATTTCTAGTGCATAATATTATAAATGTGACATTTTTTCTATGCTGAAGTTTTATTAGTGGAAAATGTGAAGATGATTTTGACAATGATTGAACAGCATGTGACTGGACAGACAGTACAGAGAAGTCTATGATAACAGCAGCTGGAACAGCATTTTATCAGTGGCATTTTATTTCACCATTTTATCAGTGAATGATCAGTGATGATAAAAACCTCTGTAAGCAAATAAATCATATAGGACTGAATTATTATTAAGTTCAAACATTTAAAAAAATCAACAAGTCATGCAAAAATGTCTAGATTTGATATTTTTAAGGCATTTTTATTGCTGTTGTGTTTAGAAATGAATTTCTGAATTGAAATTAATTAAAATTAATTGAAACTAACAGACTTGTGAAACTTGAAAAGAAATGAGTTCTTCTGATGACATTATGGATCAAGTAAAAGGATACTGGAAGAGTGTCTGGTTTTGATCCAACGTTTGCTTTTTAGAACTAATACTTTTTTTGTAAAGCTGTGCTGGGCAACAGAATACTACCTGTCTATTAGAGATGTGAGAATGGGTGTTTGTGCAGAGGCATTACTGGTTTTATTTTTTAAGACAAATCCTGTGCCTTAATTGCCATTACAGCCTTACAAAGTAACACAAATTGACAGAAATTTATAGACTCTACATCTATCTCCTTCAGACCATGCATTCCACACCATAGCTCCAGTTTAAACATTTTTACATGTGCTGCATACATGCCAACAAAACCCCCTGACGAGTCATGTGATGAGATGAGAAGAATAACTCAAAGAGAGTGCTAATATTTACTGTTAGCTTCTCAATTAAAAAAAATAAAATATTTCTGTCACATTTTGAGACTGAACTTAATTGTTTTGTCATTATAAAAGTTCTTTCTTCTCTATGATGGAAACCTGTCCTCTTTTCCAGCCTGGTGAACAAAGGGAAGTAGGAATTTTAAAATCTTTTACATCTGCATTAAGTAGCAGGTATGTGTAGGGAAGATGGAACTGAAGATCTAACAGGCTTATGTGTAACTTAAAGAGCCGAGATTAAAGTGGCCTATTTAACATAAATGTTACAACAAAGTAATACAAAATTGTAGGAGAGGTTTTCAAGATTCTTTATGGGTGTTCTGCTGTATTTATTCAGTAAGCTACTGAAAGCCTTTTATATGGATTTATACGCAAGTTGTTTTTTTAAATAAAACTTTCTATGGGAGTTCCAAGTTGTCTGTTTTTATTTAAACTTCAGTAGAGTGTTCCAAAAATAACTGTAATGTAAGTACTTGTCAGAACTTCAACAACATAAGTCAATGTTTATTTCAAGTACTATGTAATTGTGACTGCTGAAAAGCTCTGTCTTAAGTCTTGTTTTTCCTCTAATTTTCTGAAATTTAGGATTTTTGAAATTTGGGGATACACAAAATAGCATCTTCTCCTTTTCTTGGTTGTCTAAACAGGTTCATTCAACTATAATATCTTCCGTAATATTGGTCTCCTTAATTGAATCTTATCAGGCAGAGATACTTTCTGAGACAGAATGTACCCAATGCCTCTTCACCATCCTTTTTGAAGATGAAGAATAACTTCCTACTTTCACTCCCCCTCATTAGATCAGAATGATTTTTCTTCTTTGTTTATATAGTGTTCAGAATTAAAAGTCTCTAAACTCAGCAGAAGCCTGGTAAGCAGTGTCAAAAAAGGGTTTGTTAAGTTCATTATTAAGTTGCACTTACATTCTACCTTCCATGAAAATTTTGTGTAGTCTCTTATTACCATTATTGATATCATTTGGACATAAAGAATCACAGATCACAGAATATTCTGAGTTGGAAGGGACCCACAAGGATCACTGAGTCCAACTCTTAAACAGCACCACTGCCCCCCTGGCGGGAATCGAACCCCTGGTCTCCCACATGAGAGACAGGGACACTCACCAAAGAGTGCGACTGGGGAGGAAAGAGCCCATTGTTTTAGTAGTTATCTAACACTGAGTTATTTTAGTTTAAGTACTTTTACAATTCACTGCATTATGAATACAGTGTAGGAAATAAACTACGCCAGGGGAGGTTTAGACTGAACGTTAGGAAGAGGTTTTTCACAGAGAGAGTGATCTCTCATTGGAATGATCTGCCCAAGGAGGTGGTGGAGTCGCCATCCCTGGAGGTGTTTAAGAGTAGGCTGGATGAGGCAATTAGTGCCATGGTTTAGACAATGGGTTGGCGTTGGGTTACAGGTTGGACTTGATGATCTCCAAGGTCTCTTCCAACCTTGCTAATACTGTGATACTGTGATACATAAAAAGATGGAAAAAAAACTGTGCAGAGAAGAAAACAAGTGACGAGAGATAATGAATACAGAGTATTTAATGAATATGAGTTCTTTTGTTATTAACTTGTGACCAGCTTCTAGACTTGGATCAGAATGAAAACTCATTTTGCTATGATCGTGTGTGCTATGAATAGAGAGATACAAACAGAGAAGCATAAAGTGAGACAATGTCTTCTTTCCTTGAAGTACTCACAGCTTAATTAAAGTTCAGTTTGGTAACACTAGGACAGTACAAAGAAGCTTATACTTTTTTCCCTTGAAGCATTAAGTAGTTCAAGAAAAGCTACCAGGTTGCCCAAAGAGACTCCAAGTCTGAGCAATAGAAGGAAAAACTTCATTAATGTTTTCATTCTATTTCTTGACTTAAGAGGTAAAGTTGAGGGAAAAGCTACAGGCTAGAATGCTAGGGCTGTTTCATGTTTAAAGCATCTAGAATAAGAAGATACCATCTCTGGAAGCAGAAAAAAATAAGGTTGTTCCCTTTTTTTTTTTTTTTAATTTAACCTGTTAATGGAAAGGATAGCTATTTTTTTCTTTCTTTAGCAATGAGATCACAGATTCGCATCACTGAGAATTATTGTTCAAATGTGAATAAGACCTCTTGAAAAACCCTCAACATTTTAGCTAAGCAGCTTTTGCACTTTTGGTCACACCTTACTTATAACACAACTTAACCTTTGTTTTAATGCAAAGCTAGAATATATTGCCAACCTTTATCAAAAGCCAAAAATAACACAGTGCTCAATATTTTTCTCTGCAATTATTATTAAAGTTGGGGGAAGGAGGGAAATAAAACTGGCCTGAGCAGAATGAAAAAATGTGCTGCAAATAAAAAGACTCAGCTGTGGTAGAGAGAGAAATAAGAAAAAGAAAATATACAGCAGCATGTAAGAAATAAATAGTAATTAGTGAATGAGACTATTGCTGCTTAAAATTGGTATTTAAAACTTGGAAGAAGATCAAGCAGCTTTCTTGTAGCTTTCCTATATTAATGTGTACAATAAAACTTCCTATCAGCAAACTGCAGCATAAATAAGTTAACGTGTTACGCTACCACTAAAACAGCATGAAAAAGTCTTGGAGGGGAAAAGAAAGGAATCTGGAGAAAGGTTTCTGCAGTTACACAAAATGATTTATTTTCTTTCATGTGCATTTGGCAATGAAGATTGAAACTTTAACAATGACAAGAACTGTTAGTATTGCAGCTAATGTTCTAAGCAGAGGTACTTACGTTACTTAGGTTTCTTTTATTAATGTTAGAACTTTTTCTTACATAAAATGAGACAGACAAATCCTGTAGAATGACAATATTTGTGCTTAAAAGTTTCTAGCATAACAAGAATGCTTCTCAAAGTGTACTTTATTGATTTTATAAACGTCATCTGCTAAAATGTCCTCTGTTCAGTGTGTGAACATGTAAAGGTTTCTTTTCAGACAGTTGTGTGTTTATGTGACAAAATACCATTTTAAATTGTTTGAAAGTAATCTAATTTCAAGGTGATCAGGACATCACTTTCAAAGAAAATCATCTGAAATGTGATTGATTGATTTTTTTCTTTTAGATCAGTACAGTAAAGTTGTGTACAGTAAAGTGTTTTCCTTGCCCATGTTCCTAGACAAGGAAAGTTGGTGGCACCCCAAAAAACCTGACTCTGGAAAATTTAGACTTGTCATGAAAAAAAAAAAGCCCACCAAGTCCATAGAAGCCTATAGAAGAAGCCCATAGAAGCCCATAAATCCCATGGTAGATGAGATTGTGAAATCTAGACAATTTATTTAAAATGCACCCTTTTCAATTGTCAGCCATCAATTTGAAAGGTAGGTAAACTGTCTATTAACTAATCAAAGCAAATCAAATGCCTACTGTCATAGTGTTTCCAGTGCTTCCCCTAAAATTAAACTTTTGTACTTTCTTTAAAGACAACAGTAATCATGTCATTGCTTTTGGACATAATGTCCAAAGCTGAGCATGTTTTTAAAATTAATCCCATTATTCTGTCAGACATCTCTCCTCTTTTATCAGTTGAAAAAATAGCCTCCTGTAGGGAGTCAAATCTTTTATTTATCATTTCAGCGTTAACTGCCATTAATGTTGTTATTTTAAAGAACTTACCCTCTTGCTGAAGAGACCTGAAGAAAAAAAGGCTTCAGTAAAAGGACACATACTCTCAACATTATTAGTCTTTGAAAATTGCCTCATGCTGTGCTTTTTCAATTTTATTTTTTTAGAAGTACAGTATGTAATTCATATACATATATGTAACTGGCTGGAGCACTGAATAACAAATATTAGACTTTATCTTCTGCCGTAAACAAATTGATTGCTTATAGCAATATGTCGCTTCTAGACTGATTAAAAAAGTCCAACCAACTACAGGAATCTTTAAAACAAGGACTTCAATATAATCCAGACATCCAAGTCTAATCACTGTAGCTGAATTTGTTTAATAATGTAGTAGCAAATTCCTCATGCAACATTTGCTCAGAATTATAAAAATTACTTCAATGGAGTTCAAGGAAAATGAAGCTGAATTCAAGGAATTAGGATAAGACTTGGGCATAGAGGATCAAGGAAAGGGAAAGAGTATCTAAAGGGTAACTAAGAGAAATACAGGAGAGGGCACACCGTTCATTCCCTGCTGCAGGGGCCGTAAGAATGGCAGACTCTCAGATCGTGACAAATTAAAGACAATAGAAGTCAAAGGACTCATCCTAGTAGCAAATGTTGCTTGAGATTCAACAAGAAGAAGGAGGGGTCAAATGTGACCTTTTAGTATATGCTCAAAATATTTACTGCTCCTTTTTTCCAGCACCTTGTGAATTTTATAATATAGAGTAACAGATATTATTTCTATATAGTTAAATATCTATAAAAATATGAGGGTTGTGTAGATAGATGAATGCATTGGCTGGACAGAGTTCCATTTCTGATTCTTCCATCCAACAAAAACAGAGTAACTAGGTTTGGTTTATTTTATTTTTAAAAGTGAGTTTTGTTGGGGGTTTTTTTGGTGGGGTGGGAAGTGTTTGATTTTGATCTCCTTTTGTTTTATTTTGGATTTAGATGAATCATAACATGGGTGGAGTGCCTCGTGGCAACCAGATTATTATTATTTCATTTTCTTTTAGTTTGAAACAAATAAAATCCTTCACTGATATAATATTCAATATTTTGCATTAGGAGTTTTGTTAAGGCCCAGCACGACATCAAGAAAATGAGTGTTGTCCTTCAACTGACACTGGTAATGTTTAAATTTTTTACTAGGATTATGCAAAGTGCTCTTAAAATGTATTGGCACTGTACCCCATCATGACTTCATGGAGCTACAATAATGTACATTATTTTGTACTAAACACAGACACAATTCTACTCAATAGGATTTTGCCTTGTAACAGCACTTTATTGGTGTAAAACCACGCTGACTCTAACTGCTTAAATGATCTCACTAAGTGGCATTAAGGTTAATTAGAATCTTGATCCTGTACTTCTGCGGTTTACAGGGCTTTGCCCAGTTTTTAGACAAGAACGAACTAGGCGAGAGACATGGCACTCAATAAAATAAACTTCCTCTATACTTTAATAATACTTCCTGGTACAGGCTTTAGCAAACAATAGCAAGTAAAATTAACTGAAGAATATTTCACATACACATTTCTGAGGCTGCACCTGCAACTGACCACAGAGTTTGAGCACAGCAATTTAGCAATATCAAATAAAATAGGTCTGTGTCTCTTTGTGGCACCAGCTTACAGCATGACATCCATTAATGCTATTTTTCCAAATGTATCGCTATAGTCCGAAAAGATGCACTATGGTATATGTTCCACAACACACCTCTATCCTACATGTTTGGGTTGTTCAGTTTTTTTCTTAGTGAAGGATAGTACCTGAAGAAAAGAATTTCAAACTGTAACTCAGACTAACACTCTCATTGTTTTTTGACATCCATTACTTTTATCATTTGAACAGGTTTGAAAAACTTTCAGGACACTTGAAGAAATCTTGATTAATGCTCTGAATATAGTAAACTTATTTATACAAAAAGGCTGTGCCTATACAACTGGAATTCTATAGCAGATGGATATCACCACGCAGTATTGTGTATATTCAGATGTCATAGTCATCTGGCTCATGGGAGAGGAGTGACAGGGTCAGCAGAGACTTCTACAGAACATGCTACAGCTTTCCTGGCTTCAGCTCCTCAGGCAAATCAACTGCAGTGACAAGGACCAGAGCAATGATGCTGCTGACAATGATGACAAAGGTTGCTATCCTATGTATCTGTATGGGTGTTTCCGTATCTCACTGTCATCAAAAAGCTCACTCACCTGCTACTTGCTTTCTTTAGCTAATTATTTGAGTAGAACACAGTGGAGCAGTCATAGGGAAGACCAGAGGTGCTGGAGCAAGAAGTGCTTTTGTACCATATCAGAAATGTTGGCTGTTCAGGAAAACCTATGAATTGTATTGTATGGTTGCATTCCTAATTCCATTAAGACCTAGAGAGGGATGTATAGGACTAACTTTCAGAAGGTTTCAAGCCTTTATCTTTGAATATCTTCATCTACAGGACAAGACATTTTTCATGTTGCTCCAGGGCTCCACCAATTATTAGGAAGGTCTACTAATAATAATGTGGAAACATCAACATTGCCAAGAACTGGGGTTCGTTGCCAGTAGCGTCCAAAGGAAAATCTGTTCTCTGAAAAAGCTGGATATTCATCTTGTTAAGAATTCATACCTCAGTAGGAAATATCTGATTTATTTTCAGTTCCCCAGCATATGGTGCTTTTTCTCTGTCTGTTTCTCAGACAGAAAAAAATAATAGTTTGGCTTCATTTTGCTTAGCTTAAAATTGGAAAATGCTTTTGGATCACTTATGGTTAAATGCTGAATTTTTCCCAGGGTCATGTGGAAAGAACTGTTTTACTCTGAAGGAAGGAAAGAAGGAGCAAGTGATTGCTATGAGAAGGTCCTATAGCCATTTCCTGAAAGGTTGCCCCCCACAGAGACAGCAGTAGAGCTTGGGGCCACGCTGCTCAACCTTTTGCTGAAGATTTCCACTGGCATGATTTTCCATTCATTTTCTTCATTTTGATCCCTTCCAGACCCTTTTTCTCCAATTTTATCCCTCGGTCCTATCAAAAGAAGCTATTTGCTTTTCAGCTGTCTCTTCATTGCTCTCTTAGAGCAAATGCAATAATTCTGCAAACAGATCTTTTCTTCTTTCTTTTCCCGTGGAGATGTCTGCTTTGCATTGGATAAGAGCTACCCCTTTTATGCAAGCTGTAGCGTGACAGAAATATCCCAGGCACTTAGTGATCCCCTTCATAATATTGGTGACAACAAAATAAAATAATCCTCTTTCCCACCTCTCCCACAGATTTTGGGGAATGATTTCCAGCTACTCCCTACCTTGCCATTTCTTGTGATGTCCCTTGAGAGGCTGAACTATGTTTGAAATTACTGTCTTCTACTTAAAGCATCTGTTACAGTAACTGGTTGTTCAACCAGTCATGTGTTAAACTTTGGTGGTTAGGCAAAAAAAACCCCAACAAAACCAAACCACACCTCAATTTGCCGGTTGCTAATAGAATCAAAGCTAGTTTTACTTTTGAGGATGTTACCCAGAGGCAAGACTTTCCTGAGATATAGAAGGATCTTACTCAAAACTGGAATGATGCACAGAGGTGCTCTTTATCATGATTTTTTCCTCATCTTGCTCTCAAACCATAGATGCACTACAGCTGCTGGAAGAGGAGAATTTGAGCAGGCACAGGAGAGTTTTTCTTCTTTCAAGTCTGTGCCCTTAGCATTCAGTTCGTTTTTATTATATCTACAAAAAATGATAAAATCCACTGTAAAATCAGTAGCATTCTGTAGTAGCTGTTTAAGGGCAAGTACTTTGCAATGTCTTAAAATGTGTCTGAATTGTCTCCATAATGTGATTTTGGCTGGTTATGTTATGAGATCTCAGTATTGTGGAAAACTGAGCACACTAAAGAAACCATGCGCCAATGTTCTTTCACAATTTTTCACGCTGATCTGTCAATACAATAAGCACTCTTCCTCTGCAAAGCATCATTTGATTGTTTCTTTCATTCAAAGCATTTGTTAACTTTCTGGAGAAAAAGCAGAGAATTCACAAACATTTCAAATTCCCTGAGTCTAAGTGTGACCTGTAGCCTCATGAATTCTTCATACTGAAGTGCCACCTGAGCACATATAAATCCCATCTGCCTGTTTGCCACAGGAGAAATGATGACCAGGAGACTGGGTCTCAGAAGCATGCAACTCTTAAAAGGTATTCACAGAAATTAATTGAGAGAAATTTCTATTCCTTAATGAGCCTTGTATTAAATTAAGGCTTATTCAATAATGAGCTTCTCTTTATCAGTTTTAGAAAGGAGACATATTGAAATTTGCTTATACAGGATTCTTTGGACATGTAATACCAAGAAGAAAACAAACTTAGAAGTTACTTTTAGATAAGCACCTTGCTTCAGCAGGACCTCTAGATATTTTAAGGGAGAACATTATAATTTATTATTATAACTGAATATTATAACTTTTACGGCCTTGTATTCATTCACAAAATACGCTCACTGAAGTTGAAAGGGAGAAGAATGAATGGCTGTTTACCTGCATTGCAAAGTTGCTGCCAAAGGAAAATAGAGGACTTAAAATACCTAAAATATTTAATTTTTTTAGTACCATGGCAGGAAGACAAGCAACAGTCAGAGGTTTGCTTTTGTCCAGCACTCACCTCTTTCCCTGGCTGAACGCAGTGACCAAAGAGACAGGGAGAAATAATGAACAAGTTCCTGCCTAACAGAGTAGGTCCTTTGTAACTGCCCCACCTTCCCAGGTAGCGTGGAATAATAGGTATAGGGCTCTGAAAGTGGAACTGAACAATTACAAGGATGATGGTTCAGATTACAGAGGTGTTGCTGAGGTCATCAGCCTATGCCCTGCATCAAAACACCTTCCATAACTGTCTCTGAGGAGGTTGGGGATGGAGATCCATGTGACAGCGAGGACGCAAGGGTTAGTGTCCTGGTACCAATTAGGATGGAGTATGAATTGAATTTAGAGATACTTGAATAATAAAGAGAGAAAAAGAAGAACTTTACTTGGAGAAAAGAAAAAAAAATAATGTAACAAATACATTTAGATATATGTTTAAACAACAACAACGACAATAACAATAGAACAATGATGACTGAAGATAGCTGGGAAAAAATAAACCCTGCGGGGGTGGGGCCAAGTTCAAAGGAGACCAGGGCACCCCTGGGATTCCAAAGCCAGGGGAATAGATATATTCTATTCATATATATGGAAGAGAGATCCAATGGTTGGTAGGAGGAAGGCTGCACTGAGATGGAGAGTCAAGGTCTTGGGCAAAATGGCTGCAGTGGAGATCAGAGGAGAAAATGAGGCATCATGTATCCAGGAGATCCATGAGCTGGAAGCTTCTAGAAACCTTGGCAGCTGTATTTATAGGGTCTCAGGCCCCTCCCATGTCATATGCCTTGTGGACATGTCTCCATGTCATCACACCCTCCCATTGGCTGTCACTCAGCCCACCCCGGTCTATGACACATCTGTCATCATGGAAAAATGATGGGGTGACACACACAACTGGACTGCTGCAATGAATGGCTATAAACACCTCAGGATGAACAGGGCAAGGAAGGTGAGGCAGTGGGGTAGCTTTGTAAGGGAGTGTTTTGATTGGCTGGCACTTAATGATGGTGATAGTAGGCTTGAGAATGTATGGCTGGGAATCCGAGGGAAGACCAAAAATGCAGATATTATGGAGGGAATCTGTTACAGACCACACAAACAGAAAGAATTGACAAAATTGAATAGACAAAATGCTCTATAGTCAGCAGGGAGAAGTCTCATAATCACTGGCCCTTGTTCTCATTAGGGTCTTCAGCTACTAGGTATCTGCTGGAAATGCAACACAAGTGGAGAAGAAAGAGCCTAGGAGGTTCCTGGACCTTGTGAAAGAGGACTCCATGACACAGCTGGTGAGTGAGCCAGCAAGGGAAGGTGCCCCCCTGGACCTGTTTTTTGTGAAGACTGGTGGGTGATGCGATGGTTGAAGGCCATCTTGGGCACAGTGATCACAAAATGATAGTTTTTGGTTCTCACAGAATCAGTAAGGTTGAAAAAGACCATAGAGGTCATTGGGTCCAACCTATCACCTGGTACCTAAACTAACCTGTTGTCATCCTGCTACCATCACACCGTCCTATCAATAACACACTATCCTATTATCTAGATCACGCTGCTAAGTATAGTATCCAACCTTTTCTTAAACACCTCCAGGGATGGCGACTCTACCACCTCCTTGGGCAGCCCATTCCACTGAGAGATCACCCTCTCTGTGAAAAAATTCAGCCTAATGTCCAGTGTAAATCTCCCCTGATGCAGTTTTCTATCAACCACCACTCTGAGATCTCTTTCCACCTGATCATCCTGCAGTCACTCTGTCCCCAGCCTGTAGTTATGCATGGAGTTATTGTAACCGAAGTGTAGGAACCAGTACTTACACTTGTTGAACCCCGTGCCATTGGATTCAGACGCCCTATCCAGCCTGTCAAGGACTCTCTGAAGGGCCCTCCTACCTTCCACCAGATTGACATTTATCCCCAGCTTGGTGTCATCCGCAAACATGCTAATAATGGACTCCATCCCTGCATCCAGATCATCAATAAAGATATTGAGCAGGACAGGTCCCAACACTGAACCCTGAGGCACCCCACTAGCGACCAGCCTCCAACCGGACACAGCACCATTCACCACCACTCTCTGAGCCCTGTTATCCAACCAATTCCTGATCCAGTACAGTGTAAACCCATCCAAGCCACAAGCCTTCAGCTCCATCAGGAGTTTGTTATGGGGGACAGTGCCAAAGGCTTTACTAAAATCAAGGTACAGCACATCAACAGCTCTTCCCTCATCCACCAGGAGAGTCACCTGATCATAAAAGGAAATGAGATTAGTAAGGGAGGACCTTCCGTTCCTGAAGCCATGCTGACTAGATCTGATCTCCTTAAACAACTGGAGGACATCTCAAGGTCGCCCTCCCTAATCTTCCTAGGTGACTTCAACCTCCCAGACATTTGCTGGGAACTTCACATAGCAGAAAGGAGGCAGTCCAGAAGGTTCATAGAGTCTATTGAGGATTGCTACTTATCCCAGGTGGTTAGTGAGCCCACCAGAGGTGGGGCTTACCTTGACTTGCTTTTCACAAATAGGGAAGATCTGGTGGGTAATGTGGTTGTCGGAGGTTGTTTGGGATGTGGCAATCATGAGATAATTGAATTTTCAATAAACACTGCAGTGAAGAGGGGGACCAGTACAACATCTAAACTGGATTTCCATAGGGCAGATTTTGGTTTATTCAAGGAACTGATAAGGAAAGTTCCTTGGGAGGTGGCCCTTAATGGTAAGGGGGCCTAGGAAAGCTGGGAGTACTTCAGGAATGAGATCCTGACAGCACAGGAGCAGGCTGTACCGGTGTATTTTAAGGTGAGCCAGAAGGGTAGACGGACGCCCTGGATGAGTAAGGAGATTTCAAATGAACTAAGAGTGAAAAAGAGGATGTACCACCTTTGGAAGGAGGGGAAGGTAACTAGGACTTTGTTTAGGAAGGTTGTTAGTCATGCAGAAAAAAAAAATAGAGATGCAAAAACTCAGTTTGAGCTTCAATTGGCTACTAACATACAGGATAATAAAAAAGGCTTTTACAGGCACATTAATGGCAAAAAAAGGGACAAGGGCAATCTCCAATCTCTACTGGATAAGGAGGGTAACATAATCACTGGGGATGAGGGAAAGGTAGAGATACTTAATGACTTTTCTCAGAGAAGTAAGGAGAGGTGCCAGCAGAATGGTGACCTTGGAATACCAGACTTTGGTTAGTTTAGGAGATGGGTTGACAGGGCCTCCAGGGAGACAGTCCTGGAGGGCAAAGGAGTCCAGGAAGGTTGGACACTCCTCATGAAGGAACTTGTACAGGCACAGCCAAAAGATGAGCTAGTGGGGAAGAATATTGCCCTGGCAGAACAGAGAGCTTTGGCTGGAATGTAGGAAAAAACAGGAGTGTGTATGACCTTTGGAAGAACTCAGGAGTACTATAATGATACCATGAGGTTATACAGAGAGAAAATTAGAAGGGCCAAAGCCCAATTAGAATTTAATCTGGCTTCAGCCCTAAGAGACAATAAGAAAAATGTTTCCATAAATACATCAACAACAAAAGGAGGGCTAAGGAGAATATTCATCCTTTATTGGATGTGGGGAAAACATAGTGACAATAGAGGAAATGGAAAAAGTACTTAATGCCATTTCTGCTTCAGTCTTTGATAGTAAGATCAGTTGTTCTTAGGGTACCCAGTCCCTAAGATGGAAAACAGGGATGGGGGCCAGAACACAGCCCCTATAATCCAAGGGGAAATGGTCAGTGACCTGCTACACCACTAAAGATGTCCATGGAGCCAGATGGGATGTACACAGGGGTAATGAAGGAGCTGGCAGAAGTGCTCACAAAGCCACTTTGCAACATTTTACAGCAGCCCTTGACAACCAGGGAGGACCAAATTACCAGAAGGTTAGAAAGTGATGCCCAACTACAAGAAGGGCTGGAAGAAGCATCCAGGGAACTGCAGTCCTGTCAGCCTGACCTCAGTGCTGGGGGGGGAGTCATGGAACAGATCATCTTGGGTGCCGTCATGCAGCATGTACAAGACAAGCAGGGAATCACACACAGCCAGTACAGGTTCATGAAAGGCAGGTGCTGGTTGACTAACCTGATCTCCTTCTATGACCATGTGACCTACTTAGTGGATGAGTGCAAGGTTGAATGTTGTCTACCTAGACTTTAGAAAAGGCTCTGATACTAATTATCACAGTATTCCCCTGGAGAAACTGGGTGCGCATAGCTTGGATAGGTGCACTGTTTGCTTAGTCAAAAAAAAAAAAAATTTAGCTGGATGACCGAGCCCAGAGAGTGGTGGCAAATGGAGTTACAGTGATCCCCCGGAATTCACTGGGGGTCAGGTCTGGGCAGGTCCCGTGAGTTATGAAACCCCTGAAGACATCCAGCCCATGAATATTCAACTACTCCCCGCCTGTAGCCACGCACCCTCCACTAATAAGATCTGGAGGGGAGCTCCTGGGAGTGTGGCTCGCACTGTAGCACTTCATTAAAGTGGAGGAAGTGCCCTTTGGTGCATCCTGGCCATGAAATCTGGGGTCTGGGACATTTTGTGCATGTGCACAATCTCACAACTCACTGAAAATCCAACTGTGATTAATTGAATATACAGGTATGCAAGCCGCAAATATGCGGGGATCATTGTATGGCAACAGGTTAGTGTCGTGGTTTGACCCTGGCTGGATGCCAGAGACCCANCACAAACAGCAGCGGGATGCCTGGAAGAACATCTCTACCCCTTCTCTCGTGGGCCTGGGGGCCTTCAAATCTCTCAGCCTCCCGACGCAGGTTCTGAGCTGGTACGCTACATCTTACTACTGAACTTTTTTTTCTTCTCTCCCAAGTATGTTATTCACAGAGACGCCTCTGTCTCTATAACCTTGAAGGCCCTGGCAGCACAGAGAGCTCAGGCAAGAACTGAGCTGTTAACCCCCTCGCTGCCAGAACAGCAGAAACCCCCCTAAACCATAACAGTTAGGTAAAGGTTTGGCTAGGTTAGGTAATAGGTGATAGGTTGGACTCGATGATCTCTAAGGTCTTTTCCAACCTTACTGATTCTGTGATTCTGTATATCGAGGTGGCAGCCAGTAGTGTTCCTCAGGGCTCAGTGTTGGAGCCAGTCCTGTTAAATATCTTTATTGATGATCTGGACAAGGGGATTGAGTGCACCCTCACTCAGATCTAAAAAATTCCATAATTCTATTAAAATACTGCCTTGAGCAGCAATTATTGGCTGACTTCTGTTACCCTAGCACTCCTCAAGAAGAGCCAGTACTGTTCATTGTTCACAGTGGGGCTAAGTCATGATATAGATGTGTATGCAAAATGTACAAAAGCCGCTGAAAGAATGCACCCCTCCTAAAACTTAAATATTGCTCAGTAGAGTCCTCCAGTTCAGGCTGAAGTTTATGGAGCTTACACAGCACCCTGACTCTAGGGAAGTAAAAACATCAGGAAGGAACAGATGTGAGGCAAAGTAGCACAAACAAAACTCCAAGCCAACTCAAGCCCTGGAATTAAGTGCATATAAAGCAAAGGTACAGTCATAGATCCTATCAATTATGGGTTTGATGGATAACTATAAACACCACATAATTCTTTGGTTTGATCCATCAATGATTCAGGGTCCCCACAACTGTGATACATCATTATCAGCAGTCCTCTTCTGGTCTCCTCAACCTTTGGTTTCTTTGTTGCCACTTCTTAGCCATTGCCATGAAGTCCCTTTTTGGAGGGATTTCTTCACTAGTTCTGAAAATCTTGTATGTGTTTACAATTTACTGACTCATCTCCAGGTGGGATTGCACATGCTTCTTCTCAGAAGCCTACGATATGTTCAGGCAGAATCAAAGGGGATATGGCTGCTTTAAGGGTATGGAAACTCGATATTACTTATTAGTTGGTTGGGGTGCTCCTGGCTTCCTGAGGGTATTTATTTGTAGAGGCAATCTGGTCATGATGACTCGAAATCTGTATCAGGAGAGAATACAGGGAGATGTACAGTGATGAGCGTGGGATGGAAGTGGAAGACTGCCAGAAGTGGAACTGCAAAGAATGTATTTACAAAATCTTCAATGTGAAGGAAAATGAGGATTCTTCCTGTAAAAGCCAGGGAACAAATACTGAAGGGTGTGTCTCTAAGCAAGGAATACTATTTTAGGAAACTCTGGTTATGACTAGGGAGTCATCTGATAACCAAAGCAATGATGTGATGAAAGGGTTAACATGATCACTGTATCTGTTAACATGGGAGAATTGAGTAGGAGTCTGGTTCACATATTACTTTCTGTTTTTCAAAAGACTACAGCTGCTGTTGAAATACAGCATGCAGTTCTAGCATAAGTATTTCAAACAGCATGTTAAAAATTAGAGGATCAGGGGAGAACTGGAACATTTATTAAATGACTGGGAACTATATGTTTCAATGAAATACTCAAGGACCTTGATTTAGTTAGCTTAATGAGGAAAAGCTTTGACTTATCAAAGGTATCCTGTCTGTAGTTCCAATGCAGCGAACAGACAAGTCAGAAAGTAACTCTCTCAGTGCTGAAAGAGGTAACAAGAGCCAATGCCTAGCAATTACACAAGGTAGACAAATGCAGCCGGCTTACTCATGATTTCCCTGGAAGTGTTTAAGGCCAGGTTGGATGGAGTGCTGACCAATCTGCTCTAGTGGGAGGTGCCCCTGACCATGACAGGGGGTTGAAACCAGAGGATCTTTTAGGTTCCTTCCAACACAAACCATTCCATGATTCCATGACACAGGTTTTTTAAAAAAGAAGGGTAACCATCCACTGGAACAACTTAGTACAAGGGACATTAGACTCTCCATCACCAGTAAGTTTTAGATGAAAATTGAATTTTTTTGTCAGGGAAAAAATATAAATCTAGTTTAGGCATCAACTACTTCAGTCATGTTTTACAATCAGTACTATATCAAAAGGCAGCCTATACTTTTGCTCATTTAATCTAGGATATATAGTACATATTTCCAATGTAATGACTTTAAGGTGAACCATAAGCATGCATAAAGAAGGTCTGACTACAAACCCTGAGAGACAGAAAAACATTTTCAACATTTATTTGTTTTCTTCCAAAAACTATTCTTGGCTGTGCCATAATAATGGTGCAATGTAGGTAGAATTAGCAGTAGGATCAGACCAGGGGGCAGCACAAAACTCAGTGCTGGATGCAAAATCCTTCTGCTAATCAAAGCGAATACTTGGGTGTTTAGTCCATGCTGAGCTCCCTACTGCTGCCTGCAGCTCAGGAACCGTGAACAGACAACGCTGTAGCAGCAGCTGGTACTGCACCCTCTCCAGTGTGGTTCAAAGAAAGCCCGAACTAGAAAAAGTGTCTGTCCCTGACTTGTGAAGTAAGACTTTTCACAGAAGAACTGGATTCATTTGGAAAATGTAACTAACAAGACTAGTGGTGGATTCTGTTGCTCTAAATCAAGCTTCTTTGTCTGCCTCAAAAACATCCCCTTGCTCTACACCAAGTTCTTGGCTTTGTTAGGAAAACTATTAGGTAATACAATTCTTAAGCCTGTGCTTTGATGAAGTCAAATAAATTACTAAAATGGTCCCTTCTGACTTCACAAAATATAAAAAACCAGTGGATATGATCCATTAGCACTGAAGATAAAGTAAGAGATTTTATTTTAAAACCCAAGAAATAAAGTCATAAATTTTTCAGTTAACTAGTTAGTTGTTCTCAGAATCTGCAAACGTACTGAATTGTGGTCTTTAACACAGAAAATGAATTAAGGCTACAAATAATAATTAAAAAAAGTTCCTTAATTTCAGCTCCTAAATACTTCTTTTGAGACTGAGGAAAAAATGGACGAACTTCTGAACATGACAAGCCTCAGGAACTCCCATTGATCCTAAGGTGAGAAGCAGCAGAGTGGTGTTTATAAGGAGGAAGGACGTAGATTTAGGGCTCTGACAAAGGATCCGTCTCATCTTGCTGTGGCAGTTGTTAACACCTTAACCCAAACAACCCTACTGCTCCTTGGCCTCACAGTCACTATGCCTTTTTCTAATCCACTGCCTGGTAATTTCCTGGGTGCAGCACTCAGCTGTTTAGTTCACACCACTCTTGAAGAGTTTGAAGTAACAAACTAGTGAAGAAGGGTAGAAGCACGTGTTCCCCTAAGCTTTGGGGAGGGAGACTTCTTTGGAAGACACAAGGTGGGCAGCTGTTAACAGTAGCAAACCACCGTGCTACAGGAAAAAACCTTTTTTTCCCCCCTCTTTTTTCTTTTGTTTTGTTTGAAGAGTTTAGTTGCAAACACAGCTGCGCTTGCAGAAATCAGACTTTTCACAGGACAATACTTGACAAAGGACAAAACCTCAAAGCTGCCAGAGGTCTAATGTAAGCAAGGGAGAATATTCTTCCCCTATGAAAAAATCTTTAGAGACTTCTGAAAGTTCAGGTTAATGATCTAGTCATGTAAATTCAGAGAGCATTGGGGGATAATTTAGGCTTCCATTGCTGCCAAACAGAAAGATCCCCAAAATGTCATTTTGAAGATGAAAGCTATTTTCAAGTCCTACTAATGTAAAAATGATTCAAAAAAGTAGAAAGACTTCATTTAATCTTCAGATTTCTCTGAAAGTATGTAAAATATTTCTGCATGGCTACTTCCTCCATGTCTAATTTTACCTTAGACTGAATTTTTGCAGACAAATTGTAAACATTTTTAATAAGAGAACTAGAAATACTAATCTGTCAATAAAAACAGATTTTTCAGATGCTTGAATGCACAATTTCCTAACTTTCTAATTGCACAAACCTTCTTGAATCCTTCTGCAATTTTTGGGCACATTAACTGTGATTGAAAACTTCATTTTCAAGACTATTTTTTTTTCCTTTATGCAGAAAAGGGTATCAACAGCATATCGATTATATTACAATTTTAGGCCATTTTATATTCTATCTTCATTTTTCTAGTGGAAAACATAATTATTGTTATTATAATCCATGACAAAGGAAGGCACGTACACGTATCTACCGTTTATATCGACAACACGGTTTCTTCACTAGAGGAAGCAAAATGTTTCTGTTGTTTTGTGAGGAAATCTTTAAGCAGTACATTTTTTCCCCCAGTGTTGCATCTGAGATTACTGCCCCAGTCCTTCCTCTTCAGCTTATCCTTTGATACACCAGCCAGACCCAGCTCCTCTCCTGTGCTGTTGGGGTTTTTCATAGGGAGGAACAAATTGAAGAACATAAATAGTCCCTACCTTTCCTTTGGTGCTCAATACAAGAGAAAGTATTGGAAATTCCAGAGCTGCTCCTCCAGTGATCAAATAAGGACATGGAGTAGTTCCATGAAGACAGCTTGTTTGCAGAATTTTTGCAACACAGCAGTTATCTGGGGGATAAGAGGTCTATTAGATGCATACAGATCTTGTCAGGGGATGTAGCTGTGAAACTCTTCTAAACTGTAACAATATTCAGATCTGCAAATACGCCAGATTTTAGTTAACTTCAACAGCAATTGAAGAAAGGCACAATCCCAACATAAGAATCATGCTCCACCCAAAGTTAAAGTCTATGCTCCAGAGCAGAGTAAAATCTCTGAAATGTCAGCAAAAATTGTATAACAAAAATAAAATTACATATCTTCCTTGATCTCATCCTTTAAGATGGACAAAGCATTTTTCTGAAGTTCTCAAAAAGCACTTGGCTCAAAACAGCCAACCAGTCCAGAGAATTGAATCTTGTTAACAGAAAAAAAGGAAATCCTACAGTAAATAAGATTTGGTAATAGAAAATATTAGGCAAATCTAACTATAGCTGTTAAAAATTCTGTTTAATAACAAGCATGACAATCCATATAACAGTTCTTACAATTTCATTACAGCAAATAATTAAAATTTCATTAAATTAAATTATTCTCTGAGATGGTTTACTATAAACAACTAGGGTTCCAGATGTTTAATTTTTATTACCTAGAAGTCAGGAGTAATAAGATTGGTCTTTTGGAAATTTCTTTGTTTCCTTTTTGTAAGTGTTACATACATACCTCTTTAGAGAGGCCAACAGCTTCATTCATGCCAGTGAATTCTGGTTATGGCTAAAGGGGGTATCTGAGATTCCCTAGGCTGCATAAATCAGAAAAATGATTTCAAGACAATAAAATGTTAATTTCGTATCATTGGAAAGCCAACCAAAATAAAAGGAATAATTGTAAAGAAATACTTACTGAAGCTAGCTTTTTAAGAGGCAAGTCTACCTTTTTCTACTAGTCTATTCAATATGAAAGAGCTCTATGAAACGCTAAAACTTTCTACTGTGGGCATTAGAAATCATCATAGGTTCTTCTTGTAAGTCATCATCCTTTCAGCTGATCATCACTTACAGGTCGATCATCCTTTACCACAGCATATGATTAAGGCCTTGTTCCGCAAAAGATTTTTTCTTTTAAGATGTCCCACTGAATAGAGATGCTATGCTGATCAGAAGGTCTCTATCTTGATTTTCAATAGAAACTCTTCATATCAAAGAGCATGCAGACACTGAGCAGAAATACCGAATGAGATTCCTGGAAGAACTAAATACAAGCACTAAGCTTGACTATGTTGATCCCAGATCTTCACACTAAGGGTACAGTAATAAAGCAAATTAAACAATATGCAACTATATTGTATCACATCTGGATTACATATGCTCAGCTTATTCTCCAAAGGGAAATTCTTTACAAAATTCTTTGGCAATTAACAGAAATATAAGCATAATGACAGATACTACGTAGCTATCAGAAAAAGGAAAAAAAATCTTCTACCAAATCATATATACTATTTATAAATAAAAAGAGATTGATGCTGCCACAGGTAACTGGAGAAGAAACAGAACTGCTGTATGCAACATTCTTCTATCCTAACCCAGCTGATTTTCAAATTGGAGAAAACAGTCCCCTAATGCTGCAACTACTTTTCAATGTCTTGCATTGTCTTGATGTAAGAATAGGCTGGAGAAACATGTAGAGCTATGCATGTTAGACTAATGATAGGGCCAGAAAAGCTCATCAGGATAAATTGCTTCAGTTCTGTAACAAATTACAAGATATAGTCCACTAAATATTACAAGGCCACCTGTTTTTTACCCTCTCTCTCTGAGAATATTTCCCTAAATAAAATGACAACTTAGAGGGGGTTTAGTTCATACAGATGATCAATATGAAAAAGCATATTAAATGCCTCCCAACACTTAGACCAAATAATTCTGGGTCATACTTATTTTACTGAAGTAAAAGAAAGACAGCAGCATTAAGAACAATATTCTAATTATCTTAATTTTTAAAATATTTAAGCTGTTTTAGCATCTGTGCCACTCAGCTTTTATTATCCATTTGATGCTATCTACACAAAACTGCATTTTCCCTGGCCATACATGATTATTTACTTCCTAAAACAATGAATCATTTTTATGTGTTGACAACTACTAACAATCTTACTATTCATAAAAATCTCCCTCCCTTTAGGAATTTTACATGTGTGAAACTAGTATAAAGAATATACAAATATGCTTTTTTTCCCCATTGCCTGTCACAGCCTACTCAAAATAAACCTGGAGTCTTAAGATGACAATAGAACCCAAGTTAAAAAATACTGTCCTAAAAAGTTGGATTTTTGTTTTGTTAGTGCTTCTTCCTTTGCTATTAAAAGAATATCCTGGAGTATCTTGATTAGCAGATAGTCCGTGCAGCCTTTATGACCTAGTTAAAAACATTAATTGGTTTTCCACTCCTGTAATAAAATTCATTAATAAGCATTGAATACCCTCAGACCCATTAATTGTGGGGGTCGGATTTGTTTGTTTTTTAAATAAAAATATTTCTTCATATGTCATGAAGAATACAAGAAAACTGGCCAAACTAATATGCCATTATTACTCTTGCTCAGTACATTTATCCTTCCATCTTGTAAATGCTTAGACATACGAACACAGGTATGCATATGTGCAATGTAACTCAGTTTGCTAAGATCACATGTATAAATGTCGGATCAAGGCCTAAACTGTCAGTAAAGTATGTAATTTGCATAATTCGAATTGAGGAGAGTAGTAGTGGCAGTACCTAGCAGATTAAATGTAAAACTAGACCCACAAGGGGCTTTTTTTCCAAAATATTTGAAGCCATGAGCAATCTAGTATGTTTCAAGTTGAAAACATTCATTTTTTACAGAATTTTTGTGAACCTTAAGACTGAAAATTAATTTGGACAAGTTGAAAGAGGGACTCAACTCCATGACTAACATGGGAATTATCCTAATCCTCTCTTCAACTTAATCATGGAATTTTAACAAGGTTTTTCTGGAAGCCCTACAGATCTCCTAGGTTGAATATTAACTTACGTCTATTATTTTTATACTAGTTAAAACACACTCATAAATGCAAGCTGAGGCTCAGTTAGGAGATCAATCCTTTGAGTTCTAAATCACTTGTTTGAATTTTAGCCAGAAATTGCCACCATTTGCTGACTTTTCCATGATGTACATGAAAAGCATTGGCAATCTCAATGTAGTAGCAGTTCTAAATCTGAATCTCCAGCTATGCCTACTGAATGCTAGATTACTTCTGGGGAAAAAAAAAACACCACCACCAAAACAGTTCTCTTGGGATTATGCTACAGATGAAGAGCATAAACCCTGAGGAATCATTCACATTTGGAAGCAATGCACAAGTTGCTCCTCTGCTCTCTCAAACATATGTCTCTCTCCATAAAGAGATGCAGAGATTATACCTTAAAGGGGATTACCCACCCCTGCTCTCTTATCTCTTTATCCCAATATCCCAACCTAGGAAACTATGAGCCAGAGCAACCTTTGCTTATAATGTAAATGAGGAAAAAACTGATAAAACCTTGTTCAATGATAGAAAATTTAGAAAATCATGTCGGTGAAAACAATTTTTGTGCCAATGTATCTCTCTAAGTAAATTTAAAGGCAGCAGTAGCACCATAAGAAGCATCAGTTAAAGCTCAGATCTGGTAACTTTCCAGATATGCTGCACAGACTATTTTTCCAGGCCTTTAGGGATGGATGGGTTGAAGGATGTGAGGGGCCAGGCTCATTTTGGTGACAGGTAATTACTCTCATCGGACAGTTGGTTTATGGAGTTGTTTATGCTGTGTGCTTTGCATTTTGCAGAACACTTGTACGAGTGAATAAATGTTCAAATACAGTCATTAGTCAATGCTAATATTTTGCCTACCTACCAGAAAATACAAATAAAAATCTGCTACTCGGGGAAAGTCACTGTTTCATAAGCATATCCAAGCAATTCTCGTTAGAATTGCTAAAGAGACTGAACACATGCTCCGTCAGGTGCACACCCGGGAAACTCTTCTCGTAACAGTATATAAACATCAGCTGTGCCCTTCTTGCTTCTCTCCCCTCAGCCTTTGGGTAAATTTTAATCCAGAAACTCATGACCAGACGCTGTTTCCCTCACTTATGGTTCTTCATAACTCTCGAGATCGGTACAACTGCATGGGCTACAACTTTAAAGAGGGCCCGGGCTGGGGGGCGGGGTGTCTGTTTTTCTAGTCCAGGCTGGCTTTTTCTCGGCCGAGCCTTCACTGGGTGTTGAAGCCCCGCAGGTGGTGCTGGGCGCGGTGCCCGCCGGGGCTCTGCGGCTGTGCCAGGCGCGCATCTCCCCCGCACCCTCTGGGCCTCATGTCCTTCTGCCCTGGCTCGGGAACACAGCTGCCACCACAGCTCGCAGGTGACCGCGATTTGCGACTTCAAGGCTAATGAAATCAGCATCGTAAAGGCACACGTACTCACCCCGCCTTTCCCGACAAAAATATAAAAGCAAATCCGCTGTTTCCTTTCCAAACATGATGAGGATGACGCTTTGCGTTATTTCCTAAATGGGGGGGGGGGGGGGGGGGGAGGGGGATGGGTTTTTCTTACAAGTTCAAGGGTAAAAAAATATGCTTTAGAATAAATACTAATAAACCATTTTGAACCAACGCTTCATGAGATTCTCTAGGGGCCAATGCCTGCAAATCCTCCCCTTATTACGTCCCAGCATCGGAGCTCTGATACACGGATACGAAACAACTTTGCCGATGGACCTGTGGGCGAGAGAGGAAATCCGTGCCAGCTCCGCAAATGAGCCAGCACTAGTACTCACTTCTCTAACACTTCGTTCAGCAGCACTCCCCAGCTCTGTTCCGCACGCTTTGGACCCGCGGACTGCAGCGCCAACCAAGATTTTGAAAATATTTGCTGATAAAATTAAGCAGGTAGTTTAGGGGGGGGAAAAAAGGGAGGGGGGGGAAGCCGCCCCCTCCCAAAAAACGCCAACAAAAAACCCGGAGTGAGTCGTCGGAGGTAGTGTTAAAAATTAAAATAAAAATTAATTAAAAATTAAAAAAATAAGCTGAGCGGAACTTATCGAGCCGCCAGTACCCGGGCAGGGGCATCCCTCGTCCTCCTGGAATGGGCACCAGCGGCGCCCCCGCAGTTTCTCGGAGCACCGACTATCCCCCACCGAGCACGGTGGGGACGGGTCCTTCCTTCCCCAGCAAGTTCTCGTCCCCCAAACCACTTCAAGTACACCAAATGTGTGGGTTGGAATTTATTTCGCTCCCCAGCTACTTAGCTGTTGGCGCTGCCCTACTGCCCCCAGCGCCCGCTCCCCGGGGGCCGAGGAGCGGCAGCACTATTCGCAGGCACAGAGGAGAATTTCCCCGGCGCTCAATTGCCGTGCCGTTCCCATTGGCCGTGCGGCCGGCAGGGAGCGACGGGAGGCGGAGAGGGAGCTGCCAGCAGCGGGCAGGCAGGCACCGGGCGAGCGCATACACAGGCGCACGGCAGGCAGAGGCTGCTGGGGTATTGTTATCATTGTGCTTCGGCGGAGGGCTTTGCCTGCAGGGGGAGGGGTGGAGGGAGGAGAAGAAAGAGGGAGAAAGTGCGGGGCGAGCATGCAGCAGGGCTGGGGCCGGCGGAGCGGCGGTGCTGGCGTGCCCGGGCTGAGGCGCTGAGAGGAGCCGCCTGCCCGAGCTCGCTGGGGGGCACCGGCGGGAGGAGCGAGGTGGGCACGATCCAGACGTGGGAAAGGCAGCCGGCCGAAGGGAGCCTCCGCCGCACCGGCCTCGCAGCAGCAGCACCGACGACTTCTTTCTTATCTCCCAGCCTTTTGTTTGCCCATCCTCCTCCTCTTCCCTGCCCACCCTCTGCACCGCGTAGGGGGCTCGGCAGAGAAACAAGCAGGCTGACCCAGAGCTGAGTTTCACCCATCCTCCGCCCCTCGCTCGTCTCTCTCTTCCTCCGCTGCATCGCTGCCCATGAGCTAGAGCGGCAGCCGGCTCCGGCAGGCGGGGGCAGACGCCGACCGCAGCTTCTGG
>WEKX01008937.1:63809-82004 GCA_013390025.1 Pitta sordida
GGGCTCCAGCCGCGCTCCGGAACTGCTGGGGGCCGCCCTGCTGCCGCCCCTCCTCGCCTCCATGTGCCGGGTAGCGGGAACGCCGCCGCGGATCCTGCCGCCGCTGGCGCTGATGCTGCTGGCGGCCCTGCAGCAGGTAAGCACCGCCGGCGGGGAGCGGGCCGGGCTGCAGCTCTTTGTTCCCCTGCGGGCAGCTATGCCCGCGGAAGGCGGGGGTGCTGGGGTGAAAAGGGGGGGGAGGCGGGAGGCGGCAGGCTCCGCTTCGGGGGGGGNNNNCTCCGCTTCGGGGAGGGGGTCTTTGGGAGGGGGTAGAGGAAGGTGGCAGCCACCGCTGCCCCGCCGCCCCGGGATGCCTCGAGGTGGCTTCTGGCCGCTCACGCAGAGCCACCTGCTCGGGGCAGCCCCAGCGCTTGGCTCCGCGCTCCGGGGAGAGGCAGGGGAGCTCGTGCCTGGGGGTGGCTGAGAAGGGAGAGGGTGGTCCCCGAGACGGGGGCGCGAATTCCCCCCCTCACTCTCCGGAGAACAGGTGCCGCGGGACGGGGGGCCTGGCTGGTACCCACGCGGCCGGCAGCAGAACGGGAGCTCGGCCCCGCCATGAGCGCGGGGCACAAAGTAACGGGGTGGGGGACGGAGCGCACCTCCCACCGCTCTGCCCCGCGTAGGGAAGGGCGGGCGGGGATGCCAGAGAGGAGCGGGGCAGGGAGCAGCCCCCGCGCCTTGGCTCTCCCCCGCTCCTGTGCCTGTTAATCCCTTCCCGGGAAGAATTTAATCAGCCTCTGCCTGTGTGCCGGGCTTCCCCGCCCCCCGCCGCTAACGGGAATTTCCACTGGGATGGGATCGGGCTCCGAAGTGTTTAATTTATTATTAAGAGAGTCCTCTTGCTGCTGCCTCGCCGGGACGCCTCGGGCGGGCTCTCCTCGAGTGACGGGGTCCCGGGGCAGGTGGTCGTGGGACGCGGGGAAGTGCCGGGCACCGCCGCCCGCGATGATCTCCCCGTGGTGTGCAGAAAGGAAGGGTCTGCAGCGAGATGGGACTGCCGGGACGCTGCCGGGGGGGGAGGAGGACGGGGAGACGACAAAATGGATCCCTGTTGGGGCAGCGAGGGCAGTGCCCTCGGGGCGGTGGTTGGAATCCCTTCCCGCGGCGCGGGGTGTCCGGAGCGGGCGCGGAGCTGGGCAGGGTGGCGGTGCGTTCCCCTTTCGCTTTGTGCTCGCCGAGTTCGTATCCGGCTCCGGGGGTGGAGAAGGCGGTAAGTCCGAGGGACAGATGGCGCAGATCATCGCCTCTTAATGGTATTTACGACTGGGGCATTTCTGCCGGGCCGAGGGAGCGGCCGGGGTGCTGGGCAGGGCAGGGCAGGGCAGGGCGCCCTCCTGCCGCGCTCTCAGCGGCCGGTGCAGGGCAGGGGAAGGCGGCGGGCGGCAGCCACTGTCCATGGTGCGGCCCCGCCGCCTGCGCCGCAGCGGAGGAGCCCGCCCTCCTTCCCGTCTCCTCGATCTGTCGGACACCCCCGTCCCCTCCCGGGGTCCCCTGGTGTTTTGAGTCCTTCCCGCAGTTTCTGAGGCGCTCGGGGGGGGTGCTGGTGACCCGCACCAGGCGAGCGAGGTGCTGAAACACTGCTCCTCGGCTGCCGGGAATTTTTTTCCCTTGAGCCCTGGGAGGACGCGAGGCAGCCTGGCTGGCGTAACACAGGGGTGTCCGGCTGCATGTGAGAGCAGCCACCCAGTTCAGAAACTTGTGATGTGCCACTTACCGGCTGTTGGGTTGGGTTGGCTTTTTTTTTTTATGTGCTGTTTACTGTATGTGCTTTCAGTTCTGCTTAGTCTTCCTAGCTCAATAAATCTTTAAAGCACAAAATCTGCAGTAAGCTTTTATTCTGTCTTTTTTTTTCCTTTCTACCCAAGGCAGGTTTGAAATTGAGGCACAAGCTATGAATTAAGGACAGGAACTAACGGTGTTGCTGTTATGTATCACTCAGTGTCACTGCCATGTTACGGTTGGGGAATCCAATTTCCCCCTTGTTTGGGTGTCCATTAAATCAGGCTAGGGTTGATTTTTAATAGTGCGTAACAAAATTGGGACTTGGCTATGGAATCAGATTTATAGACCTGTATCTGTACAATACTTTAATTTTAAAAGCTCTTTTTTCCTGCAAAGAACCTCATAAGCTAAGTGCACTGCTAACTTTTCCCCCCCCCATCATCATGCCTACTACATACTTCTATTTTGTAGGAGGTTATCTCTATCGAGTTCTTTTGAAATGTTGAACCTTTCCACTTAGTTTTCCCTCTCTGCTACACAACAGCTATCTACCTTTATTTTCTGGAGTTATTAATGAGTTTGTAACTTGTTAGTAGTGTAGAAAAGCTGACATTATGAGATTACTTGAAAGATTGTAACTGGAACCAGATTTTAAGGCAGATCTGTGGATGTTGTTTATGTACAGGAAATAGGGCTTTAGAGTTTTGGCAATATGTAACCTGTGCAAGACAGAAGAATATGAAAACTGCACTGCATTTAGCTGGTTAGCAGATCAGTATGAGTCTGGGAGTATTATGTGAAAAAAAAAATCCTGGCATAAGAGAGGATAGAAGGAGCGGGTCTTGTTTTTCTGGATAAAACAACAGTTCCAGTCCAACGGGATTGAAGAAGGAATGAGAAAGCTAGTGTGAGTTTACAGGAATGAAACTACTGTTAGAAATAAACTGGAAAGGGGAGTGGAAACTGTTCTCAAAAAGGGAATTTTTTTTTTAACTTCTAAGGTGACTGAACCACTCTGTGGATGTTGTCCATTTCTAGATGAAAAGTAAGGAAAGAGGAAAGCAGTTTGGGAGCCTTTCAAGTTTGAATTCGAATTGTAATGATAGAGGATGTAAGTTATTACCCTCTGCAGGCAATTTTGGTCTTACTCCAGATCTTAGCAAACGTATCCAGGTGAGAAAGGTACTACCCTAAATGACACTCCTGTTAAGCTGCCTCAGCTGAGAATGGCATTTCTTGCCAGCTGTAACCCTCAGCTGGCACCCTAACCTTATCAGCCCCAACAGTAGTCGCTGGCAGAATTAGGGTGACGAATATTAACGTCATTTTGTGCAGAAGTGGCAGAGATCTCCTGTTGTGGCTATGTATTCTGACTTTCCCAATATATTTGTGTCTCAGATACTGCTTTTATCAGTCTATTTCAAAAACATGTGATTGTATAAGCATGAGTTTTAAGGTGTCTCTGAGTATTGACTCCGTTAGCAGACTCAACATCATTAACTCCTTATAAAGTGAACTGAATTGAATTTATTTTATAACACACCTCATAAGCCCCAGACGAGGATAGCCATGTGAATACCTCAGCCTTTTTGTATATAGATCTTTCTGTTCCAGTTTTGCTTTGTCTTTGAAGAATCTGTTGGAAAAGTTAAATGTGGCAGGATACGGTAGCAGAGAGCTCTCTAATCCTTGTCTGTCTGGTCTTGGTGATAGTGATACCACTGACACATTCTCAAAATTCAGGTAATCGCAGAACTGAACAAAAAAAAAATCTCTTTGGATATTAACCCAAATATATTATTTAAATATACATGGTGTTAAAAATCTTTTTTAAAAAACTACTTTTTGCGTCTATTATAGGACAGATAATACTGTATAATTCAACAGTGAGGTTTTGGAATTTAAATCATTGGTTGACAAAACAGGAGATAATTTTGTGTATTAAACAAGTTTTAATTATCTGGCTAGGTATTGTAGCAAGCTCAGAAATACATATGCTGCTTATACGTATCACCAAAGGTGTATATTCTCTTGTATTGTGAATTTATGTGTTTTTAATAAATATGTGTTTTCTAGAGAGCCTTCTGCTCTCTCTCCTCATGGCTAGTGCTGCTACCTAGGCATGCACCTCGGTGTGCTAGAAATATTTAGGTATAGTTGTTATGATACCAATTTTAAAAATACTAATATTTTTGTCCCAAGTTATCATGGTTTTGAACTATATCTGGCCAAGAGTGTGTAATTCTAAACTGTCCTATCTGTTGTTTTCCATTCTGCTCCCAGAAGTTGGAGATCCTCTCAGAAATGTCACCGGAAGAACCCTGTCATGTTTTCTTACTTGGTTTCATTGATGCTCTTATATCAATAATTTAATTTATTGGTTTTTTTTAATAAATGCACACTAACTCATGAGACAATTTAGTTGTGACAGAACTGCATGTGTATATTTAAAAATAGGAGGAGGCTATGAGTAAAGTTACTTTTACTCAATACAGACAGTATTGTGTAAGGGACTTCTTTGTCATGTGGTAAGGAGTAGGAATTTTTTAATAGCTTTTCCTGCTTGAGTAAGAGAATGATTTGCCAGTTAAACTCTCTTTCTCATGGATTTTTTAAATGCTTATTGTAGATTAGCAAAAAAGTTTAGAAAGCTTTCGATAGTTTCAGCAGTTCACCAGTGCTCCTATGAGAATTTAATTTATTTCAAACACGTACAAAACACAAGTCCATTCCCCATAAGCTGTGCAACCTCTAATGTTCCCTGGCATTTTTATTTTAAATTTTGGTTTTAAAGTGTGGGAGGAACCCATAGTAGCCTCACCGAATAGCCTGTGTACTTCTCCTGACCCAGTGGCACTGGTTGTGTGTAAGGTTCTGTGAGACATACCAGGAGTGGAGTAATAAAAGTGCAAGGAGTACTTGAATTCTTTTGCAGTAGCAACGGCAAAGTAGTTCTTACCTACCAATGTAATGGGACTTGCTTGTTGGCTAAGTTAATACTGGCATACAAAGAGACAAGTCTTGAAAGGAAAAAGATATTGTACATTATTGCAGGATAAGTTTAAGGAAGATTTATATTTTCCTAAAGTGCATTTGTGGTTTGTGAGTGGTCTGAGAGGAACCTTTTTTTTACCTGGATGTCAGGCTGTGTTGCAGTTTACCTTGACAGGTATGTAACTAAGTCTGCATGATTCATCATTTGATTTCATCCTGCAGTTCTTGTTGAAAAATCATAGGAGCTCTGTCCAGATAAAGAAGGGAAATTGGGCTTTCTATTTTTAAATGGCTTATGAAAACAGATACAGAATCAGCAGCTTCCAAGATGGAAGGTGTATCATTGCCAAATCTTCCCAGTGTTTTNAGGGGTCCAGGGTCATCCAGCCCTACACCCCCCAGCTAGACCATGTCACTAAGCTCCTCGTCCAGTCTTCTCTTAAACACCTCCAGGGATGGCGACTCCACCACCTCCCTGGGCAGCCCATTCCAATATGCAATCACTCTCTCTGTGAAAAACCGCTTCCTAACATTAAGATTGAACCTCCCCTGGCGTAGCTTGAGGCCGTGCCCTCTCGTTCTGGTGTCATCAGCCTGGAAGAAGAGGCCTACACCCATCTGACTGCAACCTCCCCGCAGGTAGTTGTAAACAGCAATGAGGTCACCTCTGAGTTCTCCTACTCTGAGCTGAGGAACCATGTGTTTCGGAAGTTGCAGTGCTCTGTGCCCTCCTAGTTGAGGGAGGGGGAAAGTCCAAACCGGGTTATGGCTTTGAGCTATGTGGGATATAGTGAGTAATTGTCTCCATTTTTAATAAAGCAAATGAACATGATCTCTCAGTTGCAGTTAAGAGAGTAGACTATGAACATGGTTTGCAAGGCTGAGGGATGAACAAATTGTGAACCACCCTGCTGAGAAGGACTTGGGGGTGCTGGTGGATGAGAGGCTGGACATGAGCTGGCAATGTGCACTCGTAGCCCAGAAAGCCAATTGCATCCCAGACTGCATCAAAAGCAGCATGGCCAGCAGGTCAAGGGGGATGACTCTGCCCTTCCACTCTGCTCTGGTGAGACCCCACTTAGAGTGCCAGGCCTGGGGTCCCCAGTGCAGAACCTGCTAGAGTGAGTCCAGAGGAGGGTCATGAATAGAGGGATGGAGCGCCTACTCTGCGAGGAAAGGGTAGGAGAATTGGAATTGTTCAGCCNGTATTCATGTATTTAATTAAATACCATGTTTCCAATAGGCATGTTTATCCTCTCCTCTAGGCACTCCTTGACATATTTAAAAAATATATTTTTACCAAAAGATTCCTCTAAGGACTCTTCCATTCCTTATAATTAGCATATAATTATCACCCAGCAGCTGAAGACATAGTTAAAATTTCGTGATCCCTCCTAAGTGGCATTGCAAGGCCTCCCCAAAGGTCCAGGGAAAACAGTATCCTCCTCTATGTATTAGCAGCAGTTTTCAGGGACTGAGGTGTTCAGTGTGAGAAATGCAATGGCTATTACCAAATCAGAGGGGTTATTTCCTCTCGTGGAGAAATTAGAATGTATGGTCAAGTACAGGACTGATTTTGGGGTTTTTTAATTGCTATCAAAAGATGTAACAGACTTACAGAAATTCTATTTGGTTTTGTTATTGGAGTTGACATTTTCAGATCACAGAATCACAGAATATTATGAGTTGGAAGGGACCCACAAGGATCATCTAGTCCAACTCACCACCTAACACCCGTACAGAGNCAGAAAGCCAATTGCATCCCAGACTGCATCAAAAGCGGCATGGCCAGCAGGTGAAGGGGGATGACTCTGCCCTTCCACTCTGCTCTGGTGAGACCCCACTTAGAGTGCCAGGCCTGGGGTCCCCAGTGCAGAACCTGCTAGAGTGAGTCCAGAGGAGGGTCATGAATAGAGGGATGGAGCGCCTACTCTGCGAGGAAAGGGTAGGAGAATTGGAATTGTTCAGCCGGGAAAAGAGAAGGTTTCAGGTGACCTAATTGCAACCTTCTGGTACCTGAAGGGAGCCTACAAGAAAGGTAGGGACTTATATGAAAGGGGTAATGGCTTCGAACTGAAAGAAGGTACGTTCAGATTAGATATTAGGAAGAAATTCTTTACTGTGAGGGTGGTGAGGCACTGGAATAGATTATCTAGGGAAGTTGGGGTTGCCCCATCCCTGAAGTGTTGAAGGCCAGGCTGAGCAGAGCTTTGAGCATCATGGTTTAGTGGAAGGCATCCTTGCAGAGGGGCTGAAACTAGATGATCTTTAAGGTCCCTTTGAACCCAAGTCATTCTATGAACTTTCAGTGGTTTAAAGCAACTTTATTTTAAACCAGATGATGGCATAGAAGTTGCAGGTTTTGTTCCTTGGGGAAAGTGCTTGAGAGCTCTCTTGGTTTAAGAAGTTGGGTTTTCTGATCTAAATTCTCCAACAAAAGCCCCTTCTGGTGTAACTTAATGACCTCTGGGAGGATGTAGCCTGGCACCCACTTGGGAATCTTTTGGCTTCCTGAGCAATTTGAATGAAAGGCACATTTCTTTTTCTCCGGTTGAGCTCTGTGGTTGAAAACACATTGTATTTGACTACGTTTGCTGAAGTACAGAGTGCTGCGAGGGTATAAACTGTTTCAGCTTTTCTTTGCAGCAAGTAGGAGATTTAAGAAAGAGTTGCTGAATGTTTTGAATTTTACCATCTAAAGAGATGTTTCTGTCATCCTGCAGAGTATCTTTCATATGCCTTATGGCAGTAAGTAGAAACTCATGCTGTACAAGGTGGGTGTTATTTTATAATATCTCACTGTGTCAGATAATGTCTGTACACAGAATTAAAAATGCACAGAACAATCCCTGGGGTTGCAACCTAAGTTGGGTACCATCCTGGCTTTTAAATTAATGAAGAAACACCCAGTCTTTAAACACAGACACAAATGTTTCATGATCTGTGCTTAAGTTGAGTATTACTTCTGTAGGTGCAAATTAATGTTGGTTATTAAGGAGGGAGAGCTCAAATACCCTGTTCTTGCACTGCCATACATATAATTATGTCAGACATTGTTTTGAGCTTCACACAATAACATCCTGTGAATTGGCTGGACTTGGCAACTAATAGCTGTACTATGTCCAATTATAATTGGACATAGTATTAATTATAATACTCCCTAGTATGATATTTTCTTTGATGCGTACCTCTCTGTTTCTCATTTTACCACCTGGGCTTATTTTCTTATAGGAGTAAGTTTTATTGATTATAAAAGAAAGCAGTCTTTCAAAAACAATGTCCCTTGCTTTTTGTTACAATCCCTATTAAGACATCTTACATTGTAGTATGTGCAGATGCAAACAGTAGAAGAGCAGAGACTTTGATATTTCAGATCAATAGCTACTAGTGAGCTCCAGTGGTGTATGGCATATGCAGAGGAAGTGGTGAGCTTACATTTTGAAATACAGTCGGCCCTCTTGCACTTCGCGCCCCCCATATTACGGCTTGAGATCTTAGCAGCGTGATTTTTTAGCGATGTAGGAGACCCGTTTTGCAACTGCGCATGTGTGTCTTGCCGCGGTGGTGGTGGCTGCGGCCTGGGCAGCGGAACAGGCGGCGGTGGGGGCACGGGCAGCAGCGGGGGCATCGCGGGTGATGGTGGCGGCTGCGGGGGGGGGGTGGGGCGGCGGTGGCGGCAGACGCGGGTGCAGCGGCGTCCACCATTCAACGTGAAAGTTGGGCTACANAACAACCCCAGTTCGCGTAGTCGCTCCCCATAGGGCCTGCCCTCCAGTCCCTTCACCATCCTTGTCACCCTTCTCTGGACCCTCTCAAGCAGCTCAACATCCTTCTTAAACTGGGGAGACCAGAACTGGACACAGTACTCAAGATGAGGTCTGACCAGCGCCGAGTGCAGGGGAAGGACAACCTCCCTGGTCCGACTGACCACACTGTTCCTGATGCAGGCCAGGATGCCATTGGCCTTCTTAGCCACCTGGGCACACTGCTGGCTCATACTGAGTTAGTCCAGAACTATCAATACTTGTGAAGTAATCCTGCCTGACTTTACTCTTGTTTCAGTTTAAAGCTTTCCGTGACTGTGAGGCCTATGTTGTTGGAAGATTTTTACTGGTGATATTTAGGAAAAAAATGTAAATGTGAATCCTTTAGAATTATAAAGTTGAGATTCTCAACACATTGTCTTGGTGGTTTTGTGGGTTTTTTAAACTGAGCTGAAATAGATACGGAACTAAGTAACTGAGGAGCAGGATGTCAAAACTACAAGCTTAACTCCCTAAGTAAATTAAAATGAGGAATTCTTTTAATTAATTGGATAACAGTTTTGGTAGAGGAGTTTTAATTTTCATCATACAGCTTCATAACTGCAGTCTGTGTGTTGCATTTAGTCTGAGATCCTACAATACTGGTCTTGTAGGTGTTAGCTCTCTAGTATCTGGAGATAGCAATGTTTATTACTCATTTTGCAGTTAAAAATGACTAAGTCATAAAGGATGGATGAGGAAAGCAGAGTGGTTTTTCAGTAGTAACTCTATTTTGCTTTAGCAAACTCTGTTAGCACTTGAGAATTTTCCAAGTGCTGAACTTGTTCAAAGCTTTGTGACTGCACTGAGTAGGTTTTGTGTGGGTACAAGCTAAGGTAATTGCTTTCCATCTTAAAAGATGGGGAGGGGTTTAAGTAGTGTCCTTCTGTAGATGAATGTACAAGTAATATTATCTTACATTTGAAATAGTCTTGGGAATTGTACTAATCACACAAAATCCTGTAACTTACAATAATGTGTCCCATAATCTTCACTAGGTTTAACCTTTTGCCCCATATAAGGGGATAAAAATATTTCAGCATCCTCCTTTGCTTAGACTTAAAATGGTTTAAATCTTGCAGTACTCTTAGAGTGAACTTGCTATGACCCAATGTTTCTGGTTGCAACTTCAACTTAATTCAGAATGCTTAACATAGGATGATTAAGAATTGCTGAAAATTTGAATTCTTCTTCCCCTTGTGTTTTTATTCGCAAACAATCTTTACAAAGGGCTGTTTTTGAAGAGCAGAGTACAGTCTTTTGTTTCCGGATAAAATTGATGGCTGCAAATGGAAGAATAAAGAAGGCTCTCTATTCATGGTCCCCAGCCTTTGTTTCAGTAGGCATTGTTTCAGTTTATAAGAGTTGTTTAGTACATATAGATTACTGGAAAGGCTGAAAGATTCCCAGGCACGTTGGTGCAGACTTCTTAAACATCCTCCTATCTCCTGAGCTACCCCTTTTTTGTATCAAAGATGCCATGAAAGGGTGTTTTGTTTTGGGTTTTTTTTTTCCTTTTCCACTGCATTTACTTTGAGGTCACCTTTTGTACAGTTGTTTACGTGCCTCTTACTATTTTTCTTTGTAATTATGGAAACATTGTCAAATCTGTGATTTGTGTTCTAAAGCTGATGAAACTGGCAGTTGGAATTTTAATTATTTCTGATTTTTGTCATAAAAACTCAGTGTTGAAGTAGACTTTTTGGGCTTAACTACCGATCCAGTTTCTAGTTTTTCAGGTAATAGAGTCCCATGGTAACTTAAACTCTTGCCTTATGCTTGCTTTTTCTTTAGGGTTCCCATATAAACATTTTAAAGTACCTAAGCACTTCAAGTGAGATGCTTAAGTCACAAGTCAGTCCACACCACAGTTGAAGTTAACCTGAAACTTGACAATTAAGAGTTGTATTGCTGAGTGCTGTCCTGCATAGTGTATTAACTTGGTAGGTATGTAGTAATTTTTACTAATTTTTTTAGGTTTGGCAGTGTCAACGTTGAGTTGCAGTTAGGACAGTACACTGCAGTGTTGGTGTAAATGTAATGCAATGTGTTACAAACACCTCCTTGTATTAGCGATAAAATTATTCTGATAGAGGTTGACATGCTGATCTTGGCCATGTGTGTCAGTGGAGAGATTACGCTTCTGCCCAGTCCCTTTTATCTGAGGAAACCCTTGTGGTTTGAGGTGCTCCTGACCCGCCTCTGCTTTAATACTCTTTTTCCCTGTGGTTGCTGTGGTGAATGGGTATTAACTCTATCATGCCCTCTTTCTCCATCGCTATTTTTATTTTTCCTGCAAGGCTTTCTTTGCCAAGTGTATGCAGTCATGCTTATGTGGTTTTGAGTAGGTCTACTTGATGGAAACCCATCTGGGTAAGCAAAAAGGAAAATACAGTTTAAGTCTTGACCAGATCTGAGTGTGATATAACAGCAAGTTGCTTGTGCTTTCAGAGACCATAAACTACATCTGGGCATGCACATAGATAGGCTTTTATTTGGCATGTGGACGTGTTTGAGATTGAGATGGCTCTCTCAATTTCTTGGATGTATCTCAGCCCATCCTGGCATGGGAGCTGGTGTCTTCTGCCATGTGCAGTGTGAAAAAGATTTTGCTTTGTATGGTCACATAGTCATATGTAAGGTGGACCATTATGCAGCACTAAAAGGAGACAGAAGCGATCCACTGAAAAGAAATCTTAGCCCTGTGCCACATAAAATGGGATTTTTTTTTTTTTCTTTCAAACAGGCAACAAATTGTTCTGGAGCTTAGCTTAGCTATCGCAAGTATCTTCTGAACATTGAAGACTATAGAACAAACACGTTTCCTAGTGCTGGATTGTATTTCTTAATGAAAAGACATTTATGAAACTCTTCTAAGAATATGATTTTAGAGTAAACTTCTCTAACAAGTGAGAGAACAGGTTCAGTGGCTCAGCTCTTCCCTTTGCGCAAATTTAATAATGAGCTGCTCTCCTTTTAACTTAATGTCCCTTTGAAATAGGAGATTACATTAGAAACATTTGGCTTTATATGGTGTCTGGTTGAATGCTAGCACAAAAGCTCTGTTAACTTACTGCAAATGTAACATTTTATCTTAGTTTACTTGTTCTGGTGCAGCCTCACATAGAAGTACACTAAATAAAGCATTTTAAAGCAGTGGCTGAAGTCATTGCTGTCAAGTTATCTGGCTGTGAAAAAGTTGCCAAAGGGTTTTGTGCAGCATTTATTTCCAGAGGAAGGAATGTTTTTGTTCCTCTTATGATTTCTCCTTCAGTCTTGATGGCTGGTTTAGTGGAAATGTTCAGTTGTCAGAAGAACAAAGATTGTGTATTATTTAGATCTTACCAGACAAGTGGGATTTGTTCCTTCCATTCCAGTTATGAGAAAGATTAACCATTTGCCCTCGCAGTCCTAATTGCAGTCATTCAGAAACAAAGATTCTACTTGTACAAAACGGCATCAAAATGAGAGTATGTGCCAACTGGAATGTTTCTCTGGTGAATGAAGGTTGAAAGTATTACATAAATTTTGTCTTGTGTTTCAGGCACCGATAAAAGCGACCTGTGAAGAAGATATGTCATGCAAGACTGGATTTCCTGAAGATGTTCACAGTGCAGTGGTGTCAAGGAGCGTACATGGAGGACAGCCTCTTCTCAATGGTATGATTAGAAAGCGTATTTTGATTTTTTTATTCCCTCTGGTTGTAACTGTAAATCAGTCTGGAGCATTTTCATCCTTAAATAGGGCACAAACTCATGCTCTCTGTTTTTTTGATTACTGTCATAGGACTTGGAAAATCTGTTGACATTAGTGGCAGCATGTGCACCTCTGACTGTGATTTGAAAACACTGAGTGTTGCTGAACTTCCCGTTATTGTCCACACAGCATTCACACTGATGTTTCAGTGTATACCTAGAGCCCATCTAGGTATGATGACAAGGCAGTGAAAATTTCCTTTTTGCTTTATGTCTCTCACAGAAATACTGTAAGTGCAGTATTTCTGTGAGTCCTAGTACTCACATTAATGCAGAGGTAGTTCCCTCACTGCTTTTTCATGGCAACCTGAGGACAGAGACTTATGAAAAGCAAGTAACAGGACAGGCCACAACATGAGAGTTTGGTTGTCTGCGAGTCCTCAATTAGTGACCGCAGCACTGCAGGCTCTATGAAGAGCTGTGCCAGGAGAGGCAGGACAGTGCCAGGGCTATCTCATGGACAGTGCACTGCTCTCTCACCCTGGCACCTACCTGCATCTGAATGGCACAGTGCCCAGACTCAGGATGACCTGCTCTTGTTGTGCTTAGTGAGTGCAAGCCCTTGGCTCTGCTGGGGATGTGCTGCAATCAGTACATCTGCCCATGGGTTGTCCAGGCTGGGAATTTGGTTCATTGTTCTTTTTGTGTCTTTATTTTTCAGGGATAGAGTAGGACGTAGAGACAGATGCTCTGAATCTTTCAAAGGTTTCCCAACCAGTTAGGTTTCAGTTTACAAGTTTGCAGAAGGACATTTTAAAAAACGGGCATTGATTTGTCTGTTTTCTGAACTAACATATTTTTTTTTAATCCATTTTATAAATTGTGGAACTAAGAACATCAGTTTTAGATGGTTTCAAATACAGCCTAAATAAGGACTAATTTAATTGAATTTGTTGTTTCTTTCATGTATAAATTTGGCTACACAATTCAAGACATTTAAATGAAAAAATTCTAATGAGTCTGCAAAACAAATGAAGTAAGAGGTCTAGTCTTGATTTTACATGCTGTATGTAGCAGTCTCTCCTTAATTATATTTTACAGACCTGTTTTGTGCTTTCATATAAGTATAATGGAAACTTGAATGTAGGATGAATTGATTAGTGTATTTAAATTTGAGTTATTAAAGCTTTTTTCTCTTCGGTTTTCACAAAATACAGTTATACCCCCTCCATCGTGAGGAAAGGGACAGGCCAATGCCGTCGCAAAACCCTAAACTCGCAAAGAAGTACAGGTCATTAATATGTATGCAGGCCACGCCCATTGCCCCCCCCGGAACTCCGGGGCTCTGCGGGCAATTTCCTGTGGTCTATCTGCACAGGCGAGCAAAGGGAACCGTTTCTGGGTGACTGCTGTGACTGTGTGTGCTCGCAACCCAAACCCCGTGCTGCTGCTCCCCTCCCCAGCCCGGCCCCCATGCTCACGCCATCCCCGGGTCCCCGCGCCAGCCTGCACGTGCTCGCCCTGCCTTCACGGCGGGGAAGTGGTGTCCCTGAGCTCTGGTCGGCATTCTTGGAGCCTGGAAAAACCTTAACTTTGCAACATGGAGACAGCCCGTGCTGCTTATGGTGGTGGGGCGGGGCAAGGGTGTGTTGGCGTCAGAGTTTCTTTCCCTTTAACATCCACCAGTCCCGGCAGAGGCAGTGCTGCCCGGGCTTTGACTGGGCTTTGAGTCAGAAGGAATGGCATGTCTCGTGGCGGTGCTGCGCTGGGTCTCAGCGGAGCACACAGGAGACACACAGGACCGGGTCAGGGACCAGGGCACGGTACCGCATGGCTCTAAACGCCATTGTGAGCTGCAGAAACGCATGCTCCCACGCCACGCGCCCTCCCGCCCCGACCCCGGTGTGGCGTCTGTGGGCGGCGGCCGATCACTGGGGTCTGGGAGGGAGGGGTGGGGAAGCAGCGCGAGGCATGGGCTGCCTGGGAGCGCACTTGCTGCAGCCCGGAGGAGCCCACAGGGTGGGGGAGATGGGGGTCTTGGGTCAGTTCTTTCCCTTTAATATCCACCGGTCCTGGGAGCACTGCCCATACGGTTCCAGAGGGCGGGGGAACAGAAGCCCCCTTCCAGCACACAGCGCTAGCCTCTCCTCACTTCGCAAATGGGCGAGGTCGTGAAGGAGAAGTCATGATACAGAGAGGATTCACTGTAGATGGCTCTACTATAGACTCCTGTGATAGCTGCCAGTGTGGAGAGCTTGATGGGTGATGACCAAAACACAGATGTGGGCTGAAACAGGGGCACAGAGAACAAACAGCAGACAGGTGCTTTCCAAAGCACCAAATGTCTGTTACTGGTTAACTAGCATGCTGTCAGTTAATTTTAAAATGGACATTACAGAACTTGTGAGGTCTGCTCTGTACCATGAAAGTTCTCTTCACTCTGTATGAAATCAAGACCCTTTCTTTTCCCACCATCTAGGAACCACAGTGAACTGAACACTGATTGTCTGTTGTCATTGCTCATGCAAACCTGATGATAATGACTGACCAGCCTTAACTGAATTTGAACTAGTAATGTAGGATGACAGATTGACTTCCCTCCTTGTTACTCATCCCATTCCCACAGTCCCTTCCCTTGATTCTCGGAAATGAGTGAAGCATGACTGTTGGTTTGTCCTTGAATGGTATTAAAATGCGTAGCGTTTTAGGGAAGTAGGAATTGGAAACAGTGCATGAGGCAAACAGTATGTATCACATCATATCAGCTGGTTAAAAAATGACCTGGGGGAGTCTTTTTGCTACCACTGTTTCCTCAACTGAATTACTGCAGTGGTTAATTCTTTTGAAAATTCTGACATGCTTAAAAGCATATAATTTGCTGGTTACACATAAACATACAGTCCATCATTGCATAGCTTTGACTTAAATTTAATTACACTGTCATTTTGAAATACTGTTGTTGTCAAAAGCCTATTTTCTGGTTATTAAACTAGATTCAGATGATGCTGCAAGTATAGTTGCATGACATTTGCTTTTTAGGGATAATAATGTGCCTAATTCTGATCTCTGTTGCCTTGCCTATCTAACTGCATGGAATTATTTAGATTGGAAAAGACCTCTAAAACCATCTAGTTCAACCATTAATACAGCACTGCCAAGTCCATTACTACACCATGTCCCGAAGCACCACATCTACACATCCTTTAAATGCCTCCAGTGTTATAGTGACTCCACCATTTCCCTGTGCAGCCTATTCCAATGCTTGTCAGCCCTTTTGCTGAAGAAACTTTTCCTCATATCCAATGCAAACCTCCCCCAATGGAAGGCAATGCCGTTTTCTCTTGTCCTTTTACTTGTTTCTGGAAGAAAAGACCAAGCCCTAGCTCATTACAACCTCCTTTCAGGTAGCTGTAGAGAGCAGTAAGGTCATACGATTGATGTGGGCCCATTGGTCCTCTGTAGAGCCTTCCTTCCCTCCAGCGGATCAATGCTCCTGCCCTACTTCATGTCATCTGTAAACTGCCTGAGAGTGCACTTGATCCCCTCATCCAGGTCATTGATAAAGATACTAAACAGGACTGACTCCAACACTGAGCCCTGGGGAACACCACTGGTGACTGGCTGCTAGCTGGATGTAACTCCATTTTGCCACCACTCTGGGCCCAGCCATCCCGACAGTTTTTACCTAATGAAGAGAATATCTTTCCAAGCCATAAGCCTTCAGTTTCTACAGGAGAATACTGTGGAAAGTGGTGCCAAAGGCTTTACTGAAGTTCAGAGAGACACTATCAACAGCCTTTCCCTCATGCACTAAGCGAGTTAGTTTTTCATGGAAGGAGATTTTCTAAGTCAAGCAGAACCTGCCTTTCCTAAACTAGTGCTTACTAGGCCTGATCCACTGATCATTCTGTACGTGCTGCATGATGGCACCTAGGATGATTGCTCCATGACCTTCCCCAGCACTGAGGTGAGGTTGAGAGGCATGTAGTTTCCCAGATCCTTCCTTTAGTTCTTCTTGTAGATGGGTGTTACACTTGATCACCACCTGGGACCTCACTGGTTAGCTGGGATTTCTATAAATGATGGAAAGGGGCTCGGTGAGCACTTCTCCCAGCTCCCTCAGTTCCCTTAGGAGAATCTCATCCAGCTCCATAAAGTTGTGTGTGTCTTAAGTGGTGAATCCGGTCACTGACTGTGTCCTCTTGGATTATGGGGACTTCATTCTGTTCCCTGGCCCTATCTTCCAGCTCAGGAGGCTGCGTACCTGGATAAAAATGGGGCTTACTATTAGACTGAGGCAAAGAAGACACTAAGTACCTTAGTGTTTTCCTCATCATTTGTCACTATGTTTACCCCCTAATCTTTAGAGGAAGATTTTCCTTGACACTCCTTTAATTGCTGGCATATTTATAGAAAAATTTTTTTTTTATGTCTTTAGGCTGTAGGCAGATTATGTTCCAGTTGGGCTTTGACCCTTCTGAGTTTTTCCCTATATAACCTTGTAATGTCCCTGTAGAGGCTTATACTAGTTTCTCTATGGTTTAGAGAGGAAAGCCTTCATTTTCTTTGGTTTAGTGCATTGATACCACAAGCATAGAAGCTTTATAGACCACTCAGATAGCTGCAGAATAATTTGGAATTAACTTGATGATTTCCTGACAAGTTACTTCTAAAAATACTGACCAAAAAAAAAAGATATATTTATTATCTGTTTTGTTCATTTGCTTTTGTCTAGTACAGTGAGGGATACGCTTCAAGTTCTCTGGCTTCCATCTTCCCAAAACGTAAACAAAATTAGAGTTATCATATGTCTTGTTGGTCTCTGCGTTCCAGCTCTGACAGTAAAATAAGAGATCTGGCTTTTAAAAGTACTATTGTAAGAAGTCTTTATTTTAAAGGGATAACCTCCTTATCAGCGGGTTCCACCACTACATGATACTGTACATTTTCTGAAGAGGTTTCTCTTTATTCCTGTATTCAGGTGGTGCTTGTTTTTGAGGAAGGATTGGACTTGTTACTATTGCATTTTTTAAAAGTATATTTGATAATGCCTTTTTTCATTCATGCAGTTAGGACATGCATATGACATCTACTAATCTGTCCTCCTGTGCAACATATTAAGTTGTTATCCTGGTGTTCAGTTGTCCCAGAATGTGGAAAATATGGTGGAGTAATGTGTTCAGAAAACATAAATTGGAAAAGGGAAAAGAAACCCTACATTTATTAATGGGGGGGGGAGTGGAATAGAAAGTTTGCTGCCCTTGCTGTCCTTGAATTCAGGATGAGGGACCAGGTTAAAAAAAAGATGCATCTAGTCGAGAAGTCACAGCAAAAGAAGTTGGAGACTACTCCTTTAGTAGGTTGTGACTGAGCTGTGTAGGAGGTAACCTGCACCGTATAGGCTGTGTCCTGTTGCCTCATGCTTCTGTGTCCCCCTGAAACACATGTCACTGGTTATAGTCTTGGAGACTCTTCAAAACTGGTGTCTTACAGTTTGTCTTGCACAATGTAAGTTGCTCAGTCCAAGGAGGCCAAATTGTATCTAATTTCAAGTAGAACCCCACAAAGATACATAATGTACATGTACTAACATTATTTAATCAATTTATCAGCCTTGGGGCATCAGTGACCTGCTGATGTTGGTGTAAGTACCTGTCCCATGCAGCAGATTGCGATGGTAGGAAATCCTGCACACAGGTTCAGAGGCCTCTGTCCTGTAGCCTTTAGCTTGAATTCTGTAAGTAAGTTAGTTGCTTTTTGTTGTTGAAGGAGAAATGGTTAAAAAAGTGAGTGAACAGCTTTACTGTCCTGGTGAGCGTTGACTTTAGAGAAAAGTGAAAGCACAGGCCTTCCCAAACTTGCAATTTCCTTTGATAAAGGAAGTGAAAGTACATGGAGGATTTTATGCCTTGGTATTTATTTTCAAAATGTCAATCTTTCTT
>WEKX01008937.1:82972-114260 GCA_013390025.1 Pitta sordida
GGAATGGACTGCCCAGGGAGGTGTTGGAGTCGCCATCTCTGGAGGTGTTTGAAAGAGGACTGGATGAGGAGCTTAGAGACATGGTCTGGCTGGGGGTGTTGGGCTGGATGGTCCTGTGGGTCCCGCCTGGCTCGGAGTGGCCTGTGCGCCTGTGAGGGAACTAGGTTTATGTTCACCACTCTGGGGTGTGCGGTTGATCTCTGTGCAGGCGTTAGATGGTATCTGAGTTGGACTAGATGATCCTTGTGGGTCCCTTCCAACTCATAGTATTCTGTGATTCTGTGATGTCTGGCAAGTCTGACTTCAAGATACAATATGCTCACTTAGCTATACACATTTAAGCAAGGTCCTACAGGTCCAGTTTTGAATTTATTTCTTATTTTTTTATGTGTTACTCCACTTGGTGCCGGTCACTTCAGTGAAATTATGATGATTTTTACTGAAGAACTTGGCAAGTTTTACTGAGAACTAGTACTTGAATTTCTGTAAAGGGAGAAAAGAAGGAAGTAATAATTTTGAAAACAGAATTACAGTAAAAGAAACTCTAAGCACTGCTAAAAAGTGTCTCAATGAGAGAGCTGTGGCAATCTTTTGGAATTATTTTAGGACTTATATGTTCCAACATTTAAAAAAAGGGAATAAATAATAAGCAAGTAACACTCCAGCCAACACCCAGAAGAACTGGGTATCTAACCCAAATTTACAAGCACAGTACTTATGACTTGTTTCTGTAAATAAAATGTGATTACTGTTTGGAGGGCCATAAATAAGATGTAGTATTCAGAGAAGAAGTGGTTAAGAAGGAGTTCTATTTAATATATTAAATGCCCTTGCTTGTGCTGGTTTTATCGCATTTTTTATAGTTCATCTAGGAAAAAGTACTTGTAGCAGTTTGATGTGTCCAGCCTTTTTATCTAATCTTTCTTCTATACCCTGCAAGTTTTAATATACAAATAATGTGTTTCAGCTAAAATCATTCACCTAGGAAGGTTACTTGAGTGGTTGTTTGCTGAGTCATTTCTTAGAGATTCTTACCCTGGTAACTTATTTTAGCAGTTTCTTATCTTTCAAAGATGTTATTTTAACATTGTCTCTGCTGTTACTAAGTGCATGATTTTAGTTTTCTGCTGAGCAAATTAATTCCTAAATGTGTCCTTGGAGTGTTGTGTAGCTGTAAAATATTTCTAAGCTCTTTGACTTGCACAGGGATAAAGAAAAAAAAAATGTTTTTGTGTCGATCTGAGAGATGAGGAGTGATTATGGATGAGTAACAGTGCAGTTTCATGAGCCATTTGAGCTGGAGTAGGAATCAGCATCAGCTTTGCCGAAAGAGGCATGCTTGCACCTTCCCTCCTCTTTGAGCCTGGTATCAAGTGCTCATGAAACCGTAAAATGAAGAGGGTTAGCCAATTTATCTGAGGTAAACTTACACTCCTACTCCTTTAGATGTTTTCTTCAAAGACCTCGTATGTTTAACCAGAGCTGTGGTGTCCCTGCTGCCTTTTCTCTTCTAGCTGTGAAATGCTTAGAAAATAATACTTGTTTCAGTGCTTTCAAACTGAGCGACAAAACTTGATTTTGGCATTCCCACAGACTTACTTCTTGTAGTTTGCCATTGAACATACCAATTGGTCTGAAACAACCCAGAAACGTGTTGCTGGGAGCGCGGGGCTCAGGCATTGCCTGGCATTTAAAAGTAACTAACATTTCTTCATGACACACAGTGGAGGGTTGCACAGATGCTGTCTGTCCATGGTGAAGCCACTTGACTTTCTTTTGTTGCTGGTGTGGTTTTACTATCCTACATATAAAAATGTTCATCATCAGCTAAGAATAAAATTCCTTCTAAAAAATTCGTAATGCTTAAAACTGAAGACAACATCACACTTGTAAGACTTCTGTGTCGTTTTTTTCTGTGAACAGCTCTTACACAATTGTACTCTTACTATGGTAGCATACACTGGGAGCTTTGATTGTTTCAGTGCACATTAACTGTAGAGCCAGGGGAAGTGTTTTTAGCAGAATCATATTTTCCAAGAGGAAAATTAGTCTTTCCCTGGGGGGAAAAAAAATACAGCTTTTTTTTTTTTTTTTTTTCCATGAAAAAAAATGAAAATGGTAACCACTCGGTTTGAAGTCTCCTTGCCTTAAGCAACAGGACAAGTTGACAAGTTCCTTCTAGGCAGACAGCCAGAGAATCTCAGATGGATGGGGTCTCTCTATGAGCTGCTGGCAAGCTGGGGAAAAAATGTTTTAATTCTTCCCCAATGTATTGTTTCTGAAATTCTTTTCCAGTACTCTTTACCCTACCTCCCTTGCAAAAAAAAAAAAAAAATCCCACAACCTGCCATCCTTCTAGTTGTTCTCTTAAGCCTCACTTGGAGTGAGAAATTACTTTTTCCCCACAAGCTTAATGTTGGGAATATATGGTTTTGATTTTCCCCCCTCAGTTCTTTTAACATTTAGTAGATTGTTTCATCCTCTTCCTTGTGAAGCAGAGTGAATTTTAATGCTCAAGCTTGGTGATGCTGTGCCTTACTGTTTTATTGTTTCTTACAGTTGTATTCCAGTTTTTGATTCCTTGCCTTTTAATCCTTTTCCTCATCTTTTCTCAAACAGCTTTCCTGTTTGTATTTTTCCCATGCCCCACAGCATCCTAAATTCTCCAGTGTCAGTTTTGAGCGTGCTATCCAAGCTCTTAAAGTGTTCTTAGATACATGTTCCCTGAAAATCAGAGCTTTCTTTTCGTGAAGCAAGAGACTGATTTTCTTGAGATGTGGTTTTCTTATTCCCTTTTCACCACCCCTTAAGTATAGAATCCGTATATCCTTGAGTACACATAGCCTATGTTCACCTTGCTGAACAGTGGTAAAATACTTATTTGAATGGTGACTCCTTTTTTTCTTTTTTGTCTGATTTGTATGTGATATACCTGATTTTGCTCTTGAGTATTAAACTACTGACTAAAGTTGATATTTTCTCATTGCAAGCTTGTGTGTTGAACATTACATGTGTATAAACAGACAGTAAGCATAAATAATGAAATGCAGTGATGTTTTGGATGCATAAAAAAGGGCATTTATAACTCCCATGATCCATTGGTGGATGATAAAACTATTATGGAATTGTAGTATGTGGATCAATTTGCATCTCCTCTATCAAAGAATGAATACTCGAGTTCTGGATTAGAATTCTAAAAGAAATCTATGAACGTGTACTAAACAAGATGTTTTCTTTTTATAGAATTCTTGGATTAGAGGTGAAAATACATTTTGAAGTTAAATTGTAAATGAACTATTCTGTCCACTTTTTCTGAGGAAGAGTCATGATTCTCCCTTCTTCCCTGCAAAAGGAACACTGCTTCTATTTCTAGTGTAGGCTCTTATATCTGCATCTTGAAAAAGAAAAAAATATGTATACAGAGAAACTATAAATCTTGAATAGTTGCAGTGTTCTGAGATCTGTAAGCTATCTTAGTTAATTAGTCTAGCTCAGATTGTTTGTGGTGCATTTACTTGGAATGGACGGAATTAATTAGTATTTATTTCCTTTTCCTATATTCAGATAATTACTTCTGAGGGTCTCAAATGTAGTGTCTTTTCTGTGTGGAGAAATACGAATTATGAGAACTGAGTTGTCAGCTGCCCTAGTAAGCTCTGGGCATAGCTCAATGGAGGATGCCTTCTGAAGCTGGGTCTAGAATTGTACTGTTTCTGACACCATGTAGTGTAGCCTTAGCTTAGTTTTAAACTATGGGATCTCGCTTTGATTCCCAAGGGGCGATTATTTCTCCTGAAATCACTATACATAGATCCTTCTTCAAAGCTGACCAGTGCTCTAGGGAAGACTGGGAGGAATGGTGGTTGCAAAACTGTGTGGAAAACCTCCCCAGCAGGCAAAGGTGCCTTTAGGTATGGATGATTTATTTAGTGATAGAAGAAAAGTTGCTGTTGCATGTAAGAGCTGCATGGAAAAAAAATTCTGCGTGTGCTGTATTACTATATGGAATACACTAAGCAAAAAAGAAAGGTGAAGCCATCTGTGTTAGCATAGAATGAGACACATGGTATGTATAATTATGCATTCAAATTCTCGCTTAAGACTACAATACTTCTTTTGTTGACTTGTCATTTTTCTAACAATCCGGAAGACAAATTAACTAGAGCATCCTACTTTACTGATATTATAGGAAAATGTCCTTTACTGTAAAACATGTCATACTAAATACAGATAAGTTCGTGGGGTATTTAAACACGTAAAAACTGCATCAAATGAAAGTCTGCTGCCTTGAAGACTTGGATGTGAGTCAACAAATCCAAGTACAGTTTGAACTGCTCTGATTTGGACTGAATGCAGTGGGGGAGATGGATTATTTTTAGTTTAACTTGGGACACTCAATGTGGGGACATTTGTTTAGTCTTTAAATAATAACTTTCAGAAGAGTTCACTTCCAAGCTTTCACAACATGTCCTAGGCATCAGAGTCAGCCCTGCTTATCTGAGGAAAAAGGCGCAGAGCAGAAGGAAGGTGCAAAGGAACAGGTTTGGATTTTTTGGATGGAAGGAAAATTTACTAGACTAGTTGCTATCTTCTAGTTAGGTTGTAGAAGGAGCAACTGGCCTTTGGTACCCTTTAAATCTTTCCAATTTAACACAGATTGTTTTCCAGTTCTCTCCATATGCCCTGTCTGGTTGATGTGTCCTCCAGAGGGCAAGGAAAGTCATGTTGGGGGATAAAAGGAGTGGAACTCCAGAGTGGAAAATGGATCTGAGGCTGGTGAATAGATGGAAGCAGAAGAAGGAAGGATGGTGGAATGAAAGGAGGAATGAACCCTGGTATCATTCAAGGGAGAAAGTAAAGCACAGGCTCTCCAGAACTCTAGAAAGAACAGAGAAATTTGTCATTATTTGGATGAAGCAACCTAAGATAGAAAGGAAAGTATCTTGAAGTGCTTTCAGATTTGATACCCATCCTAAAGGAAATGCTGAGGACCCAGTGGAACTCACAAAGGTGAATTCAATGAGCAGCTGGTGCTGAGAAACTTTTATAGGAGAAACAGCGAGGCTTTCTTGACACCAAAATGACAACTCAGTGTCCATATCTTCCTTTATTTTGCAATTTATACTAATGCTAAGAAACTTAATTATCTGAGTATTCAGCGAAGATCAGAACATGTACAAGAAAGAGCCTTTTTAAGATAAACTGATCTTATAATGAAGATACCAGGTTAGTTGAAAAAGTATCTACAGCTGCACATCGTAGCTTGCCCTCTGTCCTGGAGGCAGCATTGGGTTTGGGCACTTGGAGTCCCATCACTGTCTATAGAGTGATGTTGAAACCCATTGCTGCTTCTTGCTACAGGTGATTTGGTACTAATAATGTTTTTTTCATTGTACCCCACCTTGTGTATACATGTGCAGTTAAGTGCATATGGAAATATCAGCCTTAAGTAAAGCTCGGAGATGATATACCAAAACCGTAATTCTCTTTTTTGTGCTCGTAAATGTATCACAGTCATGTAGCTGCTGGCCGAGTAAGTTCAATCAGCAAGATGATCTGTTACAGAATTGTTCCTGCTTTTTTCGACGGTCTGGTTCTTCTTTGGATTAGCTCGTGTCGTTGATTTACTGGGACCTGCTTTGGAAAAGGGAGTAAGTTAATGAGGAATGGGATCTCTTCATGCTGCTGAGAGAAAAGGACGTCATAACTAAATGAAACTTCACTGCGTTTAATTTTCTGTTAGGTTTTTTGTGTTTGTTTTCATTGTTTTTTTTCCCATTCTCTTTTCTCCCTGCAGTGCAACTGGAAGCTTTCTTCCTGTTCTCATTTTTTCTGGGATTGGGTAGCTAAGGATCAATTCCCTGCTGTCCCTTTCTTCCTACTGCATCCCAGCCCTGCCCAGGCATGGTAGTGAATTATGCTGGAGGTTCTTAGCCAGCAATCCCATTAACCCCCTAGCCTTGCCTGCAGATAATCCTGGAGAACCAGGGCTCCCATCGCTGCTCGCTGCTGCCATCCCTCACCCCACTGGCTTCTGCAGCACAGCCTAGTTGGAGTGCATCTGCTCCTTCTCTGAGCTGCCTGCAGAGCTTCAGAAACTGGCCCGTATTGGTTTTCTTCGCTTCCTTTTTACTGTCTGATGCGGTTTGGCAGACTAGTGAGCAGTGGCCAGATATATGATCTGGTCTGCCTGCCTGTAAGAGCAAGCTCTTTCTTGTGCACTGTTCTGCCTTTTAAGAAGTAGATTTTTTTTGTTGTTTTGGAAGTTAATGGCATGTGGCTGTGGGGTTGTAGAGAGGAGGAATTATTTAAGGCCCTCTGTGAGTTACAGTTCAACATTCTCTTAAATAGGAAAGTTACCAATCCCTGAAAGCACAATTCTTAACATAAAAGCTATCAGAATAGCAGTGAAATCTGTTAGTGTTTAAAAATTTGATTCGCTTCTGTTTTAAATGTGAAATAAATGTACACTAATTGTTTTGAATGGAGATGAGGATGGTGTTTGAAGCCAGTCTTAGAAGGAATTAGCAAGATAGCATTGCAGTTAAATGGTGGAGTACTATTTTCCTGTAATGGGCTCCTCGATGTTCTCTAATTACCTTGCAAATTGATATTCAAATACAAATAAACTGGCAATCAAGTACAAGCAAAACATCTATGTAAGTAGACTTTGGTGACTGCATTTAGCATACCTATGTCAAAATTATATGTGTGTGAAGGGTAAACGCTTAGTTGTTTTCAGCTTGGAGCTTTTGTTAGTAATGGTGCAATGGTTACAATAGGTCAATATTTTGGTTTAAACACATGAAAAGAGAAAAAAGAAGTTCCTATTCTTCCAAAACTGTGTGGCTTTTAAACATTAGTGACATAATACCAGAATACTGTGCATGTGTGAGGTTTATCCCTGTTTTCATTTCTTTCTGATTTTGTCAACTAGTTGGGCGCAGATTTGCTACATAGCTGAGTTGGTGGAAGTTATTCTGTTGAGTTTCCCGAACCCGGGTCATATTTATGTTCATTATTGAAATTATTGTTGTATGGTGTAGCCATTTAATTTCAGGCCTTGTGCCAGAAACTGGATGCATAAAATATTGCTTGTGTTTGTTTTAAGGGTTTCTGTGGCATAGGGTATAGGCTCTTAAACTTTAATGCCTGGCTCAAGCAGTTTACTACAAAGGACAGTCATAGAGTGATTTGGGTTGGAAGGAACTTAAAGATCATCTAATTCCAACTCCCCTGTCATGGGCAGGGACCCGTTCCATTAGACCCAGTTGTTCAAAACCCCATCCAACCTGGCCTTGAACAGGCAGGCTTGGCGCATCTACAGCTCCTTTGGGCAAACCTGTTTCAGCACCTTACCACCCTCACACTAAAGAATTTCTTCCTAACTGTGCAAGAGAGCTGGTGCATAAGAACTGTTATCAGGAAAGGTAATTAAAGATCATACATTTAAAATTTTTTTCCCATTCTTTTATAGTCTTTATAAAATACCTTTCAGTCATTGAAACGCTAATAACTTGCTATCTACCCTCCATAAGCATGTTGTTTATTGACAGATGGAAGTGTGACTGTATCAGTGAGTCAACTATATGGTTTTATCACACACCCCCCTCCCACACTTGTTCCATCATTTGTTCATGGTTTGTTGGTTCAGCATCATCTTTTATGCGAAAAAGAATGTACTTCCCTAATGAAATTCTTATCACTATGTATTCATTAAATCCAATTAATGTTTTAGCTCCCAGTGCTGATCAACACCTGAATTCTTTAAGGGGAAAAAACCCAAACAAAAGCAATACAAACCCTCCTTGTGTAGTGTTTTCTGTAAAGCAACTACTATGCATTTTGCATGATAGAAATAATGCATCAATCAAAGTGTTTGGTTTTCCAATTCAGTATGTGCTTTTCTGCTCAAGTAACCACAATTTTCTCTTTACAATACTTTAGTGCAGGTTTGTGCTTTTATAAAAAAAGTTATTAATTTGGTTCTCAGGGGATGGCTGATGGGGGGAGTTTAGGTCCCTTTGGAGGTCGCTGGTTCACATCAGTCTGTCACTTGCATCTAGTAGGCACTAATTGCAAGAAGAGCTTTGACTGATTTGGTTTCTGCTGAAGTACTTAGTACCTAAGAGCAGAAATACTGCTGAAATTAGTGGAAACTGGGACAGCACATGCAGGCAGGGAGTGCTCATGTGTATGAAGGTAGCTGGAGAAGGTCACAGTCACAGTGCTTTCCTGACTGGAAGAGAGAAGCAATGAAACAGAGTGGAATTTTAACCTCTTGGAGTGCCTTTATGCAGGGCTGAGGTACATTAGGTCAGGAATTTGAACAACTTGGAGCAAAAAGTGCGTCTAGCATTTTACGTATTGGTGGTGCTTTTGCCTACCTGTAATTTGATTGTGTGTTTCCCAGAACTGGAATGTTGTATTGCTGTAACAGAACTGTATTGCGTTGAAACTTAAAATACAAATTACAGTGATCCTCCACATAGTCACGGTCCGTAATTTGCAAGAGCCCATACTCGCTGTTGATTTTCCAGCGAGTTGCGCGACCTGGCGCATGCGCAGAACCTACTGTGACCTCAGTCTGATCAGCCCCCAGCTCCCAAGTGAATGCCCGTACAGGGATCAAACCCACAACCCTGGTGCCATGAACACCAACTGAGCCAATCTCAGGGTCATGTCATCATCAGTGTTTTTTTTTAAATTTTATTATGCAGTGATCCCCCGGAATTCGCTGGGGGTCAGGTCTGGGTGGGTCCCATGAGTTATGAAATCTGTGAAGATACTAAACCCATGAATATTCAACTACTCCCTGCCTGTAGCTGCGCACTCTCCACTAATAAGGTCTGGAGGGGCAGTCCTGGGAGTGTGGCTGGCGCTGTAGCACGGCCGCGAAATCCAGGGTCTGGGACATTCTGTGCATGTGTGGGGTTTCACAACTCACTGAAAATCCAGCTGCGATTAATTGAATACGCGAACCACGAATATGTGGGGGATTACTGTATAACCTGATCCCCTATCCCACAGTCCCATTATCTAGACCATGTCACTGANTGTGCAAGAGAGCTGGTGCATAAGAACTGTTATCAGGAAAGGTAATTAAAGATCATACATTTAAAATTTTTTTCCCATTCTTTTATAGTCTTTATAAAATACCTTTCAGTCATTGAAACGCTAATAACTTGCTATCTACCCTCCATAAGCATGTTGTTTATTGACAGATGGAAGTGTGACTGTATCAGTGAGTCAACTATATGGTTTTATCACACACCCCCCTCCCACACTTGTTCCATCATTTGTTCATGGTTTGTTGGTTCAGCATCATCTTTTATGCGAAAAAGAATGTACTTCCCTAATGAAATTCTTATCACTATGTATTCATTAAATCCAATTAATGTTTTAGCTCCCAGTGCTGATCAACACCTGAATTCTTTAAGGGGAAAAAACCCAAACAAAAGCAATACAAACCCTCCTTGTGTAGTGTTTTCTGTAAAGCAACTACTATGCATTTTGCATGATAGAAATAATGCATCAATCAAAGTGTTTGGTTTTCCAATTCAGTATGTGCTTTTCTGCTCAAGTAACCACAATTTTCTCTTTACAATACTTTAGTGCAGGTTTGTGCTTTTATAAAAAAAGTTATTAATTTGGTTCTCAGGGGATGGCTGATGGGGGGAGTTTAGGTCCCTTTGGAGGTCGCTGGTTCACATCAGTCTGTCACTTGCATCTAGTAGGCACTAATTGCAAGAAGAGCTTTGACTGATTTGGTTTCTGCTGAAGTACTTAGTACCTAAGAGCAGAAATACTGCTGAAATTAGTGGAAACTGGGACAGCACATGCAGGCAGGGAGTGCTCATGTGTATGAAGGTAGCTGGAGAAGGTCACAGTCACAGTGCTTTCCTGACTGGAAGAGAGAAGCAATGAAACAGAGTGGAATTTTAACCTCTTGGAGTGCCTTTATGCAGGGCTGAGGTACATTAGGTCAGGAATTTGAACAACTTGGAGCAAAAAGTGCGTCTAGCATTTTACGTATTGGTGGTGCTTTTGCCTACCTGTAATTTGATTGTGTGTTTCCCAGAACTGGAATGTTGTATTGCTGTAACAGAACTGTATTGCGTTGAAACTTAAAATACAAATTACAGTGATCCTCCACATAGTCACGGTCCGTAATTTGCAAGAGCCCATACTCGCTGTTGATTTTCCAGCGAGTTGCGCGACCTGGCGCATGCGCAGAACCTACTGTGACCTCAGTCTGATCAGCCCCCAGCTCCCAAGTGAATGCCCGTACAGGGATCAAACCCACAACCCTGGTGCCATGAACACCAACTGAGCCAATCTCAGGGTCATGTCATCATCAGTGTTTTTTTTTAAATTTTATTATGCAGTGATCCCCCGGAATTCGCTGGGGGTCAGGTCTGGGTGGGTCCCATGAGTTATGAAATCTGTGAAGATACTAAACCCATGAATATTCAACTACTCCCTGCCTGTAGCTGCGCACTCTCCACTAATAAGGTCTGGAGGGGCAGTCCTGGGAGTGTGGCTGGCGCTGTAGCACGGCCGCGAAATCCAGGGTCTGGGACATTCTGTGCATGTGTGGGGTTTCACAACTCACTGAAAATCCAGCTGCGATTAATTGAATACGCGAACCACGAATATGTGGGGGATTACTGTATAACCTGATCCCCTATCCCACAGTCCCATTATCTAGACCATGTCACTGAGTTCCACATCCAGTCTTTTCTTAAACACCTCCAGTACTGGTGACTCCACCACCTCCCTGGGCAGACCATTCCACTGAGGGATCACTCTCTCTGTGGAAAAACTCTTCCTAACATCCAGTCTAAACCTCCCCTGGCATAGCTTTAGGCTATGTCCTCTTGTTCTGGTGTTGGTAGCCTGAGAGAAGAGATTCACACCCACCTGACTGCAACCTCCCTTCAGGTCTCCTCCAGGCTGAACAATCCCAGTTCCTGCAGTGTCTGCCCACAGGGCTTGTTCTCCAGTCCTTTCACCATCCTTGTCTCCCTTCTCTGGACCCTCTCAAGCAGTTCAACATCCTTCTTAAACTGGGGAGCCCAGAACTGGACACAGTACTCAAGATGTGGTCTGACCAGTGCCGAGTATAGAGAAAGAGTAACTTCCCTAATCCGACTGACCACACTGTTCCTAATACAGGCCAGGATGCTATTGGCCCTCTTAGCCGCCTGGGCACACTGTTGTCTCATATTACATTTTCTGTCGACCATTACTGTACTCCTAAATCCCTCTCCATTTCACCACTCTCCAGCTGCTCATCCCCCAGCTGATAGCGATGCATGGGGTTGTTATGTCCAAAGTGAAGAACCTAGCACTTGGATGTACTAAAATCTCATATTATTGGAACCTGCCCATTTCTCTTAGCCTATCAAGGTCCTTCTGAAGGACACGTTTACCTTCTGGCAGTTCAACATTTGGCCCCAACTTGGTATCATCTGCGAACTTGCTAATGGTGGACTCAGTTCCCTGTCATTATTTATAAAAATGGAGTGTTTTTTTCCTTGAAGAGAGGGATTTTATCAGTTGTTGCCGCTGCAAATAATCTGTGAGTTATATCCTTCTTCCAATTTTTGCAGCGAAGGTTCTGTCATTTACAGATGCACCCCAAAAAGGCAAAGTATCGGAAAAATGGAAGATTTATGTTAGCCCTCGGTGGGTTTGCTGTTTAAAGGAAGCAATGCCTACAGAAGCACAGGTGCACCTGGCTTTAGGACCCAATTTCGCAAGAGAGGTCTTGGCAGAACATAGCTACTTCAGTCTGCTGAGCAGGTGGTCGTAGTGCAGTAATGAAGCCTGGCTTAAGGTGACCACCACCTGAGTCTGGTTTTTTATATTGCATCTGATTTAAAATGGAAAGGAAAGTTACTGGTCCTAATAGTACTGAGTTGTGTGTTCCTCACAAAAAACAATAAAAGTATACAAAGGTTTTTAATTTTTTATGCCTTATCATTCAGGGAATAGATGTAGAACAGGAAATAAGCTCTGATCATTTGTCCTTGTAAATGGCTATCAACTCTCAAGTGGCACCTAAACTTTTTGTAGAGTAACCAAATAAGGTCTCAGAGAAGCGGGTTTTGAAAACTGCCTACTGTCAGCTCAAAGACAATTGTGTGACTTCTGTTACATACCGTAAAAGAACATTCTGCCTGGTTCCACTTGGGGAGGAAAATGAGTTTTGTTTCTTGTCTTCTTGAGTGATCCACAGCTGTGTGGCAGGCGTGGCCTTGCAAGTAGCACAAGCCTTGGCTGGAGCCAATCAATGGATGGGGGCCCCTTTGTTTGGTAGATCAATATGCTGTAATGAACTTGGTGCAACAGTTCTTTGGAAAGTATTATTGTGGGAGATAGGGAGGCTCCTGGTTTTTTTGGAGTGAAACAAAACAAAAATTATGTTTGGAGACATTTTTTCTCTCATGTAGGGTTTGAATAGCTTTTCTTAGTTACCTCTACAAACACTGAAAGTCCTGTAATACGAACTCTGAGGTTTTCTGTAAGCTCAATGCTATGTTTTTCATGATGACTTTTTGAAAATAGTGATCCTCCGCATAATTGTGGTCCGTAATTTGCAAGATCTCATACTTGCTGTTGATTTTCTAGCGAGTTGTGGGACCTGGCGCGTGTGCAGAACCTACAGCGACCTCAGTCTGATCAGCCCCCAGCCCCGCTGCTCACAACGCTGGCCCTACCCACCCCTCCCACCTTCCTGCTCACATGGCTCGCACAGCCAGCCCTGTCCCTGCTCCCCCCCACCCTGCTCGCAGGACCTGGGACTCTGCTGCCGCAGCGCCAAGACTCGCTGCTGCTGCGGCGCTGGGACTCCCCGCTTGTGCAACACCAGCACCCACCGCTCACCGCTTGCTCCCTGCCCCGACGCTCGCCCCCCACCCCGGTGGACCACAGCCAGACATCTGAAACAAGCTCCGCTCTCAGGACCCTCCTCCAGATCTTATATGGGGAGGGGACATGGCTATGGGCGTGGCGTACTCGACTACGTAGTGGGTTCGCTATCTTTGCGGATTTCACGACTCGCGTGAGGCGGACCAGACCCAACAGCCTGCGAGTAATGGGGGAATCACTGTACTTACCATTAAATAAATCAGTAACTGCTTTAGTTAGAAGAAAAGCCAGAAGTGTTTTTGAATACTTAGTTGTCGATTTTTTTTTTTTTTTTCCTGAACCATTATTAGAGGTGGTCTGTATTGATTCTTCTGAGAGTCAGAGTTGATGTTTCAATTTGCAAACGATTAAAATACTGTAAGTGTAAGCGTAGTAGATGAGCAGAGTCTGGCATGGGTTTTATGTCATTCCTTATACGTATTTTTCAGTGACAAGAGCTTCTTGTACAGCATTTACACCTTTGTAGAAGTTTTAGTGATAGCTAACCAAAATCTATTACACCATGTATAGTTATGATGCAGAGAATTTTGCAGACTACATATAGTGTGAAAATGTCACTGAATATCAAAATGTGGTTTCTTTGCTTATGGGTCTTTGTTTTATTTGGTGCTAGTGTTTTAAAGTCTCTATGTTACTGTTTTAGTAAGAATCTTGCTGTCATATATTTTAATATTTTTGCTAGCCATGCCCAGATCTGCAGCAGGATAAACTGAATTCCGAGGGTGTCATGTCATGAACTAAGAAAGAAGGTTACCATTGTGCCGTAAATGCAAATTGTGTTGATAGCATTACTGATGTTATATCACATACTTTATGATAACTTTCCTAATGTTTCCAGCAACCAAAGGGAAAATGTTTTATTAAGAAAATGATAGTATTAGACAAGTCTTGAGAAAGAGCTAGACATGCCAATAGGACAGTGAGATCTCAGTACTTGGTAAGGGACAGGCAAGATGTATGTTGGAGGTTCCAGGCACTATCTGTGACTTTTTAAAATAAATGAACTTGTCTGTGATTGAAGACTTAAAGTGTGCTGTCATGAGGGTTATTGACAATGGCTGGGAAGATTAGGAGGCCAGTTTAGAAGACTGATTGCCCCAAGTTCCTTCACTGTAAGTACCAGTCCTCTAATTTAGAGCACACAAGAATTGCAGAGCAGCATCTGCAGCACCCAGATAGAGATGCGTATCTTGCTAGGGACAGAAAAATGTAAAACAGAAGCACAGCAAAATAAGGTTTGCTCATAATAATCCTACATGTGACTTGCTCTTCCAGACCCAAGTACATGGGGAAATCTGGTACAGAGGTGCATTTCTGTGAATGAAGTGGCTTGGTCTCTGTTTTTGGTACTGTAAAAGGTAGTAGGACCAAAGGATGATGGACTGGGGGGTGAGGAGAAAAAGGTGTTTTGATAAGGAACTGAATGGTAAAACGTTCCTGATGTGAGTCACACTGCAGAGAAGACAACCCACTGTGCATCTTCACTGGTGTTAGAGGAGCTCAGGCAGGTTTTACTTCTCAAGTCCAAGGCCTGTATTAGAGCAAAGAGACCTAAGGGTAAATTTCCATGGGAGAGAGCAGTCCCACATACCTTCCTAGCCTTTCCCAGAGGTACAAATGCAGCTTTTGTGCTAGATACAGTGCTTGTGTGACCTCAGTATGAATCAGTGCATTGGGATGATCAAACAGCAGTCTTTTTCTGGAGTGAAAGAGAAATGGATCAGCTGGATGAATCAACTTGTCCCATAGCTGTGCCACAGTGGCTTCAGGGAGATGAGACCATGAGCTGCAAGACCACCTCTTTCAGCAGTGTTGTGTGTTTAAATCATTTTAACTGTCATACCAGAAGTGCAACCTAGCTGTGTCTGTATATATTGCTCATTATCTACTGAGCTCTTCATCCTTTGTGTCTCACTATCCGACTGTATTGCTTTGCTGTCATTTTAGATCTGCAGAGCCAGGGTAGTTGATTTGAGTATCTAGCATGCAAATGAGATGACCTTTTCACTGTGATTACATTTTTTTATGAATGTATAAATCATGGATGTTTCATCATTAACTCAAGCCCTTCTGTGAAATATGAGAATGATGTGCAGCATTTTAATCTTTTCTCCACTCTGTCCAGTCTCTCTCCCTCCATAATGACAATCCAGCAGTAAACGTGTAAAACCAGTGGCAGTCTTTTCAGACAAAAAAAGAGTCTAGGGCTTACTGCAAGGGCAAAATACAGCAAATAAAGCTGGCTACCATAGTTGTAAGCCATTTTTGCATTCAATCCCTCTTTAACTCTTTTTTTTTTTTTTTTTTTTTTTTTTTTTTTTGTCTCCTCATGTGATGTAAAACATGACAGTCTGCCTGAGCTGCTCCAGGGGCTTGAGCAGTCTGCTTGGTCCTCAATCTCTTCCATCTAAAGAGCTTTGAAGACCCGCTCTGTTGGAGCCTCCTGCTGTAACAGAGGATGCTGTTGCCTCTGTGTATCCATGCTGGCTCTCTGCTGGAGGTTGTCATCCTGCAGCAAGGCTTGTGACGCAGGCTGCCTGTCTGGGCTTTGCCTCTAAGTGTCGAAGCCTCCTGTGAATTATCAATAAAGATGTGCTGACGCCAGGGCAGCGGAAGAACTAGAGCAGCAAGGCAAGGATGCATGTGCCCTTCTGTCAGGTTTAGCTCGGCACTGTCCCCAGCAGAGTCAAGATAGATGTCTGGGGGTTGTGGTATTTTTGGTGGGAAGGCAAAAGAGCCCCTGGCCTCCCTGTTTGGTGACAGAGACCTTTAAAGTGGTCTTCAGAAAATGGTCTACAGCACTTTCTGCAGTAAGTTCCTGTGCCACTCTTCAACTGAGTCTTGTTCCAAGTGCTTCCACTATAGTAATTGAGGTTAAAACTAAAAAAGGTATGTTCTCTGTGACTTAAAATAATCAGTTTGCTTAATTTTGGGTTGAAAACAACAGGAGTGTTTCCTTGTAAACTGAAGAGGATGATTTGTTTCAGGCAACGTTTTTAAAGCTTCCCATTAAAGGGAAGGGGGGAAAATAGCAGCCTTGTAAATTGTGTACTACAAAGTTCTTTAAATAGCACAGTGTATCTCTACTCTTAAATTAGTGGTCAGCTTGAAAGTAATTCATCAAAACCAGTGGATTTACATAAGTATGTGGTATAAGAAAGAGGAAACCTAGGTCCAGAGTTTCTGAGAATACGTACTTAAAATTCAAGGCAAATCTGGATAATTTAAAATCAGCCACAAACTTAGTAAGTTTATGATATTCAGTGGGTTGGGGTTTTGTTTGTTTTTTATTTTGGAACATCTCAACTGGAAAAGAGCGATTCTGTAGAATCTGCTGTGGATCTTACATTCTAGAAAAGATTTGCAAGTTATTTTTCTGAATGTTATCTGGATGTTGCAGGGAATGACAGGCATGCTGGTTTCCTGCTCAGGGACAAAGAAGAATAAAGATTTCTCTAGAGACTAATAATTAGTGTGTTTTTTGAGTATAATGAAGAAGAGAACGTATCGCATGGCTGTTTTAGTCTGACGCAGTGGTTAGGACTTCTGTTGCTTTTTCTTATGGTTTGCACGTTTTCCTAGTGTAGGTTTTCCTTTGAAATTGAATTTTTGTTACTACCTTTTTAATTAGAATACTGATGTGCAGTTGCATAATCTAAACATCCAGAGTTACATTAGTGTTTCCTACTGGTATACATGGATTATTTTTTTATTTGCCCTTGACTTGTAATGAGCCTATAAGCTACAAGCTATCTGTGTAGCCATGGGCAGATCCTGATGCTAAAAGTAAAAGCTGACAGCTGTGGCCAGAGGGGGCTTTTCAATGCTATACAGCATGGCTTTGCCAATAAGTTTAATTTTCTAAGCAGACTTTAAGGGGAGTAGGGGGAGCTTTCATGGTTGCATCAAAAATTTAATGAAGATGTTTCCTTTTTACTATTTTCCTTTACATTTGAAATATTTTGTGCTTTTGTGAGAACATCGTGAAAATAAATCTGCAGTGTTTGGACAGATGTAGTGCAGAATGATTTCCTCATCTGAATTCAATAACTGCCTGCCTTGCATGGGTGAATACTTGTCATGGTGCAAAACTTCAGAAGTAAACTGTAATACTGAAAAAAATAAAGCAGTTTCAAGGACTACTATATACTTGATAATGTTTAGCTTTTCTGGAATGCTATAAAAGATACTGAATATGAATACATACTACATTGTAAAAGAAGCAATTTTTATACACTTGCAACTGTACACCTATTAATCAGATATCAATAAACAGCTTATGATAGTTTGCGTTCATCTCAATCTTACTACAAGTATTCTAAGTGAGGAATGAGTAAAACACAAGAAAAAAGAAAAAAACCAGTTTGAGGGATGAGTCTCAGTTGATTGACTTCACCGTGGATTTCTTTTATTCCAAAGTCACAAGCTGGGAAATCCATAATGAGAGAAAATATGGAAATCAGTAATTTCTCGCAGACTTACCATTAAGACTGATAGTCTGAGTTAGACATTAGTTCTTTAACTTTTCTCAGTTCTGTAAAACTGCAGTAGATGTGAAAACAAGGGACATCTGTTTTCCTCAAAAGATATATGCAATACCTCAGTGATAATTATGTTTTTAGGCTCAGCTGTCTTTAGATGCCATTTTGGTTTTTCTCATTTACATTTTTGAAGCAGCAGAAAACAGAAAAATTTCATCATTTACAGTCAGGGCAGAAGCTATGTTCAAGACCTAAAGTAAATTTTACTTTCTAGAAATTCGTGGTTAATACTGAATTGTGCCATACAGTGCTGAAAACCAGATCATCTTGTCAGCTGATTGTAGTGCCGGAGCTGCCTGGAACTACTGGGAACATCACATTACTTTTTGGGAATCCTTAAACTTTCTAGTCACTAGTGCTGTAGGGAGCAAGAGCCCACATCCTGTCATGAGTCATTAGAAATGCCAAAGGGTTGAAGGTGGTTTGGACGTGGAGTACTTGCTGTGCTTTTGTTGTAGGAGAGTTTGACTGGGAAACTGCATGGGCCAAAAAGTTCTCTTCCTTTGTTCAGACACCCTCCTCCCTTGAAGTGTTTCCTGAGTGCTTTCTCCATCTCCCTGTCTTTTATACTTAAATTTCTCACTACCTAAATTTCAAAAACTGTAGTGTTTGGTATTTGGTACCACTTTTAAAGTGGTGTGACATTGACTTACACAGTAAGCACAGTCTTGGAGAACTTGGAGGAGCAGCATTTTCAGAAAGGGGTGCTAAGATTTCAATTATGCTTGAAAACTTCCAAGTAAAAACGTTGAGATGTGATGGGCTTTTCAATAATGCAGTAATTTTGCTGGGTACTAAAAGCTTTGATTTTTAGGAAAACAAAACGAAACCCCCTTGATTTTGCATATTCTCTCGTGGAGCTTCTGTCTTTTTTTTTCTTTCTGTTGAACAGCTCAGTATGCAATACTGGTTTTGGACGCCTACTCCAGTTTGTCATCTCCCATAGTGCAGCCATTGCTCTTACAAACATGTCATCATGCTTGCAGGAGAATAGCATGTGGATTAAAAATGTCTAGATATAGTAAGTCGAGTTAGACCTTTACTGAAACATTTCCTCCTTAAATGTTGTAATTTGTCAAGAGTTTGTTTGTTATACTGCTTGCCTGTGTATTACTGGTCAGGGTAACTTGCGTCATGTGAATCTGAAGGGTTGATCTCAAAACCTTTGTATTGCGCATCTGGGAAGGAAAGCTCTGGGATCAGATAGCTCCGAATGGAGCCACGCGTGCTAGTGATGCCTTGGTGCCTGCCCGTGATTATGATGGTAGAGGTAGAGGCATGGGCAGCCACCAACCATGGTGGCATTTGTGTGCCATGGGAAGGAGAGCAGAGGGTTTACTGAGACACAGTGTGCCACCAGTTCTACCAAGCAAGACTTGATCTCTATATAAGGAGATTAGATCTGTACTCCACCCTTCCACTGGGAATGAAGGGTCAATAGCAATCTTCAAAGTCTTGGGTGTCTTGAGATGCATTTCTTAAAGGTGCATTTTAAAAAAGAATAAAAAGCAAATGTCAAAGCTGATCTCTGTATTTAGGAGGCGTCTAGCTATAACATAAGCTTCCAGAGACTATCTGAAGTAGAATAGACTTTAGAGATTAAAATAAGTCTCTTCCAAGATCAACTCTCTGTTTCACCAGTAAGAGACAATGCAAAAAACCCCTCACATGAAGTCTGTTTATATGTTTGGCTGAAACAGTCCTTTGTAAAGATCAAGAAGTAAGAAAAATGGGGGCATCTGCCTCACCTCAGCAGAGGCTTTGAGTTGAAATACTCACAGAAGACAGATTTTGGTAACTGCTAACCTTTTGCTGTCAGCATTTTCATTATGGAGAAAGTTGAGGATGGTTGTTTAACTTTTTTATTTCTTTCTTTTCTCCTTTTCTCCCCATCTATTTTTTTTTTTTTTTTAGCCTCTATTAATATAGTGTTAAGCTTTGGAGAAGAGAGATTTTTGTTGCTGCCAGATCTGTTCTTTGATACAGTTATTGCTTTTTTGTCTTTATTTTCTGTGACTTAAAAAAAAGAACCTAGTGAGTGGATTCAGAGAGAGACCAGAAAGGGCACATGCATCAAACTTCTCTTTGAATGTTACAGATACTGAGGCTATTTAAAGCAAATGACTTAAGAGGTGTGCCAGTGAGTTGATGGCCGTTATCTCTAGCCCTCACCTCAGTGTCAGATCAGATGGGACTTGGGCGTGCAGAACGTGTTCCATATGCCCAGCCACCTTCCTGACGCAACTGCGCCAAGGTCAGATGCTGAAGGCATCTCTGGTCATCTCCTGGCAGCTCCCAGGATGGTAACAGCAGAAAGCGTCTGTGGTTTATTTTAGTCCAGTGGCTTTGTCTGTGGCCGCAGAGCAGAGATAGGAAATTAAAAGGACTGCATGCCTCCCAGAGCCTCTAGTGGGTGTGATTTAAGAAGTTAATCTGCAGGTGACAACGTTTTCCATAAACTTCAGCATATGGATTTTGGCTGTGCTTTCTGCCAGGTCTATTATTAGATAGTAATCTTTATTGTTTCATGCATTAAGTAAAGTTAAAGTGTAGAAGGTAAGTTTTCAATCAAAGGTGAAGCAAAAATGAAGACATCAAGGGAAACAAGCAATGCATATTTAAGTGCTGAATACTTTTAGTAGCACTAAGTAGCTGAGCATGTTTCTGTGAACATCCTGTACAGCCAAAAGAGGAAGAATTGGGGTCAAGTCCTGTCATGCTGAATGAAGCTCTCATTTCTTTATCCACTGCCACAATCTGTAAGATACGACAATCAAACATGCAAAGGTGACACAGAAAATACTGTTAAAAGAAATAACAACCTTAAGGTAAAAAAAAAAAATTGGCAATGTGAGATGAAGTCTCGTTTCCCATTTGTTTCTCCGTCTGTCTATTAAAATAATGTAGATTAGTAATTTAAAGTTACTAGACAATAATACAGAGAATCTTTGGTCATTAGGTGGTTAGCTGTGACGTGCACCCTAACCATCTGTATCCTTTGATTACTGAATTAACTCAGTTTTTCAAATGCTTTAAAGAGAATACTGCACTGGGGATACCACAGCCTGGAAGTTGTTACTTTTTATGTACTAAAACCGGGAATTGTGGCAGTTCTGGCAGCAGGATTGAACTTTTTAGCAGTTGGAGACAACTGACATTTTTAGGGGGGCTGTGTTTTGGTTTTACAGATCCACGTTACTGCTGAAATACATTGACTGGAGGAGCGGAATTGGGTGGACCTTAATTATGTTGCTTCTTGTACCAACTGAACACTACTCCCTGAGAGCAAAGAGACTCAAGCTGGCACAATTACTTGCCAGCTGAAGTCTAAAGAGGGATGTGGTCAAGAAGGAAAGTTGAGAAAAGGATGTCAGGGATTTAAAGCACTTTCATATTTTTCCAGACAAAATTTTGCTAGGAAGGACCTTTGTGGTGATGCTTTTTTTGTTTTCAAAGCTCATGGACAATGACAAGCCCTGGATAGTGCAGGCTATCATTATCATCATCCATGGTCTAACCATTGCGTAGTATGCATATTTTGTGATGTTTGTAATCTTCTGACAGGACAGGGCTGTTGAAATGCCACGTAAAGTTCATTCTATAATATTTACTAGTTAGCTGAATTTCCTTCAAAAAGCTGGTTTTGCTTCATGGCAAACCGTGGAAAACATTCTCTAGGGATTTCTGTATGTAAGAATTAATGACAGTGTTACAAAAGTAGCCCCAAACTTCTTAAATTGAATCATCCTTCTCCATTCTGCATTTGTTTTCAGAATAGTTCGCATAGGCTGAATTGACCTTTCTGACAACAGGAGACTCTGGAGTTACTTAGAGGGTTCTCAAATCTGTCTTCCCTATGCTCCCAGTATATTCCTATCTCGCTGAAAGCAGGACCCAGCCCTGCCCCTCTACACGTTTTCATTCTGCTTTCCTAAATAAAGACCCCAGCACTGCATTTGCCACAATTCCTGCTGCTGTCCTCCTCTTCCGTATCCCCAGCCAGCCAAAGCAGAAAGGCCTCATCTCTTCAGTGTATACCTCAATACCCAAATGTGCCTTTGCTTCAGCACTGTTGGAGCAGTACTGTAGTATGGAAACAGGTTACTGTTGTCAGTTAGCTGCTGACAACCTCCTTGTTCATATGCTGAAGTGATGGCACATCCAGAGGGTGGCAAACTGAATGCTACTGTCCATTGTTAGCATATACCAAAACCATTTGTAGCTGTAAGGTACGTATTTTCTAGTGTTAATGGTTTGAACTAGGTCACACAGCAGATCTACCTTTCTATTCTTGTACAGCGTTCCTATCTCTGCTAGACAGGCCTGTTGCATGTATAATGTTGCTAATTGGGGCATCAGGGCCATATAAGGTTTGTATGCTGAGAACTGATAATCTCATAAGACTCACAGTGGAGCAGGGATTGGTTTTAGTTTTTCTTAAGAGTTTTATTTAAATTATATGTTAAATAGTGGACTTATTCTTAACACGTCGTGATGTGCATTCTTGAGTGCATAATGAAAGACCTGAAGTGCAGGGATTACACAGCAAAGAGGCATAAATGGTTCTGTGGGAGTAATGAGAAGTTATGCTGCAGTTTTCTCCTGCTCTCTTGGGATATGATGCAAAACCGAAGTTAACGTATTTTCTCATAAACCCTGTAATCTTATCAAATTACTTAAATGTTTGTGGTTTTGCTTTGTAAAAGGCCATTCCACAGGATGGCAGTACTGAAAGGGCTACGCTCATTCTTTAAGTGAGATTACAGAGTAGGCAAAAGTGGTGTCAGTTTAAAAACAGAGACAGGAATTCACTCCCCACTTTTAATTTTTTAGAAATAACAAGGCTAACTAGACTATGAAGTCAGCCAACATGTTAAGTTACAGAATTACAGAATTAACAAAGTTGGAAAAAACCTTGGAGATCATCAAGTCCAACCTATTACCTATCACCATCTCGTCATCTAAACCATGTCACTCAGTGCCTCATCGAGCCTACTCTTAAACATCTCCAGGGACAGTGATTCCACCACCTCCCTGGGCAGACAGTTCCAATGACAGATCACTCTTCCAGTGAAGAAGTTTTTCCTAATATCCAACCTAAACCTCCCCGACAGAGCTTGAGACTGTGTTCTCTTGTTCTGTCTCCAGAAGCCTGAGAGAAAAGATTGACCCCTGCCTGACTACAACCCCCTTTCAGGTAGTTATAGACATATAAGTTGGTCATCTGCTGAAGGAGGAAAGTGTGACTGGTTGATGATACTACAAAGATATCCAACATCACCAAGATACTACAAGTTTTGGGAAGTTTTTAGAGAAACACTATGTTTTTGCAGTATAAATGAAATGCAGAAGTCCAACTACCTTCCTGCTGAGTGCAAACCTGATGTTTTAGTGAATCTGGGTTTGGCTTTGCTGCTGAAGTATCTTCTAATGGGCTGGAAGGAGTCGGGCAGCAACACTATGTGGTGAAGGCCTGAGCACCTGCTCATTGGGATGCACTGGCAGAAATTGCATTTCGGCTGCTTGCTATCCTAGCCGCTGGGATAGTATCCCCAGTCTTTCTTAAAGAAATGGGGGGAGAAAATCCACTTAGATTGCAAGTAGAAAAAAAGTTAATGAGCTCATATGTTAGGAATGAGTAAATGTCCAGAAGTTTATACTTACAGATGTTTTGAATGTTGGTAGCTTACAGGGCTACTTGCCAGGAAGGGATCTCCTGGTCAAATGCCAAGATTAAAGTGTTAGAAAATCAATCTGTTTGTCTCTTCACCATTTGTCATGCTCACTGAACATGTAGGGGTTTGGATTTTTTTTATTAACTGCCTTGCAAGACCCCTTTCCTCCCATATTCTTCCTTTCCCACCCCCCTAGCCCCTTATCGCCAGTTGCAGGTTATTGTTTTATTTGTGGACCAGAATGGTGCTAGAGGATTTTAAATACGTAGCTTCAATTAAAAAACAAAACAAAACTGGATAATTGCATTTAACTAATGGAAGAGCAATATGTGTACTGAAAACAAGAAGTTCTTTCAGGATAAATCCTGTCAACAGCAATAGAAATGATACTGAGGGAAAACCATGTTTTTAAGACCCTACATTGGGAGTATTATCTTTTGGTAGATTGCAAAAGGTGAGCTACTGAATATGTTAGTTTGTCTTTGTGTCCTTTCTGTTTTGCAAGCTGGCTAACCAAAATGTACAGAGGAAGTTTTTGCCTAACCTTTTTGACAAAGTACTACCTCAGAACAGGACATTTGCAAACACTTGTTTTTATCTTTGTGCAGATGGGTTAAAGAAGAAAGTTGTGGGTTTGTAAGCAGTTTTAGGATGCACAGTGATCCATGTACATGCATAATTGTCTGCGTCATGTTTTTGCAGTATGAGAACTAGAAATTTACAAACAAACATGATTTCTTATACAATAGAAAATTATTTTCTTAAAACTAAATTCTAATTAATGATAAAAAATAAGGATTCTTGTGGAGTTTCTTTTATTGTTTTTCACAGCTATATTAACTTCAGAAATGACAGAAAGTGTAATTTCTGTAATGGTTTGTGTTTACAAAACTGTTCAAGAGTTGTTTTGGTATTGGTTTGGGGTTTTTTTGCAGTTGATGCTTATTTGGATTCTGTGATGGACATTTTGACACCAAGCTGTGTTTTCCAGGGTTACATCAACTGTTTGGACCTAAGTTAAAGTTCTTGCTTCCCATGAAGTTTTTAGATGTTGATTGTTTTAAGGCAGTGGCTTAGTATCTAAAAAGAAGGTGGCTAAAATGCTGTGTTGTGTCGTATGTGGTATTTTTTTTTTAATTTCTTTTTCAGGGAGCAAATTTAAAATACTTAATGTTAGCTCAGGAAAACAAGGATCTATTTGACTGACGATCCTTCCTCCATCCTTTCTTTTCTTTTCCGTTGTGAATCAGATAATCTCATTTCTGATGCTGTTCAGACTTCCATAACATAAATCTAAGTAGACTAAATGTTCAGCTGCATCTAATGACTTCTGTGTACTTTTGAACTAACTGCATTAATTATATAGTAGAAGATTCATGCACAAAATATACAAATACTGAGAAGCAGTAAATGGGATGGAATTCACTGCATGCAGATGGCCCATTTAAGATGCTTCTACTTCACAACCTCTGCCAAAGGTACGTTTCTGGGAGGAGGGAGGGTAGTAAAAGGATGAAATGTAATCCTGGTACTATCTAAAAGAACAGGCTGTAAGTAAGCGTCTTACTTGACAGCCTGTCAAGGATTTGTCGATCAGATAACTCAGGTGCATACCTTTCTATTAGTTTTGCATTTGTTTTGGAGTCTGCAAATAAATATCAGTTGATAGAAAAATAAAATAATGTGATGTTTTCTTAAGAACTTAGTTGTTAAAGGAGACAGCGGTCAAATTAAGGAATGGTTATATGATAGTCTTGAGTGTCATCCTTTGAACAGGGTAAAATCTAATTGATATCTGGTATGTAGAGCCAAGGCTTAGGGTTAAGGTTGAATATTGAATAAAGATTTAAAATTAGACACCAAGAAAGGAAATGTAAATTTTGTGAACTGTGCCTAAATTACAGGGAAAAATCAGAGGGGATGGTCTAGGTAGGCTGATGGCAGGGCAGTTGTGGGGAACCCTTTGGGACAGCACCTTGTCATAAAAATGTCAGGCATAAATGATTACATTACCTTGTTTAAGTAAAATTGACCACTAGAATTTATTTCTTTTTTTTAAGAAAAAAATCATAAAAATCTGACATGATTTGGGACCCTTATTTATATTTTCAGCTATTAAGAGGTAACTGTCACATTTAGAGGAAAGTAATTATGCTTTTCTCCTTCTAAACATAATTACTGTAGAGCAGCAAACATCAAAGGTCAACGTTACCAGAGCACCCTTCAGGATATTCAAGCTATTACCAGTATAGGGTATATACCATATCTGGTGTGGGATTTTTTTAATGCAGTCAACCCTCCCTACTTTGCATTTCCCCATTTGTGGATTCACTTCTTCACGGATTGATTTTTCCACAGTTGAGGTGGTGCATTTCGCAGGGCATTCACCACTGCGCCTGTGTGAATGGACACTCATGAATATTCAAAGGTAAACAGTCATGAATATGCAAATTAGCCAGATTAACCCAAATTAGGGTTGTTTCATTGTTTCTTTTTTTCCTGGACAATTAGGTATCTTTTCATACTGTAGTCAGCCCTCGAATGCCATGGTACTGCAGGTCTTGGTGCACCCCCGTGCAGCCCTCCGTCCGCATAGAATGGCACCTCATTAGTATGCAGATTTGCCCCTCACACTGCCCCCCTGGTGCTCCGGCGATGTTTTGGCAGTGCCTTGCTGTGTGTTGGTGTTTGTGTGGGCACTTCCCGGCACCTGTGACCACCCCACACTGGAAAAAAACCCTTTTCTGCTCGGCCAGGGACACTGGTGCGGGGAGCCGCCAGCACCGCTGTCCTGTTGTCTCTCTGGGTGGGTAGACCTGCTCTCTCCATACTCGGGGTAGATGTCTACCCCGAGAAAGTCTTGGACACCACATCTAAGCTGAGAGTGTGCAAATCTTTCATAACTGCACGAAGCCTCCTCGCTTGGAGCAGTGCAGGTCAGGCACCGCAGGAGCGGATCTGCTGTGGCCACCTCCCTCTGAGCCGAGCAGAGTGGAGCGAGTGCTGCTGGAGCAGACCTGCCGTGGCTGCCTCCCTCCAAACGGAGCAGAGCTGAGTGGATGTGCAGTGGCCGCCTCGCTCTGAGCGACGCGGGGTGGGTGTGGCACAGGCAGAGCAGTGCACCCGTGATCCATGGGGCACGGTGTCGGTGTTGATTTGAATATTCATGACTGTCAGTTGGCATAGGCACAGTCACGAAACGGGCCTCCTTAATCGTGGAAAAATCATGCTGCATAGAGGCGAAGCCACTGTCTGGGAGGTGTGCAGTGGAGATGGCTTACTGTACTAATTACCAGTTATTTTTGATAGATTTGCATCTCCCTCTCTAGTTTAGTAAATCTGAGAACCCCAGACCCTTTCAAAGACTAGATGTTAATTTGCTCTCCTGAAGTATCAGTGGTGCTAACCTTGAACCTCAGGAGAAGCTTCATCCTTGATTTTATGGAGTCATACACAGGCTTTCATGAGGGAAATATAGCAAAAGAACTGATCTTTTTCTTTTCCCATGTTAGCTTTTTAAACTAATGCTAGTTAGAAAGCCAGTGTGAGGAAATTCCTTCACAGAAGTACATGAACTGCTGGGATTTAAGTTTGTCATCTACCCTATCTTACACTTGTTTATTTGGCACATGGATGAGCATGCAGGTTCAGCAGTCTTGCTGTTCTACCTCTGCCCTGTTCAGTGCTGTCTCTGGAAAGTGGTTCATGAAGGAGTTTTATGGATACTTTTCAGATGTTGATGTTACTCAACACATGGAAAAAGCTAAAAAGGATGATGTTCATTTCTCTCACCTCTTTGTGATGGAGTTCTTCATCCTTGGAGCATGTCAGAGTATTGCCTTCAGATTCTTCTGGGGAAGTAGGTAGGGTGTTTGTTTTATGGGTTTGATGTGGGTTTTTTATTCAAGTGTTTGAGGTTTTTTCGGGTTTGAGAAGGATTCTCTAAGGACTTCCTTATTTTTCTATTCCGGTTTGTGGTTGTTATCTAAAAAAAAAAATCATCTCTTATTCATCTGGCCAGTGATAGTGCTCTCTAAATCCGTGTTTTATAATTCCTGCCATACCAGCAGAGCTGTTCCCACTTAAAAGGCTGTTTTTCTCCAGAGGTGGTGCAAGGGTTTGGAAGTTAACAGAGTTGGGGGGAGTGCTACTTCTTTAAACATACTGCATGGTAAGTGATTCTTATTAAAGACTCTTGCTGATCCTCTGCTTCTGTTGTTCTTATCTAGAAAGGCTGGTGTACTCATGGTACCCTCATGGGTCATGCAGCCTTGCAGAATTCCTCTTCCTCCTCCCTATTCTGTGTCCTTCAAATACTTTGCAGATAATATTATGCCTCCCTCAGTTTTTGCTTGGCTGAGATGCACACTATTCAGCTCTTTAATCATCCAGTATTAATTGTTCTTGCCAGGCTGCTGCTTAGGTTTGTTGTTAACTTCTTTTGTTTGTCTTTATTCTTGGAGTCGCCGTCCCTGGAGGTGTTTAAGAGAAGACTTGATGAGGAGCTTAGTGACATGGTGTAGCTGGGGGGTGTAGGGTTGGATGCTCCTGTGGGTCCCTTCTGACTCAGAGTGGCCTGTGCGCCTGTGTGGGAACTAGGTTTATGTTCACCACTCTGGGATGTGCGTTCGGTCTCTGTACGGGTGTTAGATGGTGAGTTGGACTAGATGATCCCTGTGGGTCCCTTCCAACTCATAATATTCTGTGATTCTGTGATTCTCTTTTTTGAACTTGGACAAACAGAGGTTTTGCAGTCCTAGTTAGGGAAGATAATGGAATATGTTGAGACTTTATCAGTAATTATCCTGCCTCCAGACCTTCTGGATGATGTAGTTATATGTTCTTTTTTCTGCTTCGAATCACTAGAAGAGGAAAGTCACCTCTGATATTATTAGATTGACTTAAAGTGGAGCATCAGCATCCTGTAGATGCAATGCATCTAAGGTGGAGTTTTTGTGGTGGTGGGGAAATTGATTTTAAGAAGTATAGCAGCTTATCTGGTTAACAGAGGGACCATAGCTTTGTAGTCCTTTTGTAGCTGTATTTTCTTGACTTGGTGACCCTTAGTCACTTTTTGTGCTTGAATGGCATCTTTTAAGGAGCAGTTGACAGAAAGAAAGAAGGGAGTTGTTACAACCATGCAAATGATGACAACTCTTATTCTAGTGAGAACTGGTGGAATTTTTACAGCAAGTTACAGAAGAAATATGTATGACTTACTGCCAGACATTTTATGTCAGACAATTAAAATTATTTAGCAAAGCTGAGTATCTGAAACAGAATCAGAAAGCAGATCAGTCTGGGAAATTGTCCCATCTGGCAGCTGTCTGCAAGAAATCATTGCAAGCGGGAATGTGTTGGTTTTTTTTTTCTTTCCCTCAAATAATATATACTTTTATCAGCAGCCCTTTAAGAAATATGTGGTTTGAGTTTCATTGCCCCCACTGGGTGCAAGTAAGCACTGTTGAGGAAAGACAGATCTCCAGACTGAAGCAAATAAAAGGATTATTGCCCTTCAGAATTGTTATCTGATAGGTAAACTCTCTGAGTCACAGATTTTTTTCTGGTATAGCAGATTTTAAAAAAAAACCTTGTGGCAGAATACAACAATAAATATAACAGTATTTGAAATACATTGAGTACTAGGGAAGTTATCCTTCCCCTGTAGACAGCGCTGGTCAGACCACATCTTGAGTACTGAGTGCAGTTCTGGTCTCCCCAGTTTAAGAAGGATGTTGAGCTGCTTGAGAGGGTCCAGAGAAGGGTGACAAGGATGGTGAAAGGACTGGAGGACAAGCCCTATGGGGAGCGGCTGAGGGAACTGGGGTTGTTCAGCCTGGAGAAGAGGAGGCTCAGAGGCGACCTCATTGCTGTTTACAGCTACCTGAGGGGAGGTTGCAATCAGGTGGGTGTGAATCTCTTCTCTCAGGCTGATGACACCAGAATGAGAGGACGTGGCCTTAAGCCACGCCAGGGGAGGTTTAGACTGAAGGTTAGAAAGAGGTTTNTCCACCACCTCCCCGGGCAGCCCATTCCAATATGCAATTACTCTCTCCGTGAAAAACCGCTTCCTAACATTGAGATTAAACCTCCCCTGGCGTAGCTTGAGGCTGTGCCCTCTCGTTCTGGTGTCGTCAGCCTGGTTCTGTGTCTCATCTGTAATGAAAATAGCTATTTAATTATTACGTTTTCTGCTTATTGTTTATATATTTTGAAATGTCTCCTGGAGATGTATTAAGAAGTTTCATTATCAGGACACTTAAGTTGGTTAGATGGAGAGGTATGTGTCCAGTGGAAAATATTTTAGGCCTTCACAAAAAGGGGGGAAAATCCTCAACAGGTGCTATGTTCCTAGCTCTTTATGGATGTCCTGATGAAAGAGATGATGACTCTGCCCATATCCCCCCAGTCCTTTGGAAACTAGGTTTTGGATTGGAAAGAGTGGGGGAAAGGTTGTTCTGGGTATTCTTTGCGAATTTTTAACTTCTATCCTGAAATTACTGCCCTTTTCCAAATCTTGCCTTTCCTTTCTTGGGACTTGAAATTGGTATCTGGAAATGTATAATCACCAAGTAGCTTTCCCTCTGACAAGCTTCAGTGGGTGGCATAATACTTTACAACCTTCTTGGTAGTACAGTTTTACATGCTGTGTTCATCATTAAGGAATTGTTTGGGGTTTTTTTTAATGTAAGTCACCAGATACCACAGTTTATAAAAAATATTTTTCCCTATGCCGAGAAGAAACTTGATTGGATGTTAGATGCTGGTTATTTATTTAATGGTGTATCAAAGAATATTCAGGATAGCAAAGACTTATTTGCACATAAATAAGCACACTCATTTTTTTTAATTTGGGAAACACTTTTTAGATGCAGTTTATTTGCCATGTTTTGGCTTTTCTTCTGCATGATTATTTGCTTTTGTAAGCTATTAGCATTGTATTGTAACTACTACCACATGTAGAATAGAACAGTCCCTTATAGTAAGAAGATAAATGGTTAGTTCTAAACTTAGTTCATCCATAAACATTGCTTCTGTGTAGTTGTACATGTTCATACCTGAAAGAATCAATATTCATGGAAATAATTATATTGCAGAAATTAAGAAAAAGCTTGGCAAGTGTGGACCACATGAATCAGTGTAGTTTCTTTAAATTTGTAGTTTAAGTTCAGTATTTTAGACCAGAATTTTTTCTTCATTATTTTTCAAAAAATCATGGGCACATCACTTCAGCTCTATGCTAACAGCACAGCGGTGGTGTCATACACAGGGAACTGAAGTACCACAAAGATAAAAACCTTCAGAAGTGTAGACTAGTCTCTGTGTTATTAAAACTAAATTCTAGTCTACATAACTGGTCTACCTAACAGCATGACGCTTATATAATGAAATAAAGACTGATAGGCTTTAAAAATCCCAAGGAAATACAGTAGACCCTTTAGTATTGTGAGGCTATGAGTCTCTGAAGGTACCGCAAAGCCCTCGGTCTGCGAAGATAGGCAGCTCATGAATATGCAAAGCTCCAAAGTGCTCTGCTGCCGTGCCATGGTGGCCCCACCGCACAGAGTGCTTGTACAGTGCTCTGCCACCATGCCACGGCTGCGCTGCCAAAGCTGTTGCTGTTGAAGCTGTAGCAGGGGAGTTGCTGCCAGCTCCTTCTCCAGCTCCTTTGCACAGAGGAGGGTGGCCGCAGCAGTGCCAGTGCTCCTGGGGTCCCGGAGGTGCATAAGTCCCCCCATCACCACCGTGAATGTTAACGGCCGCAGGGACGCCACTCGCCCTGCTCGTCCTGGCACTGGGGGACCTGCTTGCCCCACTGCCCCGGTGCCAGTGGAGCTGCTCGCCGCTGTGTCCTGTCTTGTGTGTTGGTGACAGAACTGTCCCACTGATACCGGGGTAGGTTGAATGCACCGCCACTCACAGCCCCTACCCACAAGTGAGATCGAGTAGCCCCGCTCTGGCTCTGTGGCCTTTCCTGTCCCCCTCCCACTGTGAGCAGTGGCCCAGGCTTCCCCCTGATTTCCCGCTAGAGGCGCTCCCCAGTGGGAGCGGGGGGAAGAACAGATACAGCCACTGATCACAGCCCTGCCACCCTCCTCCCAGCTTCCTGCTGCAAGGAGCTGGTTCCGCTCTGTG
>WEKX01008937.1:114410-139573 GCA_013390025.1 Pitta sordida
CTGTAATGAAAATAGCTATTTAATTATTACGTTTTCTGCTTATTGTTTATATATTTTGAAATGTCTCCTGGAGATGTATTAAGAAGTTTCATTATCAGGACACTTAAGTTGGTTAGATGGAGAGGTATGTGTCCAGTGGAAAATATTTTAGGCCTTCACAAAAAGGGGGGAAAATCCTCAACAGGTGCTATGTTCCTAGCTCTTTATGGATGTCCTGATGAAAGAGATGATGACTCTGCCCATATCCCCCCAGTCCTTTGGAAACTAGGTTTTGGATTGGAAAGAGTGGGGGAAAGGTTGTTCTGGGTATTCTTTGCGAATTTTTAACTTCTATCCTGAAATTACTGCCCTTTTCCAAATCTTGCCTTTCCTTTCTTGGGACTTGAAATTGGTATCTGGAAATGTATAATCACCAAGTAGCTTTCCCTCTGACAAGCTTCAGTGGGTGGCATAATACTTTACAACCCTCTTGGTAGTACAGTTTTACATGCTGTGTTCATCATTAAGGAATTGTTTGGGGTTTTTTTTAATGTAAGTCACCAGATACCACAGTTTATAAAAAATATTTTTCCCTATGCCGAGAAGAAACTTGATTGGATGTTAGATGCTGGTTATTTATTTAATGGTGTATCAAAGAATATTCAGGATAGCAAAGACTTATTTGCACATAAATAAGCACACTCATTTTTTTTTAATTTGGGAAACACTTTTTAGATGCAGTTTATTTGCCATGTTTTGGCTTTTCTTCTGCATGATTATTTGCTTTTGTAAGCTATTAGCATTGTATTGTAACTACTACCACATGTAGAATAGAACAGTCCCTTATAGTAAGAAGATAAATGGTTAGTTCTAAACTTAGTTCATCCATAAACATTGCTTCTGTGTAGTTGTACATGTTCATACCTGAAAGAATCAATACTCATGGAAATAATTATATTGCAGAAATTAAGAAAAAGCTTGGCAAGTGTGGACCACATGAATCAGTGTAGTTTCTTTAAATTTGTAGTTTAAGTTCAGTATTTTAGACCAGAATTTTTTCTTCATTATTTTTCAAAAAATCATGGGCACATCACTTCAGCTCTATGCTAACAGCACAGCGGTGGTGTCATACACAGGGAACTGAGGTACCACAAAATCATGGGCACATCACTTCAGCTCTATGCTAACAGCACAGCGGTGGTGTCATACACAGGGAACTGAGGTACCACAAAGATAAAAACCTTCAGCAGAAGTGTAGACTAGTCTCTGTGTTATTAAAACTAAATTCTAGTCTACATAACTGGTCTACCTAACAGCATGACGCTTATATAATGAAATAAAGACTGATAGGCTTTAAAAATCCCAAGGAAATACAGTAGACCCTTTAGTATTGTGAGGCTATGAGTCTCTGAAGGTACCGCAAAGCCCTCGGTCTGCGAAGATAGGCAGCTCATGAATATGCAAAGCTCCAAAGTGCTCTGCTGCCGTGCCATGGTGGCCCCACCGCACAGAGTGCTTGTACAGTGCTCTGCCACCATGCCACGGCTGTGCTGCCAAAGCTGTTGCTGTTGAAGCTGTAGCAGGGGAGTTGCTGCCAGCTCCTTCTCCAGCTCCTTTGCACACAGCAGGGTGGCCGCAGCAGTGCCAGCGCTCCTGGGGTCCCGGAGGTGCACAAGTCCCCCCATCACCACCGTGAATGTTAACGGCCGCAGGGACGCCACTCGCCCGGCTCGTCCTGGCACTGGGGGACCTGCTTGCCCCACTGCCCCGGTGCCAGTGGAGCTGCTTGCCGCTGTGTCCTGTCTTGTGTGTTGGTGACAGAACTGTCCCGCTGATACCGGGATAGGTTGAATGCACCGCCACTCACAGCCCCTACCCACAAGTGAGATCGAGTAGCCCCGCTCTGGCTCTGTGGCCTTTCCTGTCCCCCTCCCACTGTGAGCAGTGGCCCAGGCTTCCCCCTGATTTCCCGCTAGAGGCGCTCCCCAGTGGGAGCGGGGGGAAGAACAGATACAGCCACTGATCACAGCCCTGCCACCCTCCTCCCAGCTTCCTGCTGCAAGGAGCTGGTTCCGCTCTGTGTTGTTAGCCTGGGAGATCGCTGCTGGGAGCTGAGCTTTGGGGGGAGCTGGAACACTCTGCACTTGCAAGCAACACCAGATGCTGTGCCCATCACCGAGATCCAGTGGGCTTGCGCCATGACCGTTTGCAAGCACAGCACCAAATTCCTGCTGGGAAGTCAGGCTTGGGTTCCCTGCTGACTGTTGAGCGCAGTTTGGGGGGGAAAAAACAGCTTGGCATGGAAGCAATCCTCCATGCTCTGCCACTGCATCGACCCAGGATCAAAAAGATCCTCCTCCTTATTAGTGGTATCAGAACACAGTTCTCCCACTGCCCCAACAACCAGAACACAGGAACTTCCCCACACTCACCCAACTGACAGGGTCTTGGAGGCAAGATAAAACACTCAAGCAGAGTCTCTGGTTCTCACAATGGAGGAGCCAAGGGGATTGAGGGGGAGAGGGTCTGGGAGACACTGGAATGGGACCAGGCCCTGCAGCTGCTCCCACAGTGGCTTAAACTTGCAAAGGAGCTGCAGAGGGAGGTGGTGACTCCCCTGCTACAGCTTTGCCAGTGCCGCCGTGGATCACTGTGCTGGTGCTTCGTCCAGAGGGCCCGCTGCAGCAGGTGGCAGAGTGCTCTGGAGCAGCAGCGGGGGGGCAGCGATGACCTGTGATAATTTGCATGTTCATTACTATCTTTGTATATTCGCGACTGTCAGTTAATGCATGTGCAGTCGTGAATACAGAATAAAAATTCTACAAACAAGTCAACCCGCAAGATTAGAACCGTGAAGTGACAAGGGTTTACTGTAGTACTTTGGGGGATAGATAAGGACCTTCCTGGAATCCTAATTACTTTCCTGTCAAATAGCAGTGCAGTTTTAGAAGTAGTTCGTTGTATTCTGTTCTTGTTCTCGTGCTGGTGAAACTCATCCTTAATTTTGGCCAAAATTAAATACTTCTCTTTTTATGTCTGTGCCCTTTTGCTTGTGAAATGAGCACCAGAGAGAACCATGTATCATGCAGAACATTTCTGTGCCTCAGTCAAACCCCAGTGTTTTTGTCCTGACAGTCCCGTAAGCACATACCAATGGTGTACTGGGCTTGGTCACATGAGGAATTTTAGCTGTTGTGATGGAACTATAGGACACTTTTAATTGTGACTCGGGATTTATAATGTGCTCTGCAGTAGTATTATTCAGGCTGCTCAGCGGTATCCTATACTCACCAAAAAATGTGAACAGTGATGTGAATTCTGCTCTGAAGGCAGTGATATGTCACCTTTCTGATAAGAGGTTTTGCATGTTTCTGTTAGTATAATTATTCAAAAATGAAAAAAGGAACCAAAAAGCAACCCTTTGTTTCACCATATTCCAAAGTGTTGAAATAATGTATTTTTAAATGCCTTTGTTACATTTCAGTATTTTTTCAGACTTTTCAGTGTTACATTTCAGACTTTTTCCAGTTTTAAGTTGGAGTGACTTCCAAAGAAGAGAAGTTTGTATGATTGAGGAGTCATCATTAAGTCTCTAATGAAAACCTGTGATGAGGACCTTTAAAGCAATATTTGGGGTTAATGCTGGCAAAAATGTCCATGTTTATTTAATTTTGCTTTTAATGTAACTAGGGCTAGGCTTCATTGCAGAATATTTATTACTATTTAGCTATCGTTGACATGAAAGGTAATATTTTGAAAGTGGATCTGGTATCCAGTGCTTGGGTCTTGACTCTCTGATTATGTAAACACCTGCAAGGTATTGCTAGGTATAGAAAAAGTGTGTATTTCCTCGTTCACAGAAACAGAAAAATGCAAAAACGTGGGGTCAGCACATGGGCAGATAACCCCACAAAGAAAAACAGCTCGTGAATGTGTAAATAAGCCCCACTCGTCGTCCCACCCCCTGAACGCTGGCGGGGGCATTCCCAGAGCAGCCACTACAGAGGCAGCGGGGACCCAGGGCTCCCCCTGCTGCACCACAACCAAACCTGCCTCTGGGCTTGGCCATTGCCACTGCGCTCCACTGCAACTGCTCTGCTCTGAGCACTTCAAGTGCTGGGGCTGGCCAGGGCTGGCTAGAGCTAAACTGCCTCTTGCCTATTCCCCTGGCAATGACAGCCACCCAGTGTCGTGTCAGGCTGGCGCCTCTGGACAGAGTGCTCTGCTTGTGCTGCTGGTGCTGGTTTGGTAACACTGCCTAACTGGTGGTAACCTAACTGCTTTAACCGGTGGTAACACGAGGGCCCGTGCGTGGCTGTAGCAGCTGTTGCACACAGCTGCCTATCCTGGCGGGGCTGGTGTGATCCCGCCTCCTGCTGTCTCCCATTGGCCGTGGAGGTGGCCCACGCTTTCAGCGCAGGATGCCTCCCCTGCCCCAGTGTAGCCCAGCCTAGCTCTTGGCACAGGACACCTCGCCTCCCCAGCGTAGCCCACAGCTCAAGTTCCTGTCGCTCCCATCAGGGGAGAATGGACGGCCAGAGAGCCCTGAGCCCCGCACCCCTCAGTTTCAAACACAGTTTGCCTTTTTTGCCAATTCCTCCCATCAGCTGCCATATTGGGATGGACAAATCTACCTGATACAATGTGAACATGGTGTATGAGCTCCCTGTGTTCCACCTGGAGGGACGCACATCCCCGTGGTGGGTCCTCAGCCCACCACCACTGCATGGAGGTTTGACAGAGCCCCAAGGTCTCTCGGAAGCCCAAGACTCTCCGTGATGGCAGCGCAGCCTCAGGGAGCCTGCTCCAAATTTTCGGGGACTCACCTGCTGGGAAGGGGCAAAAGATGTTTCCTTCACTTTCCTGAGCTGGAACAGAGCATGAGATGGTCCCAGGAGCACTCTCCAGAGCTCTGGATCTGAGGGGAGGGGGTGATGGCCAGGGCTTAAATTCATGAGTTCACTATCTTAGTGAATCACAGACTCGTGAAACCCGTGAAACCCAGAGGCTCACTGTGCCACAGAAGAAACCAAAACCAACACCCCCAACTGATAGGCTTTGTAAAACACTTAATCTCCTTAAAATTAATTGTGTTTCCTAAAGAGAAGCCTTATAAAGCAAAGACTTAAGGGAGTGGGGGTGGGAAACAGCACTGATATTTCATTGAAAATTCTGTCTTCCTGTGGTGGTGTTATTCTGGGGATGCGCATATTTTGCACTGCTGTAAAATGCTGCATCCATTGTGTTGTGTTAGTTTTGCATTGGTGCAGCTGCATTGGGCTACAAATTCAAAAGAGAAGAATCTGACTGAGCAATGAAAAAGACCCTTTGGATAGATAAGCCTAAAACTACCTCTCTTCAACCTGAATTTTTTTTTTGCTGTTATTGTTCCTGATGGTTGTTCTCTAGGTATCGAAACTAAAGGGGTTTTTTTCTATCTGAGTTAAGAGTAGAGTTTCTAACAAGGTGGAACCAACATTAAGAAACTCATATTTGGAAGAGTCAGAAGAGATAGCTTCCTATTTGAAGACATCTATTAACAAAACAAAACACACACACGTTTATTAGCTCTGTTCCATCTGTCTTTTGCCCTGTTCCAAAATTGAATTTCCTGTAGACTTTCAAGTTTTCCTTTGATAGACTGCTAAATAGATGACTACATTGCTACATAAATTAAAGAGATCTGAGTCTTAATTTGCAGAAATTAATCCTATCTGGTATCTTTGTCTAGCATTAAAGTTTCATTGATCACCGCTGCTGAGCTTTAGGAGTAGATTTTTATTATAGTACACAATTAAACTTTTAGCAACATTAGGAAGCAGGCTTTCTTACTCAGTTATAGTGGAGGACAATGTAAAATGCTCTCAGGTCTAGTACTACATGTGTTGAAGTAATCTTAGTTCAGTGGAACAGTGTCATCCTTTGATGCATTTTCAGTCAGCCAGAGTTTTATTCATAATTTAGTTTACTTGTATAAATACTGTTTAAAAATATTAATATGATAGAGTAGAAAATAATACGGATTGAATGAAAGTTAAAGAAACCAAATTTACTATTATTAAACCAAATTAACTATTTGTCGTTTGCAAATACTGAAAGAGAAAAATATGTGTAGCTTTATTATTCAAACTTTTTATTTGTTCTTTCAGGGATAAAGTCATGTCTATGGTCCACTTTACATACTTCGTGGGTGGAAATATTGTGTATAGTATTTAAAATATATCTCTTCCAGGCAGCTGTAGATGGGGAATTTCTGAGAAAACATGGTACACTTTAGCCTGAACCTTATGATCTTAAGAGTGGTCTCATCAAGAAATTGCCGTTTCTGTGTTTTAGTTGTGTGCTTATACTGGGGAAGAGCAATTCTGAAGACAGTTTGGTGTATGTTTTTATTAGTAGTTTCCCTTCCCCTTGTCTTTTTATCTACCCTGCATACTTCGCCAATAAAAATGCATTTTACATGCAAATAATGATAATCAACCTTTGCAAATCCATTTGACTCAGTTTGAAAAAAGCAGAACTGGAATGATTGAGGAAAGAGGAATTGAATTATTGACAAACTCATGATATGTGGTTGTTGACATGTTGTCTTTTTTCCTATTTATGTATGTAGAAAAATAATATATAGGAATTTTATATAGGGGGACAGTGGAAGACTGCATATCTTTCTGTGGTTAGGTTTAAAGCAACTCCAGTAATTTTACTAATATGTTCTAACATGTTTGACAAATCAATTTTTTAATTGATTGAGAACTTGTATGGTTTCTGAGAGCAATTCTACTTACTAACTTAACTCATTACCAGTATTTTTTCAAATGAGGATTAATTTTAGTATACTGTGATATGCTTAAAATGTTTTCCTTATATGGTATATTTCTTTGAAAAGTGCATTTAATAAGCCATTAACATGGAATACTAGAATAGTACATTAACAAAATGAATGTTTGACAAGCGTGATTCATTAAAAATACATTGTTTTTTCTTTTCGTATGATTGAAAAATTAAAAGTGCTCTTAGTGTAATTCAGTTTCAACAAATAGTGCTTTTAACCAATTGAAAAGTAATCACTTTTTCTTTCTACCAAGCAAATTAAATATTTTTACCAAGCAACTAGATTATTAGCTGAATGTGCGTCAGTTATTTTGACTGATATAAGAGGGGGGGAAAGCTGTTTAAGTTTTACTTAATGTATTCAATCTGTTAGAACCAAAAATCTCTGTAGTAAATCATACTACACTTCATAGTATAAAAATATGATTTTGTCTTAGTAGCACAAGTTTGTGTAGAAAGAATGATGTAGAGAGTCTGGGAAGGTAAGTCAGAACAGCTGAAAACTAAATGCCGTGACTGTTTAAGCTGTTCTTCATGACATTTTTGGAGAGACTGAATTCAAAGTTAGAGTCAACCATATGTACGAAAATGCAGATTGTTGCAGGTAAAGGGACCATACTGACAAAAAGTCTAACCTGTGAATGTTTCCACATGAACTGGATATTTCAATATTAGCAACTTAATTTGAGGTTTTATTTTGTCACTACTTTGTACTTTAGGTGCACTACAAATAAAAAGGAGTAAGTAGACATATAACTGTTTATGTGTCACTTGACATCAGGCATGATAGTTGAACATTAAAGAAAATACTCTTCCTAAAGTTTGATTAGAAAAAACAGTTTTTAATTATAATGTTGCAACTAACACATAGAATTACTTTAATATAGAGTGATTAAAATGATAATTTTTTGTCTTTATAGCATTTAATTGCCCGCAGAAGAATCTGTGTTTGTAATTTTCTACAAAATCAAGCAGGGAGGCCCAAGACTGTGAAGTATCATAAGGACCTCTTCTTTCATACATCCGTTTGTGGCTGAGTGGATGTGTGGAAACATCTTTGCTGTGCAGGTGGAAGAGGCCATTTGACCTAATTCCCAAGTTCTGGTACCTAATATGGACTTGGAAAAATAAAGTTGTCCAAGGCTCTGGATTGGTGATCTGCCTGGTACTGCATAGGCTGGTTTTTTGTCTTCCTACTTTTACTAACATATCAGTATTTACATAATACAGTCGGGTCTCCTATACCATAGTACTGCAGGTGTTTTCCATCTCCCACAAAGCCCTCTATCCATGAGAATGGCAGCTCATTAATATGCAAATTTCCCCTGCACCCTCACACTGCCTCCTGGTGCTGCGGTGTTGTTTCAGCACTGCCCTGCTGTCGGTCTTTGTGTCAGTGCTTCCCAGTGCCCGTGGCCACCTCACACAGGGAAAAACCTCTTTTCCACTTGGCCGGGGACACAGGTGTGGGGAGCTGCCCGCACCACTTTCCTGGTGTCTCTCTGGGTGAGTAGACCTGGTCTCTCCATACTCAGGGTAGATGTCTACCCTGAGAAACTCTTGGACACCACATCTAAGGTGAGAGTGTGTAAATCTTTTATAACTGCACGAAGCCTCCTCATTTGGAGTCGAGACGGGGGAAGTGGGGTGGGCGGTTCTTGAGCCAAGCCGCTGCAGGAGCAGTGTGCACCCAGCTTGGCTCCGTCACCATTGGCTCGGGCGGCCGCCAGGCGGGGAGAGGAATTTGTATATTCATGATTGCCTACGTTGAATATTCATGCATGTCAGGTCACGCATGCGCAGTTGCGAAATGGGCTGAAAAATCGCGTAAAAATCACGCAGCGAAGGTGTAAAGCCGCTATCTGGGAGGCACAAAGTGGAAGAGGGCCGACTGTATATGCAGTGTGTGTCGTTGTCTGTATACCTTCTAAAGCACAGCGATGAAGATATGATAGCAGTTGCCTTTTCTTTTGGGATGGTAGGTCTGTATCTGTATGTGTTACTGTGGTTCAGTTCACTGAATCACCAACAGTTGCTTTCATGGAGTGAGAAGCTCAGTTTCTTTTCTTCTTATGTTTCTGTGCATGCTTTTGTTCCCACTTTAGTTGGTTTCTTTGATACCCTTGGTTTACCTTGTGACATCTTGATGGTTCGTCTTGGATCATCAGTAGAACTGCTTTGTCATGCTTTTCTTTGGGCGATGCACAGGCCTTTGTGCACTTGCCTTCCAAGTTTCATCCTGCCTTTTGTCTCTTTGGTGTGGAAATTGATCCCTCCTAAAGGGCACTGTCAAATCCAGCCAGCAATAAAAAGATACCCTTCCAAAGCTGGGGGAGAAAATCAACGAGTCCCTAAGGATAAGCCCATTTCATCATGGCTGCATAGCTGAAATATTAAAGCTGGTGGCTCTGTGTGTGCCATCGTAAGTATGTTTCAGTGTGAATAACCCCCAACCTTCCGACTGTATGCAAAGCAAGGCTTGAATAACAGCTTTGTGCTGCAGGAACTTAACACATGGAGCAGGACTAAAAGCCGGGTTTCATTGGTTATTTTGGACTTTTAACATTCAAGTCTCGTAAAAGAAAGCTCGTTATGACTCAGTTCCGTTAATTAGACGTAAATTACTGTCTTTAGTGCCTTAACACAAAGGAAGGTAAGGGGAATTCTGCAGGACCAGAGGATACAGAAATTGTAATTAGATGAGGGCATAGACTGGGAAAGAGTGGCTGAGCACAAGCCCCCATTGAGCTCAGGGGGCTCACTCTGAACTGTGTGTGTGAAAGGACTGAAGTCAGAATAATCACTTTAACCTCCACACAGATTTGTTGTGTTTCATTCCAAGATGACCAGTGTGGCTGACTCTAAATAATGTGTTGAACAGATGTAGTTCATCTAGTAAAGATTTTATCTACTGCGGAAAGCTTTAAGCAATCTCCGTTTTAAAAAGGCGATTAGCCTTTAATTCTTTAAAGTTCAAAGGGACATCTAAAGTATTCTCTGACTTTGCATGGTTCTGAGATGGCCCTGGGCTTCTTGTAGTATTATCATCTCTTTACCATGTACAAGATGAATATATTATGTCTATTACATACTGTCCTGAAAATTCTGTTTTAGAAGGAGAAATGTAAAAGCATTAAGGAATTATATGAATTTACATGTGTCTCTATTTAAGAAGAGAAAATAATTTGAGTTGAAGTTAACAATCCTTTCATTTAATAACTGTTTTTTTTCCATTGCTTGCAAAATTAAGCATATATAGAATGTATTGTTTTAAAGATGATTTAAAATTATTTAAAGATGATTTTAAAATCTACTAGAAATTATCTCTAAAAAGCATTTTGCCGTTTTGCTTGTTGATTACTTCAAATTCAGTCACTGTGTAGACATGGGAATGTTTATTGTCCATCTTGACTATAAATAGCAATAGCCCCAGTCTTCAGTCATTTCGTTTTGTCCCCCTGTCTAGAGTTGAATTCAGAAGTAACGTATTAGCATTACATCCTGATGATCAGAGGCAAGTTAGAGATCAGTTTGAGAGACTGAAAGAATTGGGAGTACTTGAAGCAGCATTTAATTTATTTTTGCATGTTAGTATCTAGTGAGGAAAAGCTAGTTGTATTAATGATTGGTAGGCTGATCGCTAGAAGATGAACATAGTGAATAATTTTTATGTTCCTGCATTTATTGTCTATCTGTTCAATGAATACTTTCTAGAACCAAAGAGGAAATCTTTCTGTAACTTTTATGCTGTTTCTCTAGGAATAGTTTTCTGTTCTTCTGGCAATCATGTTAGTAAGTAACTAGACAGGTTATATGTAGTGAAACTGGGATTTTTGGTCTTGCCCCCTGATGTTTTAATTGTGTGTTTAGCAAAAAAGCCATTGAAGTATTAATAAAGGCACAAAAGAGCAGGTTCCTCAGTACCATTCAGAAGCCAACATCTTGAGGGGCACAAGGAGGACATAGATGGACTTGTAAGTACATATAAATTAAATGTAATTTCAGGCTTTTTTTGTAAAGATAATGGAAAGGAGTTTAAAACCCATAATGAAATGGTCAGTTTGGGCAACTGGCACCTAATGTATTACAGAATATGTAAAAAGGGTTTACTAGTTGGAATGTCACAGTTTAAAATGCAGGAAACACAAACGATATGTTTCTGTGAAGTCTGTTAGGGTTTATTTTTAATTGATAACTCTTTTTCTGACCCTTAAACTACTTTCGTGAAATTGCTTCTGTCCTTTTTAGGTTGTTACTTCAAACTTTAATGCTCCAGAAACAAATCAGACCCCCAGGCTCGTACTTATCTGTAGGCATATTTGCTTCTCTAAGTGCTAAGGGTGACTCTGAAAGCAGCTGTCTTGCAGCTATGCTGTTACAGAATTATGAAACCTGAACTTGTTCTGAGGTGTCCTAGAAAAGCAAACAAAGTGATTTCTTTGAACAAAGTGATTTTTTTTTCTTATCTCAAACTGTTTGGCTTGTAAATCCCATTTTAGCTTCTTCAGTTACTTCGGCAAGTTGATAGGGAACCATTGCATTCTTCACTATGCAATCTTCTTCATTTAGTGTGGTCACTGTAAGTCATAATCAGAGTGACAATGTGTTAGTGACAGGGTGGAAGATACCATGTTTGCCCATGCAGCTGGAAAGGTATAACTATTACTATTACTAGTACAGGTCATTTTTTAATGAAAGAGAAATAGTGGATACTTATTTTAATAACAATTTTTGCATGACCTGTGTTTCATTATCCAGATTGTGAGAATGTTTTCTTCAGATGTAAAGCATTTTTTTTTTCTTGTTACAATATAGCCAGCTGGGAATAGCCTTATAGATGTTACTGGTGTGATTCTTGTTTGATGCAGGACAGAATTCTACGCTGATTCTTTCTCCTCATTCAGTTTACTATGTGGGCTATTTAGTTAAATGCTTATTAAGTAAGAACTCTTATGAACTATATAAATAATATGAAAATCAAATCCTGGAGGAGACCTAGGAGACTTTCTGGAACAACCTATGCACTTAATGTCTCACCTTGTACATTATCAGATTCTAATCTAATACACTAAAGTACATAAAACATAAGTCTTGTTAAGTCTGAAATTGTCAGGTTTCTGTTCGTGGAAGGGTGAGCCTGGTACTTACTCCTGTGTCTTGGCACATGTTTTTCTCCCTCCCCTTAGTCAGTGGAAGAATGACTTTTAAAGAGATTGAATCGAAGTAATTAGAAGTATGAATAGAATAAATCATGAAATATTCAAACATGTAAGATTTCTTTCTTACTCTCGAAGCGCAAATAGCAGGGGCACATCTCTCATACATAACTTGGGTAGACCTGCTTCCAAGCAAAGGAACTTCTGCAGTTAGATAGTCTTCAAGAGTATGTGATCTCTTCTGCCAGCTTGTCAGAAGGGCTCATCTTCCAGCTGCTAATTCTGCTGCCCTGTGTTTGTGTGCATACCTTACTTCAAATCTCAGAATTTTTAGAGGAAATAAATCCTCCTTCTCTAAGGAAAGAAGTGCCTTTCTTTAAGACTGGCTTTGATAAGACTAGGAGCGCCAGACTGTGTGTCTTTGGTGGCCAGTATTGAGCAGGTCGTACTTTTTAGCCTCAAATTGTGCCAGGGAGGGTTCAGATTGGATATTGGGGAAAAATTCTTCCCTGAAAGTGTTTTCAAACATTGGAATAGGCTTCCCAGGGCAGGAGTTGAGTCACCATCCCTGGAGGTGTTTAGAAACCACATAGGTATGGCACCTAGTGATGTGATTTAGTGGTGGACTTTGCAGTGTCAGGTTAATGGTTGGACTCAATGATCTTAAAAGTCTTTTCTGATCTAAACAATTCTGTGATTTTAAACCTGTGTGGATCCCAGTGGAAAAATGCCTTATTTACCTAAATTCATGTTTTGTTTGGCTACCTGGACATCTTGAGAGAAATAACGTGTTTTCAGTAGCTTCAGGGTTTATGTAAGATCTTAGCAGCACAGAGAATATATCCAAAGATTCGGAAAGGCAGACAAAACTTTATGGCATCTTTTCAGCATTTCAGCATCAGTACTTGGTTTTCCTTTGTAATCACAGGCTCCTTTTACTTTCCTATATATATGAATTTTAAACTTCACAGCATCTTCTAAATGATCTTCATTCACTGCCCTTTAGTCTTAATAGCTTTCCTGCCACTGTGAGGTTGTACCAAGAGAGAAGCAGAACCTCTGTGAAGTGTAGCTAATGCTCTTTGGAGAGTTGTTGCTTGCATGCAGTGCTTCATGGCACAATGTCTACTTTTTAAACTTCAGTCTTATGTTGGAGTGGTGTATCTTACAGCTCGTGGAAAGCAGAGGAAAAGGTAGTGATCATCAGTCTGGGTGATGGCTTTGCTGTGGCCGTTTTTCCTGGCAGCCCGGGGGGACACTATGGAGGAGGCTTTTCTTCGAGAAGTTGCTGGAAGTCTCCCTCCTGGCTAGCAGAGTAATGCCAGCCAGCTCCTGGCTGGGCCTGCTGCTGGCCAAGGCCAGGCCAATCAGGAGAGATGGAGGCACCTCTGTGATAACATATTTAAGAAAGGAAAAGAAAAAAAGAGTAGCAGCCAGTGCTCAAAGAACTGCACCCTGTGGAATGACCCCTGGACAGCAGAGTGTGGAAGAGCTGTTGCCCCTGGGATTGGACTCCCGCTAGGAAGGGTCATGAAAAACTTTCTCCCGTGAGAGAGGGGAAGGGGACCCTGTGAAAGGCAGGGAAATGGTTTCCTACCCTGAACTGGGCAGAAACACTGACTGCCTGGCTTTCCCCTACTCCTGTTCCCCCTTTGTCTCCTGGAGGAAGAAAGAGAATGTGGTATCTGTTGTAAGAGAAGGAGGAGTGGGGGAAGAAGGTTGGCTTTAAGATGATACTTCTCACGTTAAGCCGTCATCTTGTTAGAAGTAAATCCTTTACCTTCCCCTTCTTGGAGCTTGTTTTGCCTGTGACAGTAAAGATTTCTATTAGTCCTCATTCCTGTTGTAGCAAAAACCCTTCAGGTTTTTCCTTTTCCTCTCTCTTCCCCTGTTTGTATGGGGGGTGGGGGAGAATGAAGTGAGAGAGAGGTTGTGGGTGAATCTCTGGCATCTAACCAGGGTCAAACCATGACAGTTTCTATTTGAGTGTTTGCAAGTTTGAGTGTGGGTTTGTGGGGCACTTTGTTGGGAGGGGAGCAGGAGCTGGTGGCACAATACGCTTCTGGCTGCTGAGACCCAGTCAGGGAGCACAGTCAAATGGCGTGGCAGCATCCCTAGATACGCAATGAAACTAAACGCTTCGCAAGTTAAAGACAGTAGGAACATGGTAATTTTTGTCTGATTCATTATTCTAAGAACTGCATTGTAATCTCTCCTTTCTAGTGTTAGCTCCTTTCTCCTTCCAACTGGCACATCTTTTCATATTAGGCCTTACATCCTTGTTTTACAATCTTCCACTATTATTTCTGTTGCTGTTTCATGCTTAGCTCATTACAGTTTTCTTCAATGACCTATTAAAGCTTCCCTCTGGATTCTTCCTGCTTGGTTGGGCACTGCTCAACTATTTATGGTAAGCTTTTTGTTTGTGCCTGTCAACTGCAACACAAACTAGAGAAGACCTTACTCCTTGTCAAGTGGCAGTGCTAATTGCAACCCACACTGGATATATATCATCAAGGCTATTTCTTATCTTGTGGTAGGAACCTTTGCTAGGCCAGCTGGTATCCATTCAAGGTCAGGTCTTGTGTATGAGTCCCCAAGGGACAAGTACGCAGATAACTGGTCACAGCTTAGTGGAAGGATGATATCAGAGACTTTTGAAAGACCCATCACCCTCAGACACTAATTCTCATCTGGACTATTTACCTGTAGGCAATCTCAACCTCAGAACTGTAAACAAATACTTAAATCATTTTTCCCTCTGGATATCTGTATATATAAACCACTTCTGATTTGTACTGACTCATTCTTTCTTTCTCAGAAACACTGCTTAAAAACAAGCTCTTGTTTCAGTCCAGTTAACTTTATTAAGAACAAATTAATTTCACTGCTAGGTTATAATTTTTTATTAAAAAACCAACTACCAAACAATCACAAACACAACAACAAAATAAAACCCCCAAATATGTTCCTCTTTGGAGATATCTGTTCTTTGACTTTGTGGACATACTTGAATAGATGGGTTGGACATTTAAAAAAAATTAGACAATACTGGTGGAGTTTTGAGGTTTTTTGTGACTGAAGCTAGTGTAATTTATTATAAGCAGTAAATGTATTTGCTGGGTATTAAAGTACCTTAATTACATTCTTGTCTCCTATACCACAGTAGCACGGGTATTCCCCCCTGTGCACGAAGCCCGCCTTCTGAGTTGATTGGCAGCTCATTAATATGCAAATTCCCCCCTCACCCTTGCACACCCCCTGGCACTGTTTTGGCGCTGCCCTGCTGTGTGTCAGTGTTTGTGTCGGTGTTTCCCAGCGCCAATGGCCACCCAAAGTCGGGAAAAATTCATGACTGCCTAATTGAATAGTCATGTGTGCCAGGTCGCACATGCACAGTTGCGAAAAGAGGCCTCCATCGCTCAAAAATCATGCTGCTAATATTTGAAGCCACAATATGGGGGGTGCAAAGCGGAAAAGGACTGACTGTATTTGAATATGCAATGCAAAAACTCATTCAAGGCATTTTCACAAGTCTCTTTTTGTTCAGTGCAAGCTCTCCAGAAGTCTCAGGAAAATTATATTAGCTGGGAAAGCTCTCCCCCCGCACCCCAATCTACCTCTCAAATCACATGATCTTTTATCTTAGTTTGCTGGTGGTTTGCACAGTAGCCCTGGGTAAATCTTTTGACTTTGTATTTGCATCTTTCTTTAGCTCCAAAATAAGAATACTTACCCAGCTGAGAATAACACTAGGAAGATTTTAGAACAAAAAAGACTTTGTATGCCCAATGCCTTGTGTCATTTTCAAAAATTATGGGAGTTGGCCTAATGAAAGATACTTCATCATCTAAAACTTATTATTCATTGTTAAGCCTCTACTGTGTGTTGTCTGGGCTTCTGCCCTCTTCATTGGAGAGGGAGTTACTTTTAGATGGCAAGTTGCCCAGTCTGTCTTAACCCTTTAGCAAAGCAATTTGTCTTTTAGTTGAGTACAGGAAGTGTCCAGATGTTTGAAATTGCTGCAGTTGATTGCAGTGAAATCCACCATCTTCAACTAGTTGTCCATGTCTTCAAAATATTTATATTATCTGATAGATTAAAATGGGGTAAAAGATAATGCCAGATAATTTCTGATAGTCTGCTTCTTTTGAGGATCCCGTGAAGACACGTAATATGAATACTACGTCAACAAGTATCCCCATGTCAAGGACTTAAATACACAGTTCACTTAGGGCAGAGATAAATAGCACTCAATGTCCTAAGGCATTGATATGCATCCATATATATTTACTAGTGTTTGTGAGTACGGCTTCTATGTACGTATATATAAAAAAATGCAAATGTCCCAAGATAGGGGAGATCCTATTGTTAATACTGTCTGAGTACATTCTGCATTTCTCTGGATTCCCTAACAATATCTATCTTGTTAAGGGCAGGCTGAAATTTGGAAAATATGTTGGTTGATGATCCTTTTAAATATGTATGAGGTTCCCTTATGTATCTAATACTTACCTTTGGATAAAGGCCAAAGAAAGCTTTTTTAATGGAAATAAGTTAATACAAAAAGTTTCATTTCAGTGTCTGTGTTTTATTCTTGTGTTCTGTTCTCAAAATAGAAATTGAACTTTTAATATCAATTACAGATAAAAGTCTCTGGAAAAGTTTTTCAACACTGTTATTGACAAATTCCGACTTTTTTACCAGAGAATTCCTTATGGAGGAATGTACTCTTCGGAATAAGTGTAGCTATAACCTATTTATTTTTAAGTCATATATGTTGGAATTATTTTAAAATAAAATTCCTGTCCATCAGAACCTAGAATAAGAAACTCCTATGAGAACTGAAGTGGGTCTTAGTCTTTTTAACACCTTTACAAGATCTCTCCTGTGAAGTGTATTTAGTTGTGATTTCAGCTGAAAGGGAACTTGTCAGGCTTTGAATATTGCATTAGAGGGGAAAAAAACCCATTTAATTGTTAATGTACAGTTTATTTGACATTACTGAGTTTAATCAGTGATTTACCCCCAACTCCATGAGTTATACACACCTATAATTTGAAAGCAAACTGGAAGACTGAATATACAACTAGCATTTCTGTTGTTTCTGCTTAGCAAGCTGTTATGCACACAGTCAGTGTCTGTAGTATTTATTATATTCTAGGATTCCTCTTTTGTTTTTCTCCCTTCCCATACATATTTGCTGTATGGTACAACTTTGCACTTCTATTCCCTCCTGTACAGTAAGACTCTCTGTGAATGCTGGTGGGAGTAGAGCAGAGCTGGCAGTATATAATTCTGGTGAACTTCTCTCTGCTTTGGTCACACAATCCCACAGCAGGAGTACAAACATGTTTTACATTTCTTTTTGCATCTGCACAATAGAAAAGGGATTTATCTGGAGAAAATGGAGAAGGGATATAATACACAGATTTCAAAAAGTAAGGGGAAAATGAGCTAAAGGTAGTAATGTTCAAGTATAGTATTAAGAGCTTACTTGGATGGGTTTGAAGTGATTTTGCTGTTTTGGAAGCAGATAACTAAATAAAGCAATCATTCATAGATACTTTCTTACTAACATCTCCTACCAAATTTTTTATCCTGCCAGTTTCCACCATAGGAACAGCATGGATTCAAATACCAGGTAGCGATACAAAAGTGATGTTAGCAGCAGGAGTGTAAAATGTCAGTTTTTCAGCTACTGTGTGAATACTGAGATGAGTTAACAGTCTAGGACTGCATCTCCACAATGATATGTCTAGTTCAGAGCATATGACTAGTCCAAGAGTACTTCTATTACAGTAATACCTCACATATTTGTGCCTACCGATTCACGTCTTCACAGATTCGCGGAATATTTCTCAGCGAGTATTAATTGTCTATTTGCAGAGCACACCCTGTGGAGTGGGAGGGCTGTGCCTCTCACTCGCTGGGGACAGCCACAGTTCTCTCCTTTATGAGTGTTGTGGAGGGGAAGGTTTATAACATGTGGTGCATACTCATGCAGCGCCGCCTGTGCCAGGTGCAGGGTGTCCTGATGTTTCTCCCCCGAGCTGTCCCAGCGTGAGGTGCTCTCAAGCATTTGTCCCCTCCCGCACCTTTCTGGAGAGTGCCTGCAGACTGAAAGTGGGGACTGCCTGTATGTGTGTGTGTGTCTGTGTCTCTGATTCCATAGCTACAGATGGGGGAGGCGATGCTGATGGCAGAAGGTGTGATAACTGCAGTGGAATCCAAGCGCTCTGTGTCCCCAGGGACGTGTGCACGCCCAGCACCTGGCGCACCTGGTGATATACATAGGGAAAGGGCTCCTGCAGCACTGCATCCTCCTCTACAGGGACTGAGGCATGAGGTAGCCTCCCCTTCCCCCTCTGCCCTGCCTGCCTTATGTGCCAGGACCGGGGTGTCCTGCCACTTCTCCTCCCAAGTGTCCCAGCATGAGGTGTTCTCAAGTTTTGTCCCCTCCAGGACCTTTCCGGAGAACACCTGTGGAGTGAAGAGTGGGGACTGCTGAGCCTCTGCCCCGCCGCAGCCCCAGGGTGAGCTTCCCCACCATGGCAGCAATGCAATTGTGCACGGCAGCGGTGAAAGCGGCAGCATGGCCAAAGCGAAGCCCAGGGGTTTTCTGGGGGTCACCCCAGTCAAAGAGGGCTCAGACACACTTCCCTTTGCTCCCCTGTGCTGTGAGAGGCCGTGGGGAGGTGCCAAAAATGGTCCGGGGTGGCGGAGGGCGGGGAGATGAGTATGGCCTGTGTTCATATTCATGCTCGCAGATTGGGTGACTCGCAGGACCCCCACAAGACCCGAATCTCGCAAATGCGGAGGTAAGACTGTAGTACAAAACTTGTAGCCTTTCAGGCTTTGTTTTCCAGTCAGTTAGGCAAATCCTACAACTAGCCATTTGTGTTAGCTAAGGGTGCAAAATACACCTTTTCATTGAGTAGGATAATATTTTGTGTGTAACTTACAACTGCAGTTGTTCCATGATCATACTTTTTTTCCTGTAATTCTGACTTCATCTGTTACAATGAAGGTTTGGCTTTGGAAAATTGAAAACAGACTTGCAGTTATAATTGTATCCTTTAACCATGCAGCCTTTTAGTGCTCGAGTCTAAATAAAGAACAGAATTCCCATAAAACACAGTGCTGGGATTTGAGGACACACAGTAATGGAAGCGAGTGGCTTCTGCTGTGAAAAATGAGAAAACATTTTCTACACGGTAATAAAAGTTTCAATATGTTAGTTTGTAGACATTTATTTTGGGCATTGATCTTGTGAAAACTTAGTGTATCGTCTGATTATTGCAAATACAGAAAACATGGAGTTTTATTGTCCAAATCTTAATAGGTTCACAGAGTTTCATTCTCTTCTATGACGAAAGTAAGGAAGAAAATACTCCAAGCTCTGTTTTTTTACAGCTATGTTCCTTCTTGTTTCTTTCAGATTTTATTGTACCAGGACATAATAGGTGGGTCAGTGGTAACTTTGGAATTTGGCAGCCTTTGTATGCAAGCTACATAAAGCACAGGCCCTTGAAAAAGCTCTGGTAAACCGAGCTGCAGTGATTTTGAGCTGGGACAGAGGGGAATGCGCTCTAAGGAACAAATCTCTAATTTGCTACGTATTTCCCAGCTTTGTTATGGTGAAATAATTTTAATAGACATCCAATATGGCATGGCCACAACAGTACAATTCAGCTGTCAGTGAAAGCATATTATCTGTTCAGCTGCACCTGCCAATAATTAAATGTGGTAGAAGATCTTAATTACAGTTTGCCTAAAAAGGAGAATTAGAACTTGTTGGGTTTTTTTTTTGTCTTGGAAACAGGAGAATTTTGTGTGTGGATTTGAGGTTTTTGAATTCAATCTCGTCAAAGATTACAGGTCTAGCAAAAATTTTTCTTACCATGGATGTACTTGTGGTCATTGTGTAATTTTTTTGCTAAATTAGTTCTGAGCGGCGTTTGAGAGCCCACTCTAACTGAATGAGGTAGGCCGCAGATGGACATCAAACCTGAAAAGTGATTTTGATGCAAAAGTATGTGTAAATGCCTACCTACTCGGTTCATCCTCTGGTTGCTCTGCCTGCCTGTTAGAATGTGTCTCTAGTCCAGTGTCACAAAATGGATACTGTTGTTTATGAGTCTCCTAGCAGTTGATCCCATCAGGTTGAGAGTCTTTTGCATCGTTTGACCCAGGTTTTCTGCTGTTGTCGATCATCTACTACAGATACGCAGTTTTGCCTAAAGGTATTGAGATATCGTTGAAGACAGTGTTGATGCTGATTATTTCAATATCCCTTTGTCAGGTACCTATTATCTATGTGTTTTACAACCCTTTAGAAGAGACTGGGAAGGCAAGGAGTTAACACGTCTGTGTAGCTTCACTGCTTCCCTCCTTTTCAATCCATTGTAAAGACAAAAGAGAGGAGTGGCATGAAAGAAGAGAAGGGTATGATGTGAAAAATTATCAATTTTTTCCCTGTTTGTTTCATCTTCATCCATCCTACTGTCAGTGAGAGCTAAGTGTTGGTATATTATGCACAATTTTTGTTATAGTCACAGAATTTGAAAGTGGGCACATAAAAGCCAGCAGCTTGTGAAATCAGAAGATTTATAAACTTCCATTCAAGCAGACAACCTGTAGCAGGGTGAGACCTTTCCTCTCTTTTTGTGATAAATATTTACGGTCCCTGCACTTTTATTTGCAAGTAACAGCTGGTATCATGTTTGTCCTGCAGGAGGTTTAGATTTGGATAGAGGGAGGCAGAACCCTTGCAGCAAATGTTGCACTGTGAGCTACGTAGTCAACGCTATGCAACTAGACCTCGGTGTTATTGCTTAATTCAAGAACTGACAGGTGCATGTCACAATGTGTATCTAAAGCCAGTAGTTACTATTGTTGTCCTGGCACCCTCTTACACAAGTTTGAAATATATTATCAATGAAAAGTACTGCAAATTGAAAAGATCCTTGTACATGATGCACGTTACAGTGCAGTATAGAAGAAGTCCAGTGTAACACTGTGTGCTTCTTGGTAATGGCCTTCATCTCCAAGCAAGTTAATAGGGACAAAAATTATATGTGTATCCTATCTCCTTACAAAGCCAGAATGTGACAGAGTCTGATATGGAAGTTACACATTTCAGAGTTACAAGACTTAATTGGTAATTAGAATAGGAAGCATTCAGTATTCATGGTCTCTTTAAAAAACAAACTTCCCTTAAAATTCTTTTCCATGCTTACCTCAATTATACTGAGATAGAATTTGTAGTTTTCATAGTTACAGCCTAAATTTTTCTAGCCTTTTCTCTGGTAGTTACATCAAAGATCACTGCTGTTTTTCTGCTTCAAGTTTGGAAGGAGCCTAGCAGAAGATGACATGAATAAATGGAGAGAGCCCCCAGAGCAGCTCCGGGGCCCTTGCACAAACCAGGAGACATTGCTTACTTTATTTTTTAAGACCCTTAGGTGAAAGTGTTTAATGCTCTTCAGGGATAAACCTTCAAAGTGAGCAAACGTGAGTCTCATTTGCTGGAGTTACTGGAGTTGCCATGTTGGAGGCTCTCACTTCCAGGGATAAAGGATTCTCTGGGGCTGCATGAAATGTCCTAAACAAGTGCAGCTTTCTACCTCAATGAGCTAGTCCTGCTGCCAGCATTCTCCACATACTCGTCCCAAGGAGGCCCTCCTTTGTAAACTCCACATGAAAGAGAGCAGACTTAAAGCCTTAGAAAGTGCATCCAGCGTTTTGTTTCTTTTGTCATCAATACAGTGTGTTCTGGTGTCTCCAAGACAACCATGTCTAAAAGGCTGACTGCATCTTTCACTACTGCTCTATAGCGAGTCTGTCGAGATGGGCTGTGAGGGCCAACCCCTCACCGTTTTTTTTTAATCCATGTTATTTCTGAGTACTGCATGAGTACTTTATGTGCTTTTGTTTCAGTTTTATTGCAAGAATTAACCTTTGATTCATCAGATACTGATTTTAAAGATACTGGTTTGGGGTTGTCCTGGCTCATCTTTCTTTGAATAGTTGTAATGAGCAGTTGCAATGAGCAACAATGCTGGCTTTCTTTGCATTTCGGGCCCATTCTGCATCTGATAATAGATGCCTTCCTGCAGCTGAATAGAGATGTAGTGAGTCTTGTGTTCTGCCTGGTCTTTGTTTCCCATGTGTGCCACCTTCTTGAATGATTACTGGTTTCAAATTTAAGTTGAGAGAGTAAAAATAATCAGTTCTATGATTTCTGTATGGCTATATTGTCAGTTTGCAGATTTGCAAACCTGCAGAAGTAGGAGGAGGAGGAGAATGATCATTCGTGCTATATGTTCTCTGAGCAACACCATCACAATCCTTTTCCTGTGCTCATTTGCCCCAGATCTGTGGCCTCTATGTCCCCTTCTGTGTAATGTACTTCTCTGCCACTTGCTTACAGAAAACTGATCATTGAAATACGCTTACATGAGGTTAGGGGGTTTGGGAATCACTATTGTTCTGTTTCCTTACGGTTGTCTAGGGGAAGATAGATTCAAGGCTGATCTCTTTCAGCTGAAGTGAAAAATAGTTATAGAAAATGTAATTACTTATGGTTTATAGCTGCAACAGTCAAGAACACCATCCCATCCCTTCCATGGGTCAATTTAGTTAGCATGGGTATCTGTAGGAGTAAAGCAACTGCTTTTCTTCCTGTAACTTGTGAAAATGTTTGCGATGCACATGCTGAGACGAAAGGAAAAATAAATAAAATTCTGTCATAGCAAGTTCCAGCCTGAGTGGTGCCAATTTCATTCTCTTGGCAACCTCAATGTACTGTCAAATTGTACAGATAATGTACCGTAAAAATATATAGATAAATAGATAACATTTATATATGTCGGGAAGTCTTTAAATGGATGCATCATCCTCAGTAGTGTTTGTTGTAGACCATTGATTTCTTTGTATGTCAGAATCCAGTATCTTTGAGATGAAATTGATTTCTGCAAGGACTTTGTTATTGAAAAGGATAAGCAAAGTCTTACCTGTAGACGGTAAGAAAGGACTGTGTGAATAAGACAGTGTTAGTGGAGCTGTAATCTGCAATGGAGTGAATAAGAGCAACACATGATTTGTATGACTAGGGCCATAACTAACATGTCAAGAGCGTTCCCCCTTGCCTGTGTGTGGTTGTTGAGACCAGTCAGGTCATATGTTAGCACTGTATTTAAAAACATTTCCTCTGGTTTTCTAATGGGGCTCAGCAGAGAAGTGTGAATGAGGGGCAAGAGGATATACTGTAAAGAAGGAGAACCCTGGGACACCTTTTATGCTTTGGCAGCCTTGATTCCCACACATACACCATCCACACACCCCTTCCTCCTTTTTTGCTGTTGGCCATCAGAAATTTTAAGAAAAGCCACACGAACAAATCCTCCGTGCGATGGTAAGATTCCATGCATCAGAAACTCTCGTAGCTTCTTTTCATCTCCCTAGAGTGCATTTGTACACCAACCCCTCCCTCCCCTTCCCAATCAATACCAGTTTGCAGTACAGAGAGTTTTCTGGTATCTGTTTGTTTCCCTGTAGCACTTTCTTTGCAAACACAGTGACTTTACTCTGAAAAAAATGGTCTTTGCTTGTTGGCATCTTATTTATTTATTAAATACCAATTTGAGATGCATGTTCAGGAAGATTTTTTGTTTAAAATAAAATCACAAGTGGAAACTCATGCATTTTGCTGTAGCAGTCTGTTCACTTTTTTCCTCTCTTGTCTCATTTAAAGAAAATATAATTACAATACCAAGATTACTTCAATGCTTTCAGTCTTTGAGGTGGGCTTTTTAATTACTATTTGTTTGTTCATTTTTGCAAAACAAAATGAAACTACATTTCCTTTAGACCCCATTCAACAGTTTTAACAGAGCAGCGGAGTAAATAATACCTAGGTGTTGGAGTGAGGAGAAGGACACATGACTTATTTATATTTTGGGGAAGAGTTAAATTTTACTATATTAACAGGCTGCGGCTGGTTGGTTCAGGCTTTTTAGGTCTTGCTTAAATTCACTAAATTCACATTCATTAATAATGTGGCTGCCCTCCATTAGTTGTTCAGTTGCACTGTAAGTCATTTGTTTTGTGTTTGTAATGTTTTTAGTCAAGTGACTGATGTGGGCATTGAGTTATGTAATAATGAAGACCTTGAAACTATAATTAGCTTTAATCTACTATGCTATCAAAATAACCTAAAAGACAAAGCACTTTCCTCTGAGTTATTGTTCTAAGTTGCATTTAATAATCACAATTTATAATCTGTTAATTTTTTTACAGTAGACTTCAGTGGTTTAGGAGTTTTGACAAAAATTGCACATTTTCCTAGGTAAGGATTGTGGGCAAAGATAAAATTACTGTTTCATGTTATTACTGAAATTCCCCATTGTCACCAGCTGTCTTATAATTTCTTATTTAACATGTACTAGTGGTGCAGCATAAACCACACCATTATTAAACTTTAAAAGTCCATGCTTCTTTCTTCTTTTATCATTAGTAATGTCTTCCAGTGGGCACTGTCATGTAACTTCTGCCAAGTTGTAAATAAAATTATTTTTCAATCATATATTGCTTCCTTCAACCTGCTGTACAAATCTTTAGCCAGAGAGAGATTTTTCTGATGAGGAATCTGTGGCATTCATTGTGTTTTGCTATGAAGATGAGGGGAGATTCTTGGTCCAGCTGTGAACCTTTGCAAAAACAACTTCCTAAATACAGTCATACCTCTACTATTTGCATCTAATTATTCGCTGCTTCAACTATTCACAAAAAGTTTCTCCACAAATCCTAAACAGTTATTCATGACTATGTCTGATTGACGCATGTGCAGTTGCTCTGCTTCACGGAGGGGCAGCACTGCCGCTCCACATGGGGTGGGACTGGCACGTCCCCATGGGGGTTGGGCGGTGCCTCTCGCTTGCTGGGGACAGCCACAGATCACTCCTTTATGACTGCGGTGGAGGTTACATGGAATTTATAAGTCCTGCGGCGCCTCTTTGAGATGCCACGGTGCCTTCCATGCTCCTGTGTGTCTCCATGGCTGGTCCCTATCGGGAAAGGCTTATACACATGGCCCTGCAGCATGCCTCAGGGCACATGGGGTCCTGGGCAGGGATCCCTCAGTGCCGGCTGCCCTGGCTGCCCTGGGCGGGCAGTGAGACCCAGCGCAGCTCC
>WEKX01008938.1:1366-12886 GCA_013390025.1 Pitta sordida
GGTGTTGTTTGAGTGAGCACACTCTTTTTGCTCCCATTTTTAGACCTTTTCACAGGCATTGTTGGCTGGGGGAGGCAGAGGGAAAAACAGAATTCAAATCAGAGATACTGGATACCAAGACAGCTTCCGCAGCCCTGAGCAAACTGCCCGTGCAAACTGCCTTATTATCATTCAACAGCCCTCTTTGCCTCATCCGGTTCTCCGCACTCCGGTTCGCCATACTCCCAGGAGTGTAATAGCTTTAAATAGAGGCAACCGGGAAGTGCTTGGGTGGCAGGAGCCCACCCCTAAGTTCACCCATGTGCTCGCTCTCAGCCAACCCAGAAACCATAAGTCTCAGAAGTTTCCTGGAGGGAGGCGTGTCCCTGCTAATTAGTCAACAACCTGACGCATACCGCCCAGCCCCCCTGGCACCTCAAAAGTTTCCCAGAGAGGAGGCAGCCTTTTGGATGCCCAGCACCTCAAAAAAAAGCCCAGCGTTGCAGTCTCTCTCGGGCAAAACAGTCCCTTCTTGGGCAAAACACTCCCTTCTCGGGCAAAACAATCCCGTCTCAGGCAAAACAGTCCCTCTCTGGCAAAACAGTCCCTCTCGGTCAAAACAGTCCCTTCTCGGTCAAAACAGTCCCTCTTGGGGCAAAATAGTCCCTCTTTTGGCATTGGACTAGCAGCACTTCTCAGCGCCTGCGCCAGATCGTTCAGCCACTTAATGGGGAACTTGAAGTCATTCTCTACTTGTTTCAAAGATGATCAAATGAAATTTCAGGGTTCGACTCCCCTTTATGGCCAATTAAGAGAAAGGTAAGGGTTACAGAATTTAAGAATTTAATTACCTTGAGTCGGGTCCATTTTTCTGCTTCCCGGGATGGAGTGAGGAGGAACCTTCCAGGCCCCCCCCTTTCACACTGGAAACAGAAATTTATCCCATCTGGGTGCCAGCTGATTTGAGGAAAATCAGTCAGGACTCAAGGTAAGTGCTTGCATACTACAGAAAAGGTTTATTTTTGGCCCAAGAGCCAAGGAGGAGGCAGAGCAGTGTCCTCTGCCTTTGCCAGGTGCCAAAAGAGAGCTGCCCAGATTTGTCATCCATTTTTAACCCCTTGTCTCATGCATATGCAAATTGCCCCATGAATATTTATCCTTTCAACATTATGTCATTTGCTATGAGTTTTTCCACCAATTAGCTTCAATGTTTTACATTTTTTGCCTTGTTTTGGTTAACGGTCAAGTTTGTTTACCTTCACAGCCAGCAGGACACCCTTAATATTCAACCTTAACTCTCAGGCCTTCGGAATGATTCTAAAATCTACTGCTCCTTCTAAAATTCACTAGAAATTCACTAAAAATTCACCAATTCACTAAAATCCCTAAATCTCTATGCCCTTGCCTAAGACACTAAATTTGTAATTTTCTGATTCTCCAAATCAGTAGAACTGGGTGCAGAACATGAGAGAAAAGATACTGCGTGCCAGAAAACTAGCAATTGCCAGTTGAATAGTGAGTGTCACATGGGGAGCAAAAAAGTACATAATTTGTCACATCTGCTTTTAACTACTGAAAAGGTACTTGCTATTTCCTTATCCGTTCTTACCATCATTTGTAACCTTTTTTCACATGAACAAAATGACTATTGACACCCTCTGGAGTTGCTAACTGCCATCCCAGTCAGAGCCTCTATCAGGAAAACTGGGTCTTCAGGTTTTCTTCCAGTAAGTTAACTGCATGACACATCTGTTTCTCACTGACTAGTCAAGTCCTTTAGGGGCAGCTCTAAGTATTTGTGATGGATTATTCATTTTACAAAGCTTTCCAATTAAGTACTTTAAAGTGTATTAAAAAATTCCACTGAAAGCAAATTGCCTTCCCTCAGCTCTACATAAGGTTTACCGTTAGGCAGCGCCAAACTACACTATATGGGAATCATATTACTAATCCTAGTAGTGATTGATGAGTAGAACTATGAAATGTTAGATGAACTTTCTAACCTCCTTCTTTCTTGAGAAGGAAAACCAAGCTCCAACAAATGACCTAATTTTAAGCAGAAGTATAACATTTGTAGATACAGTCAGCCCTCTTTCACTTTGCATCCCCTGTATTGAGGCTTCGCATCTTAGTGGCATGATTTTCCAGCGATTAAGGAGGCCCCTTTCTGTAACTGCACATGCGTGACCTGACACGCATGAATATTCAATTAGGCATCCATGAATATGCAAATCAACCTGCACAGCCATGGCAGTGGTGGCAGCTCCACTGCTTCGCTCCTTGGCATGGCAGCGGCTCCTTCGCTTCCCCCCCCCACCCCGGCATGGCTGTGGCGCTGGCTCCACTGCTCCCCTCGCACCCCACACAGCTACTGCGGCAACCAATACACAGCAACACAGTGCCAAAACAGCACCTGGGGCTGCATGAGGGTGCGGGGCAAATTTGCATATTAATGAGGTGCCACTCTACACAGAAGGACGGCTTCATGGATAGGGGACAAGATTCACGGTACCGTGGTATAGGACACCTGACTGTAGTAGAAATTCAGTATACATGTGATGTTCCCCAGATAAGCCACACATTAGACTGTCAGAGTAGGAAGTTTCTGTTTATCCTAAAGTGACAATGTTCATAAGCACCAGTATTTTGGGCTCTCTTTGAGGTCTGAAAAGCGAATATAAGCATTACTCTTCTTATACGTGATTATTCATGCGTGTATGTGTACTGGGTATGTCTGAGCCCCATAGTAGTAGGGCTAATATAGTGCTGTGCTTTGTATTGGTAACTAGCAACGTGTTGATAACACACAAGTGTTTTGACTACAGCTGGGCACACATTAGGACTGTAATGCTCCTTCCCCTCAACTGAGGGCAAGATTCTGGAAGGGGACATGAGCAGGCCCGCAGACCCAAACTGACCAAAGGGATATTCCAGACCATATGATGTCAGCTCAGATATAAAAGCTAAGGAAGGGAGCAGGAAGGAGGGGAGTATTCATGGTTTCCAGTTCCTGCCTTCTGAACCACCAGGTGTGTAGGCGCTTCCAGGAATGTGGATGGACACCACTATTGACAGGAAGTAGAGATGAGCTCCTTTGTTTTGCTTCTGTATGCACTTGGCTGTGCTTTATTTTGTTTATGTTAAACTGCCTTATCCCACCCCGTACTTTGTATATCATTTTAATATTTGGGACTGAGCGACCACTTGGGACCTTGGCACTCAGCCAAAGTACACCCGTTACAATTCCCTTATTACTTATTGATATAACAGAACAAAACAATCTGGTTCATGCATACTGACAGATGCATTTTTTGGCATACATTCATATCAGTTTTCCAGCCAAGATCCAAAATTTGACTTGAAAGACACTGCTGGCTTCCCCTACTGCCTGTGAAGACTCCCAGATGGAGAGGTCATTCCTGATCCCAGATCCTCTATGAAGGCACAGCAACAAGTAACTGCTTCTCCACTTCCTCCTCCAATGACACCAAAATCCCTTTTTCTGCTTTGCTGTGATATCTCCTACTTAACTGTAATCTTCCTCTTTCCAACACTTAAGTTAAATTACTCCCTCGTTTGTTTATATCTAGTCCTCCCAAGTAAGCATTTGTGAAAAAAGCACAGATACTTGTGGAAAAACCACAGATACTTAACAACATTTTTGCCTCTGTTTTCAATAGTAAAACCAACTGGTTACATGATAAGTAGTCTCTTGATATGCTTGACACAGACAAGGAACGGTTTAACCCCCTTTGTTGTGGTTTTGGATGCCAGAGACTCACTCACAACCTCTCCTGGAGAAGAAAAACTGGAAAATAAAACTGGTCACAGGAAAAAAGCAAGCCAAACTACAAGTGAATAATATAAAGGATTTATTTATTAACTAACAAGATCAGAACTTATGCGAGAAGCATTATGTAAAAGGCAACCTTTTCCTCCCCACCCCTCCTTCTCTTACAACAGATCTGATATTCCCTTTTTCAACCAGGAGACAAAGGGGGACAGGGGTAGGGATAAGCTAGGCAAGTTGGTATTTCTGACCAGATCCAGGGTAGGAACCATCTCTCTGCCCTTCCATAAAGTTCTCTCTCTCTCTCTCTCTCACGAGGGGAAAAGTCTTTCATGACCCTTTCCCAAGTGAGATCTTGACCCGAGGACGACAGTTTTTCCATTCTCTGTTGTCCGAGAGTCATAGCACAGAATGCAGTGTTTTAAGTGCTGCTCTGCTTCTTCATATATGAGCCCATCCCAAAGTACATGGTTCAGATCCTACCACAATGCAATTCTGTCACAAACATCTGTCCAAAGGATCTCTGCCAAGCTCTCAGCTCCAGGCTTGTGTTTCTGGGCTCTGAAAAAACATCTGCAGNCAAAAGACTGTAAGTTGGCCAATATGACACCTATCTACAAGAAGGGTAGGAAGTAGGCTGCAGGGAATTACAGATCTGTCAGCCTGACCTTGGTGCCAGGCAAAATTATGGAGCAAATCATCTTAAGGGAAATTATGTTGCACCTCCAGGAGGGTAAGGAGATCAGATCTAGTTGGCATGACTTCAGACAAGGAAGGTCTTACTTAACCAAGCTTATTTCCTTTTATGATCAGATAATTTGACTGATTGAGGTTGATGAGGGAAGAGCTGTACGTGAATTTTAGTAAAACCTTTGACACTGTCCCCCATAGCAATGATGGACCTCTGATGAAACTGGTGGCTTGCAGCTTGTATAGGTTTACACTGTGATGGATGAAGAACTGGTTGGATAATAGAGCTCAGAGAGTGGTGGTTCATGGTGCTGTGTCTGGTTGAAGGCCGGTTACTAGAGGGGTGCCTCAGGGATCATTGTTGCATCCCGTCCTGTTCAATATCTTTATTGATGATCTGGACGAAGGGATGGAGTCTCTTATTAGCAAGTTTGCGGATGACATCAAGCTGGGATTAAATGTCGATCTTGTAGAAGGTAGGAGGGCTCTGCAGGAAGACCTTGACAGTCTGGATAGATGGGCTGAATCCAATAGAATGGGATTTAACAAGTCTAAGTGTCAGGTCCTACACTTTGGTTACAATAACCCCATGCAGAGCTATATGCCGGGGATCGAGTGGCTGCAGAATGACCTGGTGGAAAGGGATTTGGGAGTGCTGGTTGATAGAAAACTTAACATGGGGCAGCAGTGTGCCCAGGCAGCCAGAAAAACCAATGGCATCCTGGCCTGCATGAGGAATAGTGTAGCCAGTAGGACTAGGGAATATATTCTCCCTCTGTACTTGGCACTGGTTAGACCATATCTTGAATATTATGTCCAATTTTAGGCTCCTCAGTTTAAGAGGGATGTTGAGATCCCCGTACGTGTCCAGAAAAGGGCAACAAGGATGGTGAAGGGGCTGGAATACAAGCCCTATGAGGAGCAATTGAGAGAGCTGGGGTTGTTTAGCCTGGAAAAGAGGAGGCTGAGGGGAGACCTTATTGCTCTCTACAACTACCTGAAAGGAGGTTGCAGCCAGGTGGGGGTTGGTCTCTTCTCTCAGGCTACCAGTGACAGAACGAGAGGACACAGCCTTAAGCTGCATTAGGGGAGATTTAGACTGGATGTTAAAGAACTTTTTCCACAGAGAGAGTGATTTCTCAGTGGAATGGGCTGTCCAAAGAGCTGGTGGAGTCACCGTCCCTAGAGGTGTTTAAGAAAAGGGTGGATGATATACTTAATGGTATGATCTAGATAATAGGGTGGTGTGGGCTGGATAGGAACATTTTATGCTGGGTCACAAACTGGTTGGAAGGGCGAGCTCAGAGGATGGTGGTGAATGGTGCAACATCGGACTGGCGGCCAGTCACCAGCGGAGTCCCACAGGGGTCAGTGTTGGGCCCAGTACTGTTCAACATCTTTATCGATGACATGGACGAGGGAATTCAATCCATCATCAGCAAGTTTGCAGATGATACTAAGCTGGGAGCAAATGTTGAACTGCCGGAGGGTAGGAAGGCCCTCCAGAGGGACCTTGACAGACTGGAGAGATGGGCATGCTTCAACAGCATGAGGTTTAACAAGACTAAGTGCCGGGTTCTTCACTTCGGCCATAACAACCCCATGCACCGCTACCGGCTGGGGGAGGAGTGGCTCGAGACTAGTGAAGTGGAGAGAGACTTAGGTGTACTGATTGATAGGAAACTCAATATGAGCCAGCAGTGTGCCCAGGTGGCTAAGAAGGCCAATGGCATCCTGGCCTGCATCAGGAACAGTGTGGTCAGTCGGTCCAGGGAGGTTGTCCTTCCCCTGTACACAGCGCTGGTCAGACCTCATCTTGAGTACTGTGTGCAGTTCTGGGCTCCCCAGTTTAAGAGGGATGTTGAGCTGCTTGAGAGGGTCCAGAGAAGGGCAACGAGGATGGTGAAGGGACTGGAGGGCAGGCCCTATGAGGAGCGACTACAGGAACTGGGACTGTTCAGTCTGGAGAAGAGGAGGCTCAGAGGGGACCTCATTGCTGTTTACAACTACCTGCGGGGAGGTTGCAGCCAGATGGGTGTAGACCTCTTCTTCCAGGCTGACGACACCAGAACGAGAGGGCACAGCCTCAAGCTACGCCAGGGGAGGTTTAATCTTAACGTTAGGAAGCGGTTTTTCACGGAGAGAGTAATTGCATATTGGAATGGGCTGCCCAGGGAGGTGGTGGAGTCGCCATCCCTGGAAGTGTTTAAGAGAAGACTGGACGAGGAGCTTAGTGACATGGTCTAGCTGGGGGGTGTAGGGCTGAATGACCCTGGGCCCCTTCCGGCTCGGAGTGGCCTGCTAGACTGTGAGGCATCTAGGTTGGTATTACGCTCTGGAATGTGCTCTTGGTCGCTGTACGGGTATTAGGTGGTGAGTTGGACTAGATGATCCTTGTGGGTCCCTTCCAGCTCATAATTTTCTGTGATTCTGTGATTCTGTGTTGCCAATAGGTTAGGTAACAGGTGATAGGTCAGACTTGATGATCTCTATGGTCTTTTCTAACTTTATTAATTCTGTGATTCTGTGATTTTCTTTCTTTGACGGTATAAGGGTCCCTAAGGTCAATTATGGCCAGTAATACTAATTACTATCATACTGATAACTTATATACAGAGAATAATCTAACCCATTGCTACCTATAAAATTATATTTTTGTTCAGAGTATTTGTTTCCAGTTAGAAACATCACATTGACTATCTGATTATCTTCCTATTTAATATTCAGTCTTTTAGTCTTCACCTTTATTCTTTCTACACTATTAAAGCTATGTATTCTATGTAATCTTTTCTCTGTTTTAACCTTGATTGTCCCATACAGTAATGTTTCTGCTTTAATCTCTAGTTTTATTTATTGTAAATTCCCCATGAGTTCAATTAGCTTTCCTAAACTTTTAATTTCATCTTTTGTTTCATCACTTACTCTGCCTCTCAACTTCCTATGTATTGTTCTGGTCCTTCCTATGCTTCACGAGATTGCACAATTTCTGTCCACAATCAGTTCCCTTCAAGTGTCTCTGAAGACTGTTTAACCAGAAAACTTTCCTGCTTCAGCTTCTTTTACTGATTGTTGTTTTCTTCACCCAGCTCCCTCAAAACTTTGATTTATTGCTCATACAGTAATTTACAGAGTAAAAATTAACAAGGCCAGAGGACACACACTTTTTTGATGACTGCAAAGGGTTCTTTGTACCTTACCTGCTTAAAGTAACAAATGGTGAAAAATTCAAGCATAATTATTTTTAATGAGTAGGCATCTGTTTGCTATCCTCTTTATGGATCAGCCATCTCATGAGATTAATAAGAATCACACTCAGCTAAGGTTTCTCTTTTGCGCTGAATATTGCAATTCAAAAAATTACATGCATTCAGTTGGATTTAGTTGAAATTGAGCAGTAAGATCAAGATTTAAGAAGGAGAAAGGTGTTTGGTGCTACTGAGCCAGAGGGCCAGGCAGGCAGCGTGGTGTCCTCTCCCAAAAAAGCTGAAAGGAAAAAAGTGTAAGACCCAGGAGCTTGTCCTTGCCTTTGTCTGGGCTGTGACCAGGAGGTCCCCAGCAGGAAATCCTTACAGATGTTGCAGGGCGCTGTTGCACTGTGGCCAGTGAGATATTCACATTAATGACAGCCTGTGAGGGTGCTGGCAGCAAACCCATGTGTTTAAGTGTACTTTCTCCTGAAGCCTTTGTCAACACACCTAAATGTTGAATCAAGAGAGAGCACTTAAATTCAATTTTGAGGCATTCCAGGAACTGGAATAGGCTGTACAGTTACAGAAGCCAGGCCACAGGGAGAATGATTTCCCATCCTGGCTATACATTTGGAACTCTAATGCAGATCTGTTGTCCCTAGGAGGATGGTTTTGCATTTACCTGTGTATTCAGATTTGTTAACTGTTTGACATTGTGCCAGCAGGACTTGAGTGTCCCCACCTCTCATGCGCGAGACTGGGGGTTCAATTCCTGCCAGTGGTGCTGTCCATCAAGTTGGATTTGATGATCCTTGTGGGTCCCTTCCAACTCAGAATATTCTGTCATTCTGACTTGTATGAGCATCGACAATCGATGTGTGCTTTATATTAATGCTCACATCTCCGTGCACAGATGCTGATGGTAGAGCCTGGACTGTGAACAGGTCTGTTGGACGCTTGATGGCAGTATTTGCTTTGGGTTTTTGCACGGGTAACTTCATTAGCTCTGTTGCTTCCAGTGAAGTCTCCGGAGAGTTGAGCATTTTGGGCTGCTTGGGAAGGGAGACAGGGAGGGAGGGAATCACGTAAGAGAAGTGGAAGGACTGTAAGTACCACAGAATCATAGAATCACAGAATATTCTGAGTTGAAAGGGATCATCGAGTCCAACTCTTAAACGGGACCACTGCCTCCCTAGTGGGGAATTGAACCCCTGTCTCCTGCGTGAGAGGCTGGGACCCTCACCACTACACTAAAGTGGATTTCATACGATTTAGTCTTTTCAGTCCTGCTGACACAGTTGTCAGAGGCAATTTTGCTTTAACTATTTCATTTTCCTGATTATTGTTCCCTTTCTGTCTTGGGTGATCTCGGTGACCCTTGATCTGAGGAATAAACTCCAAAACACGAGGTTATGGAGAGGTACGTTTATTCGGTACCGGGAACATGAGGATATCTCCTCTAAACATGTTCAACTTCGGCTATTCCTACATTTACATTTATACCCTTACAAGATTGCCCTCCCGAAAGTGACAGTTACACAGTTCAGCAAAATATTTTCCACCTTTGCAAAACACCTTCAATTTTCCCCCCAAAGTTCTTGTTTTCTTGCAATCTTGCTTCTTGTAGAATCCTGTCCATTCTCAACCTGTTTTTCCATTCTGAGGTTCTCAGTGTCTTATTTTGTAAGTCCTTGATTACTTAAAGGTATGTCCCTTGTTCAAGGGTGTTTTACCAAGGTGGTGTTTTACAATGATCTTATCATCTATCATTAACCTTATCTAGTACAAACATGCTAACTGCCCACTTGGTCTTTATCCCTGTTTTGCCTCTGATCTGGCACCTTTGATCCAGTCTCATCCGGAGTAGCCAATACATTTCAAACTCTTATGCAAAACAAAGTTTAAAATACCACGAATATAATAGATACATATTAAACGTTTCCAAGTTAAATGTCTTACAATGTCAAAACCTAAAAGTATACAAACCCCTATTCACCCTGTCTGTTTAATCTCCGGAAGCAAGTTAAGGGAATAGATTTGAAATCTCGCAGGGCATTTGATGACATTTACGTGGTTTCTATTTCTATTAAAACTGAAGGTAGGACTGGTAAGACAGCATTAGCTTCCAACCACTGCTGCCTTCGATAGTCCAACAGCAGCTGAACCAGTCGACAATTTGTTGGTGCTGCAGCTAACAGCTAAACCGGTGAGTAGGTGAGAGCAGTTCGCTAGTGTAATGAGGCGTAGTTTCCTGCGTAGCTTCCTGCTGATCAACCGCCGGTGATACCTGTTGAAGTGGGTATCTGAGAGTGCCTAGCCTGTACAGATGACCAGAGCAATCCCCTGTTAATGCTGCACACAAACAGAATCACAGAATCACAGAAAATTATGAGTTGGAAGGGACCCACAAGGATCATCTAGTCCAACTCACCATCTAATACCCGTACAGCGACCAAGAGCACATCCCAGAGCATAATAACAANCTTAGCCACCTGGGCACACTGCTGGCTCATATTGAGTTTCCTATCAATCAGTACACCTAAGTCTCTCTCCACTTCAACCGGCCGAGGTAAAATGGTATCAAGAAGCCATTTGGGAGGGGTGGGTCCATAAGTGTACCCTATCTCAGTACAAAGACTGCAGTCAACAAGAATACAGAAACCACTTTAACATGTGTATACCAATAATAAATTCAATCCCTTCTATGTTCTGAAACTTTTATCAAACCGACCTTATTATCAAATAAAATTTATGGAAATATTTGTGGTTTGGTGGGTTGGGTTGGCTTGGGATTTTGTTGCTGTTTGTTTGTTTGTTTTTCTTTGGGTTTTTTTTAAGTACATGTAAACAATAGAGTAATTTATTTGTTATAGTAATACTAAAAGAAACATTCTGATGGCCCAGTGAAACTGGGACATACAGAGATACCAGGCATTTATTCTGGACAGATATTTTTTCCTTAGTGCAATCAGATTTTTACAGTGAATTAGAACAGAAAAAAACCATTTTAGAGTTCCCCGTCTTGCTTCTGCTTTTTGTGTTTGTTTCAGAGGAGAGACTGTCTCATGAGATGGTTTTAACAGCTTTGAGTGTGCGGTGAAGTCATGCTATAATACAACTTTCTTCATGATGCTCAAAACTCTGGATTCTTGTTTTACAAAATAATGTCAGGATTAAAAAAAAAATGTATCACACTAGAAAAAAACCCAGTCTCCTTTAAATTCCAAAAGAGGTCCTCAGCTGGTAAAAAGTAGTATATTTAGTTTTGCCTAGTTTTGCCAACTGTGGACTTGATCCACTAAGTAAATATTTTAGAGAGAAGCTGGGGAATTTTCATGTCCAGTTGAGTCATCCTTCTGTCTGTTTCCATTTGAAGAGCTGTGAAGAGAAATCTTCCCCTCTAACTACATGGGAAATTCGCTCTCCTCCTTGCAGTTGTCTATATCAAGTTGAATTATTCCTCTGTCCCCTTGAAATGTTCTGTAATAAATTAATAATTTATGCTAAGTGAAGCAATACTATTGGGCATTGGGAGTTGAACTAATCAGAATTCAAAAGCTGCAGATCCCATTGAAAATCTTTGTTGAAACCACTATGGCTCCAGGAGATATTTAGATGTGCAAGTATATCTGTTTGCGGAGAGAGAGAGAAGAGTATTGGCCCCATTTACTCCCCTGCAGGAATGACTAGCAATTTAAGGATTTAGGAAGACAGCAATGCATTAAGCACTCTTGTTCAGAACACTTTGGAAAATGAAATTCCCCTCTATGGAAATTTTAAAAAATGTTCTCAGTGATTGGAAAAAGTATATAAGTTTTCCAGCATTACAGTATCACAGTATTAGCCAGGTCGGAAGAGACCTTGGAGATCATC
>WEKX01008939.1:19862-41423 GCA_013390025.1 Pitta sordida
CTCTATCGACTCTATCGACTGTATCAAGAGACCCTTGAAGAGACCTTTCATTATGTAAGCAGCTGTCTTTACTATTAAAGACAGAGGCAAAAAACCCAGGTAAATTAATGACAAAAGGGACAAGAGCAATCAGACTCTGACATCAGCAGCCCACACCACTGGCATTGGCACACACCAGGTTATGTCGCTCATGTCGCCCCGGTGTGGGCAGAGCTGAGATGCAGTGCCGAGTCAGTGGCTCCACTCCTGCCCACCTGGGGATTAAACCTCCCATCCACCGCCACCCCAGGGTTGTCATTGGCGGTAGCAACTGTCCCCCACCATTCCCTAGTTAGCAGCAGCACCGTGCCGCCGTGTCTGGAAGTGCCGGCATGGCCCCGGTGCCTTTGTGCTGGCTGCACAGCAGCGTTCCTGGCATCACAGAGATGGTAGTGGTTCCCCTTCCCCCTAAATGGTGAGAATGGAGGATGTACAGCAAGTCTGGCGGGCAGTGATAGTGGCCAGGACCAATTATATATTCATAAGCTCATTATAAATTCACCAGCTAATTGAGTTCTCTGTATGTTCTGTGCACACACGAGGTTGCACAAGTCGCAGAAAAATCAACCGCAATTAATTGGATCCCACAAAGATACGGACCACAATTAATTGGAGTATCACTGTATTAGAGAAATGGTTCTCATTGGTATTTCATCATAGAACTGTGAAGGTTGAAAGAGACCTTTAAGGGATTAACCTGTTAGGAACCAAATAGCTCTTCAGAAGTGTCTCTTTCACTGGAGGGGTGTCCCTGCATTGTGTTCTGGGGTTTGGCAGCTGAACCTTCTAGACTGCCTGTATTGGGCTTGAAGTGATTCTCTTGGCATTAAATACAGCTGAAATCATGCCTCCACTTGGCTTTTTAGCTACAGCTCAAGTTTCTGCAGCAGTGACCAGTCTGCGCAGTGGGGTACATGAATTGGGCAGATATGTCTCCTTGGTGACACATAGCCATTGTGGTGTCTGTGCTGTCTGAGCTGTATTCCCAAGCTGGGCCCAGGAGTGGGTCTGCGAAAGGCCATTAAGCTTCATGGAGAAGAGAGAGAGGGTTTCTGTGGCATTAGCAAGGTGCTACCTTCCCAACAGGAGAGTTTAATAAGAAAATCATGCTTTGAAGTTCCTCTTCTTCCTAAGTGACAGAATAAATATTGATGCACCAGTAAGAACCAGCCTAGCTGTCTGAATAATCCCCTAATAAATTGTATAATAAAGAAATTAATTTGGTGAGAGATCAACTGTTTACACTGATCTGGTAATTGGTGTCTAGCAAATAACACACCTACTTAGCATCATTCCTGCTTTCAGTAAGGACCTTTCAGCCCTGGGGATGTCGAGGATGAGATTACTTCAGCTGTTTCCCACCTCTCTACTTGCAAGTCATGGTTTGAATAGTCAAATTAGGAGCATCCTGTGCAGTGGGAGTCACTGCTGGCCAATTGAAACATGAGGTTTTGCATGAGCAGTGTGCAGCTACACAGACTGGTGATACCAAGCAGAAATGATTCTGCTCCTGCTTCTATGTATTCAGCACCAAAAGCTGACAGGGCAGCTGGGTCTGCACCGCTGCAGGGAGGACTGTTTGTAGGAGCTTGCTTTAGGGTATGCAGAGGCCAAAGGAAGCAGGGCATCTCTGGGATTCTGGGTACCTGCTGTGGTCCTGGACCTCTGATTTCAGAGCCAAGCTTTTGAATACGTGGCACATGATAACTGGAAATCTGCACACTGCTTCTCCAGGGACCCTGTCTTAGATTCACTTGCCTGGTGTGATCTGGGCCCCTAGAAGAGGGTCTTGGTACATTTGGTTTTGCTGCTCCAGGGCTGATCAGACTCTGGGGCTTCTGGAAAGCTTGACAAATTGTGAGCCTGAAGCATTGGAATAGCTGATCATGCAAACACAGGTCTAACAGTACAGCATCAGAAAAGGGATCTGCCCTAATACAGTGCTTCATGTCATGGCAATATACTCTTTTGTGCCATGGGACAAGGAACTGAATAAAAGCATGCCTTCAATCAGCCCTCTGGAGACATGCTCTCCTGGTCCTTCTGATTCCCCTCAACAGGGCAGGAGACCAGAGAACCTAACCAATTCATGTGTCCCGCCCCAAATATCTTGATCATGCCTGCCCCGTCCAACTCTCGTCACAGCAGCAAAAAGTATGGGACACAATGGTCCATATGATCCTTATGGTCCAAAGTTCCACTTACTGTATTCTACATGCCCTTCTGCAACAGGCACAGCTCTGTGAAACACAGCAGCAAAAGAGGCCCTGCTGTTCACCCTGGTTCTTCCTTGGTACTACAGACAGGTGTTGGCGGAAGTAGTTCTGATTGAATGGTTAATAGATCATCAGAGCCTATTTATGGAAAGTTCCACTGTCTTGTTAAATCGAATGCCTGAGTCTGTAAAAGTAACGTTATTGGAATGTTTATGGGCCCCCATCACCCTAGCAATGGGATGAGATCGGCTAGGCCTGAAATTGAGGAGCCAATGATGTTACTGTATCTGAGGCTTCCAAGGCCATTGTTGAGAGGTCTGTGTTAAGGTTGCTACAGATTGTATCAAGAAGTTTAAGACCAATCTCCTTATTGTTTCTGGGGTTCCTTCTGACCAATCCTTGTGTCTTGGGGCTATCTGGGAGAATATATTGACCCAAAGTTTTAGATAAAAAAGGATTTTCAGTTGCATCTCCTGCTGGAGTTCCTGTTCTGTTTTTGTGTCATATTGGCATATAAGTCCACCACTAGTGGCTACCTGAGATCAGGGTCAACTTTGCTGCAGACAGGCACTTCCCACAGGCTTCCCTCCTGCTCCCTTGCATCTGAAAGTTACATTAAGCTACAGTGCACAACACTTTTGAAAGTTGCTCTTCCTCTTCCTGAGGAGCTACTCAGAAGCTGGGGCCTGCAATCACAGGGTTTGCGCCTACCACTGAGCGTGCTTTGGCAGTAGAACTAGGTTTTATGTGTGTAATTTGGAGTCCTGCTGCATATCTGAGTGAAAGGCTTGTTGGGTTGCAAGTGATGCAGAACCCTGTGTTGACACACCCAGTCAGTGGGAACTGGCTGAGGGCATCACCTTTCTGCATGGCATGACCTGTCTCCTTGCTTGCTCTTGCTATGCCAGAGGGCACAGAGGCTTAATTTGCCAGCAAACAGATGCCTTTGGTGTTCGGAGCACGTTGCCATATGCATGGCCAGTTTTACTAGTAGGAATACTTTATTTAGTGCCTGTGAAATAGAATAAGCGAGACAGCATTATGTTGGTACCAGTGGACAAAAGAATTGAGAGTAAGTGTTCCACATAACAACAGCAGCAAAAAAGATTTATCCAGTTTGATGTTACATGATTCATAGAATAATTAATGTTTCTCAGCATGTAAAAGTTTCAGACAAAAGTGAAAATACAACAAGATGAACAGAAAATGATGGGTTATGCTTTTGGAACAAGGCACTTTAATTAAGCCAGATGGGCCCAGATGTTTCCTCATACTGTCTGACTGAAATGATCACCTATTCAGGGAGATATGTTGTGGGAGAAACTGTAAAGAAGATGTAAGAAGAAAATTTTCACAAGTAATGATTACATTAAGCAGACTTGAGGCAGGTCTTACTGCTCTAGTGAGGCTAATTGTGTATGAAAATGGGGAGTGACTTAAAGAGGTGCTAACTCTCACTCACACTTCAGCTTGCATTTTAATTCAAAAAGACTTTTATAATCAGTCTTTTCTCTCATCAACTGACTGTGACTCCAGGTTTCCTTTTGGTCATCTGCTTTTTCTGTTCCTATGTAATGCAAGTAAACCTGCTCTCTGTGTTTCAGGTTTCCTGATGAATTTGATAACAGCAATTGTTTTTTCTTCTACGTATCTGTTTTTAGAGTTTCAGTTTGAAGTTGCATCTGAAAGGAATAGTGGTTATATCATTGCAACATTTGACGCGACCAACCTAACTGGAGATCTCTGAAGAGTGTATCACACTGTAAAGGTCTCCTTTCTTCCTTGGATGTGCATTTGGAGCTGTCAAGGTATGTATGTGTGTATGAGGACATGGTAAACATATATACAATCATACGCGGACGTGTCCACATGAAAAAATGGAAATTTAAGACTATAACATTAGGAATCTATTTTGTGTTAGGAAGATATTGAGGCAAACAGGTCTGGAATGGTTATGGGCAGGGCAATGCTTGATCTGCCTCTCCTAGGTGCTCCCTTGCTGCCTGCAGTATTGACAAGAAAGAAGGCTTGGTTTATTTTTCTGCCCCTGAGGTGCTCAGGGGCTCAGGTACAGGACTGTGTGGAAGTTGTCCATGGACAGCCCTGACTGTATACGTCAGTATCCTGTTACTTGATCCTCGGCTTTGCTGTTCTTGTCCTCCTTCGCAGCGCAATCGCCTCCCAGGTAAACTGAACATACATACACACACACAGAATCACACACAGAATATTATGAGTTGGAAGGGACCCACAAGGATTATCTAGTCCAACTCACCATCTAACACCCGTAAAGAGACCGAGAGCACATCGCAGAGCATAACACCAACCTAGATCCCTCACAGTCTAGCAGGCCACTCCGAGCCGGAAGGGGCCCAGGGTCATCCAGCCCTACACCCCCCAGCTAGACCATGTCACTAAGCTCCTCGTCCAGTCTTCTCTTAAACACCTCCAGGGATGGCGACTCCACCACCTCCCTGGGCAGCCCATTCCAATATGCAATTACTCTCTCTGTGAAAAACCGCTTCCTAACGTTAAGATTGAACCTCCCCTGGCGTAGCTTGAGGCCGTGCCCTCTCGTTCTGGTGTCGTCAGCCTGGAAGAAGAGGTCTACACCCATCTGGCTGCAACCTCCCCGCAGGTAGTTGTAAACAGCAATGAGGTCCCCTCTGAGCCTCCTCTTCTCCAGACTGAACAGTCCCAGTTCCTGTAGTCGCTCCTCATAGGGCCTGCCCTCCAGTCCCTTCACCATCCTCGTTGCCCTTCTCTGGACCCTCTCAAGCAGCTCAACATCCCTCTTAAACTGGGGAGCCCAGAACTGCACACAGTACTCAAGATGAGGTCTGACCAGCGCTGTGTACAGGGGAAGGACAACCTCCCTGGACCGACTGACCACACTGTTCCTGATGCAGGCCAGGATGCCATTGGCCTTCTTAGCCACCTGGGCACACTGCTGGCTCATATTGACTTTCCTATCGATCAGTACACCTAAGTCTCTCTCCACTTCACTAGTCTCGAGCCACTCCTCCCCCAGCCGATAGCGGTGCATGGGGTTGTTATGGCCGAAGTGAAGAACCCGGCACTTAGCCTTGTTAAACCTCATACTGTTGGAGCCTGCCCATCTCTCCAGCCTGTCAAGGTCCCTCTGGAGGGCCTTCCTACCCTCCGGCAATTCAACATTTGCCCCCAGCTTGGTATCATCTGCAAACTTGCTGATGATGGATTGAATTCCCTCGTCCATGTCATCGATATGATTCAATAAAGGCGTGGATGGAAAAGTGAAGTAACCAGCTTCAGCACGAAGAAAGCCTTCTGAAGACAACTTCATGAGTCCAAGAGTCAATTCTCTTCTTCCAAATGCTTTCAGATTAAGGAAAAGAGGCCTCTCTTGCTTGGTCTAGCCTTCAAAGTGCTCCACTGACAGCCTCTGCAATGGAGCTGTGGTTGTCTGAGTCCCACCACACCCCAGGAACAGAGATGATGGGCCTTGGATAGCATGGGGTGGGGCCTCTTGTTCTTCAGAGTGGCTCCGAACCCTTCATTGATGTGCACCCTTCCATGTGCTTCATCCATGCGTACGCTCCATCCATGAACTCTATCTCAGTCCAGCTCAGCTCTGATGAAAGATAGGGCATCATTGGTTAGTACTAATATTGCAGAGCAGTATTTCAGGTGCACATGACCCAGCTCCTCCACTGTTGGAAACTACGTAGTTCCTGCTAGAGGGTTTATCCCCAAGCTGGTGGAGCAAAAACCTCTGCTTCCTTCTCCCTGCTTGATGAAAGTATTTGGCCCAGTCATTTAGATTTGGTTTACAGCCAAGCAGGAGACTGCTTCCTGTGGCTAACCCAGGGTACTGAGTTTCTCATCACATGCCTAAAATGCTGTTGCAGACTGTCAGAGGATCAGCACAAACACAGTGTCTGAGATCGTGCTTGGGGCACAAGAAGCTGCTGCATCTTTCAAACACAAACAGGTACTGCCTGGGAAGGGACATCTAAAGGAGAGCAGTGGAGAGCTGGACAGCACGGACCAACAAATATTTCTGCAGAGGCTTTCTCCTCTTCAGCAGGGTACCTTTTGTCTGAGCTCCTGTTAAGCACTGTGGCCAGCTGGTGTTCCGATTCTTCCTGTGGAGACATGTCTGCAGGTCTCAAATGGTCCAGAGCTGTTTGATAGTGTAATAGTCCCTGAGGTGAGTTGCCTTGCAGTTCTTATTCATCATATAAAAAAAGTTTAAAGTTATTAGTCAGATCTATGGCTTTGCTCTGGATCCCTCTATGTGGATTAATCACTGAGAGCCCCAGGGGCCAGAACACATACACGCATTCATTGTTTCAAGCAACACTACCAGCCACACAGTTTATAAAAAACCCAGAGATCTTATGAAGGTAGCAACTCCTCACCACCCCCTCACATCCATTACCATTACCTAGTATGTTACAAAATCTCCTTTCTGCTGATGGGAATAAAGAGGCTTTGTTTTTTCCCCCTTTTCAGTAGATTCCTGGGTAGGAGTTAGTTGCACAGAAACAAATTCCATGAGTCTTGATCTTGATCTAGGAAGCAATACCCTATACAACAACCTTTCATGATGCGTACAACTGCAATGGAGCGCTGATCAGCAAAACATAGTTGGGAGGGAGGTAAATGCAAAGGCTGCCTCTGCATCCTCAGGCAGTACAGCTGCACAGAAACATAAACCTGCCTTGAAATACGCCTTAGTAGCTATTGCTATCACTGGACTTCAGAAGTGACAGATACTCATTTAGAAAACTAACCTCTTGGGCAACCACCTTCCTTAAGAACCTCTGTTACAATGCACAGAAGTGTGGGAGCTACCACTCCCAAATGGACAGTGTTTTTTGCATACACCCTGGGATGTGGAAACACCATTCCCTCAGCTTTGGCAGCCCAAATGCAACATTACTGATGATCTGGGCAACTTCTCCCTTGTGACAGCATCACAAGTTTTCCTTGTGTGCTTTTTTTGGTTTTTTTTTTTTTTTATTTCCCTTCAGAAATGCAGGGGAGTGAGAAGATGATGTAAAGACAAACTGCAGCGCTGTGAGACACAGTGGTTCCTCAGATTTACAGAAATTGTAGGAGTGCAAAAGTTGTTCTCATATGTCTCTGGCTCATGTTGACACTTGGGCAGTATGATATACTGTTATAGACACTGAATCCCAAACAAAGTAGCTTTCAAAAAAAAGAGGAGCTGCTTGACAATGAATTTGGACACAAGGGGTTAAGGCATTTTGAACCCTGGCATTCAGCAGCTCTTACCTGGAGAGACCCTTTTGAGGGTTGTATTTCAGCCTTAGCTCTGCCTCTTTGAGTGGGACACAGCAGCTCCTAGTCCTGAAAACCCATCTGCTCTCATATCAAAAGGACTATGACTTGGACTTGTGAGTTGTGTTCACAGAAACTCTGGGAAGCAGCCTTTCCTATGCTAGAAACACTGCACTCTGCTTTCAGGAAGCACGGAAATGGGTAGGGATATATCTGCCACCACTTGTACACTCTAGCTCCTTCCAAATATGTACACATCCCACCACTGTTGGTAAAGGAATCTGGTTGCCTCACTGGGTATAAACATGGGCTTTCTTTTTTTTGGATGCAGAAACAAAAATTCTTTAGAGGTCCTTAATTTCCAAAATAATTTTCATTTATCATGAATCGTCCAGTGGTCAAATCCTCCTGTGAAAATAGATGGTCTTTGTTGCAGTAAGAGCCAGCACAGGGCATGCCTTCTTACATGGGCCAGGTGTCGGCAAACGCAGAAACTTACAAAAAAAAACCCCAAACAAAACAAAACACAAAGGTCAAGTCCCTTTTATAAATGTTATCCGGTTACCAGCAGTACAGCACAAACAGAAGCCACCGATAGATAAATAAAAAATGATTAGCTCTTGGTTTGTGAAAGGAAATGCCTGCCTTGTCACTGCAGTTCAGATGGCTCCCAATAGCAGCTGTGATTAAGTCACAGAATCACAGAATATTCAGAATTGGCAGGGACTCACAATTATCATCGAGTCCAACTTTTGACAGCCACCACTGTCTCCCTGGTGGGAATCGAACACCCAGTCTCCCACATGATAGGTGGGGACACTCAGCACTGTACTAAAGTGGATTTTCCTGTGAGGACACTTAAAGTGGGATACTATAAAAATGAAAAGGGGACAGGTCCTTATCTTCACAAGCTGCTGCATGCACCCTGGTCTGAAACCACATTCTGCCATATGTTACAGCTGGGGCTCTTTGCTACTTGAAGCACCTGAATTGCCCTTGCTGCTCCCAGTGCGTTAGTGAATCAGGCACGCAGACTTACCTGCAAACCAGAAATACTTGTTCCCACTGATACAGTCTGGACTCCACATGTGGCTCAGAGTTGTCTGCTTGTATTTCAGCTGTGACCCTCCCATCCAGTGCCTAGTGCATGGAGCTACTGGCATGAATGTGCAGTTACCTTGGCAATGGGCTCCCAATAATGCTGCCCTCTCCTGGCCTTTCCTCCCACATTCCCTCCACTGTAGAAGCTGGCACGTGCTAATCCATTTCCTGCTTAGGGAAAGAAAGTTTCTGCAGTCTGAGCTCCTTGTATATTTGAGCATCAAACCAACTTCCTCCTCCATGTGCAAGCCCTTCATGTTGCACAGAAACCAGGAGCCTGTACAAACAGCTACATGGTCGTGCTCACAGTATCCCACCTCTATATAGTGTGAGACACCAATGTAAACAGTTGTGCCTTGTCCCAGGAGTGCCTTGTCCCACTGTGATGGGTTAGTGTTTGAGATATTTTTCAATACATACGTATCTGTTTTGAACGTCTTCCCATTTTTGCTTGTCAGGGTGAATTCAGGCAGCCAGGTTTTTTTGTTTTGGAGGCGTGCGCGTTATCTATCCCCGCCCGCCCGGGCTGTGGAGGGCGAGTGGGTTCCAGGGCGAGGCTCCTGTGCAGTGAGTGTTCCCCGGGCTCTCTGTGCCATTTCCTGGGACCAGTGGGGCAGGTAGCCTGGCAGCTGGGGATCCCACGGGTCCAGGGCAGCACGGCAGTGTTTTTGGGTGTGGTTTCAGAGAGAAGGAGGGTAGGCTTTTTCCTCCGCTTCAAGGAGGTGCTACAGTGCGAGCCATGCTCCCAGGACTGCCCTCCAAGCATAATGAGTGGAGGGTGCTTGGCTACCAGCAGGGGGTGGGGTGTGGGGTGGGTGGTGTGTAACTGAATATTCATGGGTTTGGTATTGTTGACTTTCGGACTGAAGGACTTTAAAATACAGAGGTTGAAAAGTAGGTATGTTTATTTTCCCTAGCTTCGCATGCTAATCAGTCCTTAATTTTTCTGTTCTTTTGAAGTACGCTCTAGTGGTCCTTAGAGGTGAGTAGGAAGTAAGAAGCATCTTCCTTGCACGGACTTTGGTCCTTGGTGTTCTTCCAACACTCTGGGCTATAGTCGAAATCACAGTACCAGTTCTCTGCCAGTTTGGTTCCACTTTATCGGTTTTCTACAATGCACCATGCCCGTTTTGTGAGGTAACAAGCTGTCCTCTGTAATAGATTGTGCTGATACACCAAGTTATGAAATTGCAGAATGTACAGAACACAGTACGTATTTGTTGTGAGCTAAGCCTTCCTTAAGTTTTCCCAGTAAGTTTCCCTGCAAGTCCCCTCCCCATCCTAGCAAGCCCCTGTATCATCTTCATGAATTGCATAACTCTGGGACCTGCCCAGAGCTGCCCCTTTGCAACTTCCAAAGGCATTCCATATTAAGAAAAAATGCTTTACTGTGAGGTGGTAAGGGAACAGGTTGCCCAGAGAAGCTGTGGATGCCTCATCCTTGGAGTGTTCAAGGTTAGAGAGGGCTTTGAGCAACCTGGTCTGGCTGATTCCCAGCCGATGGCAGTGGGGTTGGAGCTGGTTGACTTTTAGGGTCCCATTTAACCCAAACTCTTCTACGATTCTATGATTTCACTGCAGTCCTTAAACACAGCCTTACGGACTCATTTGAAAATAATTGTTTTAAATAGGGGAACACTATGCTCTGAAGGCTTTGCAATCTCGTGTTTCCTACAAGCTTCAAATGAAGATATTTTTTGTGTCTAGAAAATAAAATAAAGCTGCTGATTGACTACAGATCATGAATTTAGAGATGTGTTGATGTTCATTTCTTGGAGCAGTCCTGAATATTAATGCAGCAGTGTGCACCACTCAGTGCCTGATGGCAAGACTGGTCCCATGCAACTGACCAAAACTTTCCCGCAGAATAAAGTTCTGCTCATACTGGGAAAAGCAGGTCCTTGGTGAATTTTATTGTCTTTTGCTCATCCTATTCTTATGACAACTGTCCCCAGATGGCACTATTTGGCCATTTTAGGTGGTTTTTTCTTATCTGCCTTTTTTAATTTTAAGTTCACAGGCAGTGTACAGTCTTTGAAGAAATGCTGTACATTCCTTCTATACAGAAGGAAGGGGCTGCTGATAGCAAGGCACTGCTTTACCTGTTTAGGTGGTATATCCTGAAGCATCATATTCACAACCTGCTATCATTCTTTGCAGCTCTAGATTTCCATACTTAAGACTGTCAAGGGTGTTTATGGTTTTTTCCTTTATTTTTGAAAAAAAAAGGTATACAAAGTGAAGTCAGCAGGACTGAGCAGCAACTGGAAGAAAGGTAAATCTGGCAGTGTGAGATTGCAACCACCGACTCAATGACCGCCCACTCAAAATGTACCCCAGACTCAAATAGGGGGAAAGAACTGTGCAAGTGGGCTATGCCATGGTTTGACCCTGGCTGGATGCCAGAGATTCACCCACAACCTCTCCTGGAGAAAAAACTGAAAAAAAAAAATNCAGTGTGGTAATGCAGTGTGGTAATGCAGATAGTCTTTTCCAGGGACCAGCTTCCAGTGACACTGTACCAGCCTTGTCTCCCTGCCAAGACCATCCAGGTAGTCTAAGTTCTCTTTTATACTCTATGCTTCTTCACGGGGTATGTGACAACTGGCAGCTTCCCCCTGTGGAAACACAGCACTCTGCCATTGCAGAAGCAAGTTGGGAAAACGCCGAAGGCAATGGACTTGGAGAGCTGATTGACTCAGGGCATGGAGAAGAGAGGTCTCAGAGGCATGATGCAGGACTCTGGCCCATGCAGGAGCAGCTGGCCTTTCTCCACAGGGGAGTTGGTGGGTACATCTTCCTGGCAGGCTGTTAATTGGTGACAAAGCTGTCAGAGCAAGAAATTCTGGCTACAGGGCACTGAAAGAGATTTATCCTGAAAATATAAGCACTTGAAAATCTCTTTGAGAATCTACTGATGCCACAGTTTAATAATGCTGATTAGTTACCTCAGGTGAGTGAAGACAGCTAAGTCATTGTTTCTTCCCTTCCCACAAACGCTTTTGTTTTAGGTAAAGTTGCCGGCTGGCAGGTTCTTGTCTCCATGACTTCCCTGCAGCCACTGACACATCTTATTAAGGCTCCTTATACAGGTTCAGCTTCTCCCTTTGTGATATTTAAACTATTCAGTAGGAAAATTTGACTAAGTGCATACTTCAGTTAACAAACAGCCTGCACTCCTAATGCCTACTAGCCTTTCTCACTCACTCCCTTCGTTCTTAACTCAGACAGTTGAACAGTGCCTGAGCATTAGGATGAGCAGGCTTACAATGATAGCTTGGTACAGCATGGCAACTCCCAGCAGTGAAGAGTAACACATAAAGACCTCTTTCCTGGCAATAAGTGCAGTAAGAAGTGTCAGAGAAGAAGCTGATTTCCAAAACAAGAAGTGCTTACTTACACATGAATGTTTTTTAACACAATGTGGTGTTTAGCTATTAAAAAGTATCTAGGCTTAAAGTAAATAAAGGCAGTGTTACTGAATATAACCTCCAGGTGAATTTTGAAGTTAGCTGAGTTCAAAAAGAAGACTTGGGCTTAGAGAAGGGAGAGTAAATTTCAGTAAATTTGTATGCCGTTGAAGAATCTAACTACATTTCCTACTTCAGCATTGTAATTGCTTATCACCATTGGTCATAGGAACCCAGGATAAGAGGATTTCTGCACCATGAGAAATTCTCAGCAAGGCAAAGACCATGTGACTGAAGAAAGCCCTGGGCAGATCAGGTAAACAAGGATGGCTGTAGGGAGCTGAACTCATCACCTGTGTGCAGGGGGCAATGCAATATGTGATGTCATGGAGAAGCAGTAGCTAGGCAGGAAAAAAGGCAGTCCTGTTTCTTGCAGTTGCAGGATGCAGTTGCTGAATTTCCTGGTAACCAAGATGCACATGTGGTTGTTGCAGGTGTTCTTGGTGTTCATATTATGCTCTTTTCCTCCCACTTCCCTGTGGATTCTTTGGCTAAAGTCAGCTTACACCACAGATGATTTTCTTGGAGCGCTGATAGAGTCTGCTTGCTGTTTCCAGGTTCTCATTAAACCTAAAACCTGGAAGAATCTAGTATCAGCGTGACCCCTGTTAACTGTCTCTAAAAATGAGCTAAGGCTGTCAGGAAGAGGAGGAGTGAGATTGTCAAACATAGAGTATGGCTGCAAAAGCTTTTGCCTTAGCAAAAAGCAGCAGATTAGGAAAGAAAATTGGATCAAAGGAGGAGACAGCAAGGTAAGAGGGTAGAATTTTAGGGAGGAGACATTATGGTTAGTTTTCAAGTGCCATGGAAAGCTGTTGTGTTAGCTGAGCCCTGATTGGGCGCCTTCTCTCAGTGACTGTCCTGAAGGTTAGATGACTAGTCAAGTCTGCTGACATTTCAGAGGGCTTTTAGACATTTATGCTACCAGAATCAGTTCATCTACTTAAATGGTTTTGGAATTTTTCCTTACGGTTTCACTTGTTTTCATTCACATTTTATCCAGTCCATTTAGACTAAAAGAAAAACTAAAATTGGGTTACAGCATCCTGTGATCTGTTCTGACCAGCAGCATGTGCAGGGTTCATGTTCAGCAATCCCAGTTTATGGTTGCACCTCTGAGAGAACCTTTTAGAACACAAAGGCAGTTCTAAAGCCAGAGGTTTCTTAAACAGGAATGCTTGTTTAAATCTCTGTGCAACCCTGTGTAGAGAAAAGGGAATAGAAATACCGCTACTATGCTGTGTAAGCTTTGAGTGCAGGGCTCTGGGGGAAACTAACAAGCAGCCTCTTTGTTCAATTAGTTCTTGCTTTGCAGCTTTGAAAAGCAGTAATTTCATACTGCGGGAAGTAGCCAGTCTGCAGTCCATAGAAACAAACCAGATTTTGGCTTCCCACAGCTCACCGCTTCAGGGGTTATCAGGGGTTATCTTCTTTGGTGATCCCTCGTTGCCTCAATCTCAAATCCCATAAGCTCTGCAAGCATGGTTTCCATAGTAGCTAAACCTGAAGGCAGACTCTCTGCGTATGTGTGTGTACATCTGTGTGTGTGTATAAGGACAGACAGTCAGTTATTTGATGTGGATGAAACTACTTCTTCATTTTTTAATCTTTTTTGCTGTTTCATTCTCCTCTATGTGCAGAAGTTCTTTTTCAGTGTGAGATTGGAGAAGAAGGGTTTACAATGACAGTGCTTCTGCACTGTCTTTTGCCCCAGCAGCTACAAGCCTCTGGAGATTTTGCCCTGCACCAGAATGGAGGAAGAGTCACTTCAGCAGACAGTCTTTGATAACCTTTTTTATGTATTTCTATGTATCCTTCTGGATTTCAAACTACATAGCAGTGCTTTTAGAGTGTCATTTTGGTTTAGAGACTTTAGAGAAGTCTTTTTGGTTTTTTTGTTTCACTTTACTGATATGTCTCACACCTCTAGTATGTCAAAAAGGTGGGTTTTACTTATACACATTCATTTTGCCGATGTCCCTATTCCTGTTCTGCTTGTGTGTTCCTCAATACAGTATTGAATGTATTAGGAACAAGTTTAAGAGGTATCACTTTGATTACAGATCAGGATGCTTGTTTAAACCCCTGGCATGAGATACTCATATATCTGACCTTGTCAAGGTCAGAAAAATGTGGAGGTTTCACATAAACACACACATATTCAGAGGTGAAATCCTATTAAATTAGGCCCAGAGAGGGAGAACACCTGAAGCAGTTCAAGAGCAAGGTGCTAAGCTGCAGATCCCCACAAGTTATTAAGAGCAAGTAAAGGGACCTGAGAGAAAAACTGCAAGGGATTCAGTAAAAATAAGGTTAAATAAGAGAAGGGGAGATAAGAAACCTAAACTGAGGAAACTGGCTGCATATCGGCTCTTTTTGAAACAGGAGAAAACTTGGCCTTTTTACCCAGACTGTGAAACATAAGAAGTGAAAGAATCAGGAGAAAAGCAGCTGGGGAAGCAGAAATACTGAGTGCTGACTAGCGAGCAGCATTTCACTAAGTGCTGGCAGATGATGCAGGCTGTTGGAAGGTGGTGCGCTCCTCCCTCATAGGACACACCAAATTTTTGCCTTACCTGCTTATTTTCTGTTGCCTTAGTAAAGAAAAGCCCTGAGGGATGGCATGGAGATTAATATCACTGGTCTGCTTTAAGTGTTGGTTGCAAAGAGACTAACCAAAATGTATTCCTATTGGTTTAGTGGAACCAGAGGTAAGTACACCTAGTCAAGAAAAGACTTGGTTGACTTTCTGTTGGCTGATTTCTCAGCAGATCTGGGAAAATGCCTCTAGTGGGGGCTCTGCACAGAGCCTTAAATTCCTCCTTCTTCCTCAGGACACAGAGGGATAAGTTCACTTGAGTGGCTCTTCACAACAGAAGCAGTAGCAACATACTGCTCCTGTAAGGAGTGATGCAAATTCATCGCCCACATAGCTGAGTTGCACTGTGCTCTAAGATGCTTGCTGGTTCTGATGAAACAACAGCCTTCTGAATCACGTGAATTGCACTTTATTGCAGCTTTCCTGACATTGTGACAAGGTTCATTGCTTAAAAGCAGTTAAATTCCATCAGTGCACCTTGACATAAGCTGTTGCACAAGAACACTGGTTGTGCTTAAAAACTTGGAAGCACACAAACATTTCCTTTGAATTCTCATGAAATCATCAGCTCTCACAGGCTATAAATTTCTATTCACAACAGTGGAGGCTATACTCAAAAACTTGTGAAATGGCCTCAGAAATCCACAACAGTAATTGTCAGTGTATTATGCTGTAAGATGCTCATAGACTCAGATTTAAAGCCTTATGCAGCATTCACGATATTTCCTACAGTTGATCCCTGTAACTGAGTGCAGTAGTAATGGACTTGAAAGCATATTGCTGCAACAACTTGCCAAATGATGATGGTACTCATCAAATGCACAGAGACAGGTCATAGTGAGTGTGAATCACATGACAGCTAGTGTATTTATGTCTGTGAAGAAATCATATTGCTTGAACACAGAAATTATGCTCTGATGTGGGAGTTTGAAGGTATGAATGATGGAGAAGATGCAGTGTTTGGGGAATTTATACCTTACTCCTGAAACGGAAAATAATATATGACCATGAAATAAAGAGAAGACAGATGTTTAAGAATCTTAGATGCTGTTTCGTGATTTATAAATGAGCTGTGGAAATAACTCCAATCATGAATGATATGAAGGTTATGTTTTATTTAGCTCTAGGAGCATGGGGTATAGCTCCTCCATAAGTCGTGCTCGAAGTTCCCTTGAACAAAGGAAAAGAGGTGTATTTATACATTTGGTTTGCCCGCCCATTTCATGCATATTCATAAACCATTCAAACCTTCCAGAACCTTCTTTCCCTCTTTCTTTCCCCTTGCGCCCCCTCCCCCCTTCCTGAGTTCAGGGAAGGTGGGGGAGGGAGAGGGACCAGGGGAAATGAGAGGACCTATCCCGAGGTTTGAGAACCTCCTCGATTGAATCTAAACAGAACAGCCCCGGGAATTATCTGGGAGAGAGAGAGAAGTACCTTTTCAGAGGCAAGTCTGGAAAGCCTCAAGGTTGATAATGGGAGCAGACTTCTTCATGTCCGGAAAAAAAGAGCTCTCCCGCCAGGAACTGCCCATGAGAACTATGGGAGTTGTAGTCNTTCTTTAGGAAACTCAGCCCCAAACAAATGTAAACACTGAACCCTATTCAGTATGAAAGATCACAACATTTACCCATAACATAGTAAAGAAATCCAGTCCCCTCACAACTTTAAAGCCAAACTTGCTCTCAGTTTCCCCCCTTTTCTTGTAACATGTTCATTCCTTTACGTGGGGGTTTCGGCGATTGGAACATAGTCACGATAGTGTAACCTACGAGCTTCTGCTAAAGCGATATTAAACTGAGAACGAATATATTGTAAAATACAAGGTCCAAATGTCAACACAGTAACAACAAGTAATATGGGACCCACAGCTGCAGATAGTAGAGTGCCATGGAGAGCTGCTGAACCAAGACTGAAACCAATTTTGATTTTTATTGTTTGTTACATACTTTCCTTAAGATTCCTGCAAACCATGGCTAATGTCTCTCTTACTACTGCAGAGTCATTGGCATAGAAGCAGCAAGCCTGCCCTAAAGCCACACACAATCACAGGATCACAGGATCACAGAATGTTCTGAGTTGGAAGGGACCTCAATCGTCCTTGCTTTAAAAACACTAAGTCCAGACCCCTTCAGTTCTGTAGTACTACTTCCGCTAAGGAATCCACTTGCTTCACCCATCGTCCTATTGTTTCTTCTAGGAACCCCATGTCTTGGGACACTTGCCCTGACAATGCCTGAATGTTGGTATCCTGTAATCCGATGGCCGCAGCTCCCATAGCTGTTGAGCCAGCTATGCCAGCACCTACTAAGAGTGGTATTAGTACCGGTGCTCTTCTAATCCATCCATACATTAGGTTCTCCAGGGTACTTTCAAGATATTTTCTTCTGCTGTCTCCATCTACACATATACTTGTGGTAATACATATACTAATATGCAAAATTTAAACTCCTCTTCCCTCCTTATGTGATTAGTTAATCCTACATTGCAAGCCCACCATGCTTGGGATGGGCTCTTAATTCCTTCTCCTCAATTTCATCCAAGGTCAATTGTCTGACCACAAGTTGGGTGCCATTTTTCCCGGTTCTCCTGTCTGACACAAAGTCCCTTCCCCTGAATGTCTTCTAGGGTTATCTGATGGGCCCTGCATGCTTTGTTATACCTGCGAAACATTACTGCACTTAAGTTTCCTTCTACAACCTTCCCAATGAAGTAAGGTGGTTTGGGGTTGAGACATAGCCAACAGCCTACAGTAAAGTTCGGATTAGAATTATTAAGAAAATAATAGGTAAATTCTGTCATATTAAACAGTGATCGTTCCATATTACTTCTCTTCTTAAAGGTCCCACTATAGTTTTTAGGTGTTTTACTGAAGGTGTTGTCTTTGATTAAGGAGCTCTCCTGCTCTTGTAGTTTGAACAAATTCTAATTTGGACCTAAAGCAAAATATCTGTCCTGTGGAGGGAGCCATCTTCGAATTTCTATATAACTTCCTGGATCCACTCCAGAGACATACAACCGAAGTCCCCATCATTTCCTCCCCTCCCAAGTCTTCTTTATTGTAAGCAGAAACAGATTGCACTCATTTACTGTATTGCATGGCCCCTTCATGTACCTTTCTATCCATATGTGGGGATCCTTGTGGAGCCAGGCTTCAGTTACGCACTCTCACCTGGGGCAATTGTATTGTGAATGCCACCATACCTTATCCTCCTTAAACCGTTCATATCCCTTACATGCCAATGTTTCCTGTTCTGGACATGCACAGAATTGGACTGATCTCATGGCCATTTGTTCCACTATATTTCCACAACCCTGATACTTATATTCCGGAAATAGCCTAAAAAGATCTACCTTAAGGTTTGGTTTCAGGTGAGTCTGGTTAGTGGCTAATACATTACTTGCCTCATTAATAACTTCCCAAATGTATTCCACAAAGTCTGATTGATGATCACTTGTATAATCTGGGGCTCCTATGATGATAACCATTAGGACTGCCACTGTTGTTTGAATCCATGGAGTGAAGCCTAAAAGACCACCCATCTTGGTCCTGGGGCTGTCTTGATACGGGTGTGATGTATCCATGAGTTGACGCCTTCTATTTTTACTGCTGTGTAGGTCGTTAGTACAACCCGGAATGGTCCTTCCCGCTTGGGTTCCAACACTTTGTCTGAAAAAGACTTGACATATATATAATCTCCTGGTTTTACATCATAGACAGGTGAGTCTAAGCCCTGTCCCCTTGTACCCAGCACTTGCCTATTGATTTTTCTAAGCTGTGTTCCCAGCTGGATGACATATTGAGTTAAGCTGTTTTCACCTATTTCTCATATTGGCTCCCCCTGCTGTATTTGATTCGGCTGTCCATACATAATTTCATATGGAATCAATTTTTCCTTTGTCCTTGGCTTAACCCTGATTCTCAAGAGAGCCAAGGGCAGCACCTGAGGCCATGTCAGTCTGCATTCTTGGCCCAATTTGATGATTTGCTGTTTAATAAGGTGGTTCATTTTCTCTACTTGCCCACTTGACTGCAGATGATAAGGTGTATGAAGTTGCCAATCTATTCCCAGTATACAGCTAACCATTTGAACTATTTTGGAAATGAAATGCGGCCCTCAATCTGAGGATATTACATTTGGGACTTCATATCTTGGGATGATTTCCTGTAATAATACGTTTGCAACCTCTCGTGCTTTATTGGTTCTAGTAGGGAATGCTTCAGGCCAACCAGAGAAAGTATTGCTTAGAACCAGTAAATATTTTAACCCTCCCTTTTCTTGGCAGTTCTGTAAAATCGATCTGCCACTGTTGTCCTGGAATATTTCCCCAGTCTATCTGACCAACTTTGGGTGGGTTCCCTGGCTTTGGGTTTGTTATAAGGCAAATTTTGCATTGTGGAGTTACCTGTTTAACAGGTGTGTACAAATTTCGCCCTATAATCCTCTTTACTAAATCTTGGTACAAGGTCTCCCCTCCCCAATGGCGTTTTTTATGTTCTGATTTCACTACAGCCCAAAGTATGGCAGATGGAACTACTATCTTCCCTTCTGATGTGATAGCCCACCCATCCTCCCCTTTCCTGGCATTTATGTCCTGTATTAATTTCAGATCTTCCTTGTTGTAAACTGGAGGGTCACTTATTTTACTCACCCGCTCTGGTATCAGTGCCTAGATCTTTACAATACCTTCTCTGGCTGCTCTTTGTTTTCCTTGTTGGCCATGTAATTTCCTTTCTCCAGATCTGTGTGTGGGGCCTGATGAGCTTTCACATATATCACAACATGTACACGCCGGTAGCTGTATGGCCTCTAATAACTTAAGTATCTCTTCTGAGTGTTTTATGTTTTCCCCTGTGTTGTCAGCAAACCTCGCACCTTCCAGATGGCTCCATGGGAATGAACCACCCCAAAAGCGTATTTCGAGTCTGTGAAGATGTTTATTCTTTTCCCTTTTGCTAATTGAAGTCCCCTGGTCAGAGCTATTATTTCACCTTTCTGGGCCCAAGTAGTAGAGGGGAGTGCGCCAGACTCTATGACTGAATTTACCGTGGTGACCGCACATCCGGAATACCGTGTTCCCTGGATGACAAAACTGCTACCGTCTGTAAACCAGTTCTCTGCTGCTTCAATGGGCTTCTTCCTGAGGTCCTTCCAACTGGAGTAAGTACCTTCGATCGTCTCTAGGCCGTCACACTCCACAGGTTCTCCTAGTTCTCCTCTCAATGTGTGCCTCTGTGCCTCTTGGAGGTAAATAATAACAGCTGCCACTGCTCTTAGGCATTGGGGCCACCCTGCTGCAGCTGTATCCAGCTGCTTTGAAAAATACGCAACTGGTCTTCGATACGAGCCAAGGTCTTGGGCTAAAATACCTAATGCAATTCTTTTACTCCCATGTGTGTACAAGAGAAAAGATTTACTCACATCTGGAATTCCCAGGGCTAGTGCTGTCATTAAGGCTCTCTTGAGGTCTCTGAATGATTGGTCCGATTCCTCGCTCCCCTGTAATTCTTGTAAATCAGTCTTTAAAAGAGTATACAGGGGTCTTACCAACAAGCCGTAGTTGTAAATCCATAAGCAATGCTGATTTAAGGAAAATCAGTCAGGACTCAAGGTAATTGCTTGCATTTTACAGAAAAAGTTTACTTTTGGCCTAAGAGCCAAGGAAGAGGCACAGCAGTGTCCCCTGCCCTTGCCAGGTGCCAAAAGAGGACCGCCCAGATTTGTCACCCATCTTTAGCCCCTTGTCTCATACATATGCAAATTGCTCCACGAATATTCATCCTTTCAACATTATGTCATTTGTTATGAGTTCTTCAATTAGCTTCAATGTTTTACATTCTTTTCCCCTTGTTTTGGTTAACGTTCGAGTTTGTTTACCTTCAAAGCCTGCAGGACACCCTTAATATTCAACCTTAATTCTCAGGCCTTCTGAATGATTCTAAAGTCTACTAATCCTTCTAAAATTCACTAAAATTCACTAAATTTTCAGTAATTCACTAAAACCCCTAAATCTCTATGACCTTACCTAACTCACTAAATTTGTAATTTTCTGAATCTCCAAATCAACACCATCCTGTCATTCCAAGAAATGTCAGGAGTTCCTTGGCAGTTCTGGGTTTTGGTGTATGACAAATCGCCTCCTTTCTTTCCAAGCCTAGCGTGCGCTGTCCAGCACTAACTTCATAGCCAAGTAAATTACCTTCCTTGTACTACCTGTGTCTTTTTCTTGGAGACTACACCCTGAGAGCCCAAGAAAATTTAACATGGCTACAGTCCAGTGAACACATTCCTCAAAAGTCTATTGCTATTAATATATCATCCACATACTGTAAGATCCTCCCATTACCCTCTGGTCTCTCCCAGGACTCCAATTCTTTGAAGAGTTGGTTCCTGAACACCGTTGAGGAATTCTTACATTCCTGAGGTAACTCCGTCCAGACTAGCTGTGATCACTGGCCACTCCTGGGATTTTCCCACTCGAAAGCAAACATTGGCTGTCTATGCGCAGGTCCAAACAGAAGAAGGCATCATTCAGATCCAAAACACTGAACCACTTGAGCTCAAGTGTTAAAAGGGTGAGCAAGTTATAAGGATTAGCAGCAACAGGGTAAATATCTTCTACTATTTAATTCTGTCCTGGTTTGGACACTCTTAAGGGTTGCTTTCAAAAGAAAACAGATGAGAGACCATTAAGAGAAAACACCAACCTTAATGAGGGGAGCTCCGGCACCGCCCCTCGGTGGAGCAGAGGCAGTACATATGCGCGAACCGCAAAATTTCGCAAATGGTGGAATCAAAACTGTGATAAATTCACATCACAAATGCGCAGGGTCGTAATGGAGAGGTCG
>WEKX01008939.1:42510-52954 GCA_013390025.1 Pitta sordida
GGGTCGTAATGGAGAGGTCGTGATGCAGCGGGGATTCACTGTAATTTTCACGGGCCTTGAGAGTCCTGCTTCTGGAAGGAAACAAGTGAATAGAATCTGTAAAAAACGCAATTTCTTCCTAACCTAATGGCTTTGCAACTTCTTTAGGAAGATCTTTCTTTGTCATTAGGAAATGAAAACATCAGCAGCAGTCTGAGTAGGAGCATAATGTGGAAAAGGTGACGGGAAAAAGAGCCTAGGAAGCCTAATGGTGTCACAGTGCTCAGGGTATCAGTGGGCACGGTGAGATCAGTACAAACATTGCTTCATTGCCTGTATTCGGTCTCTTTTTTCTGAAAGTTAAAGCACAAAACCGTATTTCTCCTCGTTCCTCTGCCATGACGCACCTGCTCCAATGGATATCACTGCTTAGTTTTATTAAGGGGGGTGTGTGTGTGGAGGGGACGATTCTGCTTGCCAAACACCTCCAAGCCACCGGATTGGACTCGCTTCTCACCTGCCATGCCCTCTTGGTGGCAAACCTCCTTTCGCCTCCCGCTCCAACGGCTCTTCCTCCGCTGGAGAACGCGGGGCCGGGACGCGGAGTTGGGTCGCAGGAGAGGGACGAGGTGCCAGGAGGCAGGATGCGGGGTGAGATGCAGGGCTCGGACTGGGAGGAGGGACGCACGTCCGGTAAGTGGGCTGCGGGCTGGGACGCCGGGCCAGGAAGTGGTGGAACGAAGGATCACGCGCAGGGGGACGCGGACGCTGGGCCACCAAGCCCGTGCAGCAGGCGGGAGGCGGGAGCAGGGCGCGGGAGGCGGGTCCAAGCGGCGGGAGGCGGGTCCGGGGAGCGGGAGGTGGGTGCGGGGCGCAGAGCTCTGCTTCCGTTTGGGCGTTGCGGCCCCCGGCGGCGGCGGGCGGAGCGCNTGGTTAAAACTCCTCCTGTGTCGGTAGCAGGATGGCAACAGGTTAGGTAACAGGTTTGGCTAGGTTAGGTAATAGGTGATAGGTTGGACTTTATGATCTCTAAGGTCTTTTCCAACCTTACTGATTCTGTGATTCTGTGATTCCTCATGTTCTTGCTCTGTTCACTCGCTGTTGGTGCTGTGTCCAGGAATCGTTCTGTGTGCGATGCTTCTGAGGTCTGTGAGTGTCTTAGAGCCACCTCAGAAAGATTTTAACACCTCAGTAGTGACAAGACAATGTGGTCGTGACAAGTCATGCAGATTACAATATGCACAGTATTGCTGTCCTTTACCATTTTTGTGAAATCGTCGTCTTTACAGGTCCTGCCCGTAACTAACTTGAGAAACCGAAGTTTTCAAGCATCTTTTCAATGAGGAGTCAGTAGAGGATGTGCAGATAATGTAGCTGTCTCATATATCCAGTCACAAGTTGTTATTGAAGTAGTGTGAATAATAGGACTATGTAATTGGGGAGTGTACTTCACCAATGTTTGGAGCTTGTGGTTCCAGGTTCTGTGGGCAGCTGAATCGAGTAGTATTTTGCTCATGCAAAGCTCTTGCATTGAACATCTCCTTATGAACTTACTAACGTGGTAGAACTGGGCTGTAACTGCAAACCGGAATCTTTAGATGCTTGTTATTTATGGCTGTTCTTCTAAAATGTGTGGCACTATGCATGTTGGGACAGGTTTACTTAAACTGTGAGACAGCAGAGGGAAGTGAAGGTTGTGAAATTTAGAGTGTGATGTGCTGATGGTGGTCAGGCAGGAATGCTGGAAGAATCTAATCTGGTAACAGTGGATTCTGCTGAATGGCAAGTTGCTTTTTAGCTGAAGTTTACCAAGACTGCCAGAGATGTTTGACAGGCTGCTGTGAGTGAAGTGTTGCATTCACGTGTGATTATTACCAAGAGACTAATGTAGAGGGTGGCTATTCAAATAGGACAGACGAGTCAGACAGTTCTGTTTTTAAAGGACTGGTTTGTGTTGAAGGGTGTAAGTGTGCATCACAGGGCTCTACAGGGCTCTACAAGCAGTTCAAATTCAGACATGTCACTAGTAATCCTAGGTGTAGCAGGCAAAAATGGAGTGACAGTGAAAGAATGCTACTTCCTTTTGATAGTTATGAGTTGCTTTGAGAGTGATCTCTCGCGATCTGGAGAATAAGCTCTGTAGGCAGGGTGTAGCTTGCCAAACCCATGCTGCAGACCTACTTTAGATCTGTTCAGAAAAGAGTATTTCTCCAGTGCTTCTGTATTTCCTGAATGTTTCACTTTGTGAGCCTGACTGCTGCTGAGTTCATACTGTCTTGCTGGTGGGATGGCTGTAATAGTGAATCCTTTCAGCACATCATTGTAATTTTTATGTAGAGATCTGTGGTTTTCTTTGCTGCTTGCAGAAGTTGAACTTCTTGTAAAGTAACTATTTTCTAAGTAACCATAAATAAGCATGCCAAATGCCATGACTTACACAATGTGTTGCTTTTGCTGTCATTATAATAAGTGTTTTCAGATGGCTTGTGACTCCAAATTCATTTGAACTGCCCAATATCTTGACTTTCTGATGAAGAATGCTGTAGGAGGAACGTAGGAGTAGGGTATATGTGTTTATGATCTGAACATTTTTGGTGTTCAACAGGCTTTCTTTCACTGAGTAAGTGGCTAGGAGTAAATTATGAGAAAGATTTAACTAACAGTACATCCAGTGATGCCTGCTTGTTTTTTATGGAGAGCTAAAGCATGCTTTCGAAGTTGATAATTCCAGTCCTGGAAAACCAAAATTACCAGTTTAATTAGGTGTGCTGGTGGTTAGCTTTTTACTGTTGCTGAGATTTCCTTCGTCCTCCTGCTGTACCCTCCTCCATAATTTCCTGATCTGAAAAAATCATTAGCAGTAATGAGTCTGTGAAGGTCAGTTTATTGATGCTTATCTCTGTACCCCATAATATAGCTTCTGAGGGATTTTTTTTGACGTTCTTTTGTCAGACACACCATTATCTGTGGCCTTTCCAAACTATCAACTGCTTATGCTGAAACAAACTTTTAAGAACAGCTGTAACTTTATGTAATGCATGTACTGAGAAGTTGATTGAACACAATGTTGTCTGAGCAGAGGTCTCTGGGTAGGATCCATTTTGCTTCCATTCTGCCCTACTGTGTTTTTTCCTGGTAAAGAAATGAGACCTGTAGAGGCTGAGCCAAGAGCTAAATGCCACCTTGTGGACCAAGCTTAATGTAGATCTAGAGGTGCTGTGGCCAGAATTAAGGACATGCAAGAGAAAGGTGATGCTACTTGATGTACATCAGCATTTTGCTGTGGCCGCCCATGTTCAGGGAGTACTGGAATTGTATTTTGTCCCTGCAGCTGCCATCACTGAAGTAGCCTGGCATACAGTCTTCTACCTTGAAGGCAGCAAGTGGGCATGAGTCTTTTACCTTCAATTTTCAGTGAAATCGTCTATTTCTTTGTCATTTTCCTGTTATAGTGCAAAATTGGGTGTTAGCACAAGTAAATGCAGTGTCTTTTTTTCTAAAAAAAGTTGTCAGATATAGGTAGTACAGCTTTACTGAATTAACAAGAGAATATAACAGCTACCCCTTCTTATTGCTTTGAACATTATTTGTTTCAAAACTTTTCCTCAGTTTTCCCAATTTCATATCACACATTCCGTTCACATTTTGTATTACTTCCTAGATGCTGTACAGGAGTTGTTGTTTTTTTATTCCTGAACCTGAAAACTCAGCATCCTCTGATTACTTCTCATGTTGGCTATTGTTTGCAACTTCTCATTTCCAGATGTAAAATTAATAAAGAATTTGAAGGCACTTATTTCTGTAGTGAGATTGTCCTTTTGTCTTCTGTCTAGTCATCAGTCAAATTTGTTAATGAGTTTTGTATATCCTGTTTTTGTTGCTTAGGAACGGTTTCTAACTGGACCAAGATTCCTCCACCACTTTTCAATAAAGTTGTCATTGTACTTATAGATGCTTTGAGAGATGACTTTGTGTTTGGATCCAAAGGTAAACAGTTCATGCCTTATACTACCCAAGTTGTTGAAAAAGGAACTTCCTACAGTTTCATTGCAGAAGCGAAGCCACCCACTGTGACTATGCCTCGAATTAAGGTAAGTGGGTTTTCTGTTTCATTTGAGAAAGTTTTAAGTGTTTGTTTTGTATGCTTGGAGTTGGCATAAAGGACAGGTTTGTTCTGTTAGTGCAAAAATCCACTTTAGTACAGTGGTAAGTGTCCCCATCTGGTGTGTGGGAGACCCGGGTTCAATTCCCGCCAGGGAGACAGTGTTAAGAGTTGGACTCGATGATCCTTGTGGGTCCCTTCCAACTCAGAATATTCTGTGATTCTGTGATTCTGTGAATCTGTGGCTGAAGCTCTTTTTGCTGTAGTAGTGCATGTGATAGAGTCCTGGTTTGCCATCTCTCAGAGGTTAAGGCCCTGGTGCAGGCTTAAATGATTGACATCATCTCTATTTGTAATCATGGGAGGGCAGTAATCTCTCAACTGTCGAGTTTGCCAGTTGTCTTTTATCCAAGAACATTTTTATTGGTATTTCTCTGAGTTCTTGTAACTTCTGATAGAAAATCTAGCTTAGGATTCAATTGTTTTGTCATGTTTTTGAAGAGCTTAAAAAGGAAATGCTGTGAAGTTTCAGGTAAACAAAAGATAAATTGTGATGGTATCGTCAAAATACTTGATCATCCAGGCTTGTCAGTGATGGATCTGAGTGATACCTCTGCACTAAAGAACCTGAGGGAGTGATCCTTGGTAGGTCAACTGTGTGGCCCTTGAGAGACTGAGGGGGAGACAGAATGGTAGCTCTCCATAGGTGAACTTCATTGCATGTTCTAGAAGTTTCTTATTTACTGTTTTGAATGTGCTATCATTGTTAATGTTTAGTCAGTTTATTTAGACCTTCTAAACTGTCTTTTTAGTAATTTAATGACTAGCAAATTTCAACGGTCATACAAAGTAATTTTGTTGTCCATTAATTAAGACAATATGATTTGTACCTTTTGTAAAGGAGTTATTATCTCTGTCATCAACTAGCACTGTGTTGTGGAAGGTAAGGTTATATGCCAAGGCAGATGGTGTTCTTTTACTTTGTTATGTCTCTTTACTGAAAGTATAATTTACCTACCATCTGGTTTATTGCTTCCTCCTACTTACACTCTACTACTGTCTTCTGAGCACTTCTGAGCTTCTTGTTTAATGTGTCTCTTTTCTTGTTTCATGTAGGCTTTGATGACCGGTAGCATACCTGGTTTCATTGATGTTATTGTGAACTTGAATTCCCCAGTTCTGTTGGATGACAATCTGATATGGCAAGCAAAAACAGCTGGGAAAAGAATAATCTTTTACGGTGATGAAACATGGGTTAAATTGTTCCCAAAGCACTTTGTGGAATATGATGGAACAACATCGTTTTTTGTGTCAGACTTTACAGAGGTGAGAGGCTTTAGTAAAGTGAATACAAACACACAGTGACAACTTCTAATAGTGAGTAAGTGAAACTGTCCCTGTTCTGAAATCTGCATCTGACAATGAAATAGAAATTGGGTTTACTTGTGTTCTTGACATGGGCACTGTGGAACTGAGCATTTCAGTCCCTCATGCATATGCTGTGGAAAGTGTTTCACAGAACCACAGAATATTCTGAGGGTCCCTTCCTTGAGGGAAGGGACCCTCAAGGATCATCTAGTCCAACTCCCAAGCACACGCCCGTACAGGGATCGAACCCACAACCCTGGAGCCATGGGCACCACGCTCTGTCCATCTGAGCCTCCCGTTATCTAGATTCGGACGATGCAATAACTATCAACTTTACTAAACATACCATTTTCTTACAAAACTTGTAGTAGGAAATTTGACCAGTGACTTTGTTTAAAAATTCCACTAGTGACATTTCCAGTTTGCTGTCATATTTCTATTAGTTAGTACCATCCTTAAGAGGCCCACAAATATATTATCTTGGTCTTCTAGTAGCATACTTTCGTAGTATTTTATCACTTTTGTAATTGTAACAGGAGTAGTGTTTCATTATGTTATCAAAGAGAGATCACAGAAAGTAAATAAAACAAATTGTGAAAATTCTTGCTCTGGACATACTGGAGAAGTGAATGCTTTGGTAATTTTAGTTCAGTTTTTTAAACCTTTATGATTTGGAACACCTCAGGCCATTGACCTACTGTTACTGATGTATTTTATTATCCTGTTTAAGGAAGTTAGAAAGGTCTGATGTGGATTGGAAGTTACTTCTAATTAGTTCCATTAGTAAGACTTGCAAAAGCTTCAACAGAGAGTGGAAAAATGAGCTGCTGGATCTGTGATTATGTGGCTCTCAAGCTCTTCATGCAGTCTTGATGTATCTGAATTTAGTCCATTAAACATACAGCTTTGTCTGGTTTTTTTTCATAGTTATATCCAGAGTCATCAATGTGAAATATTGTGAAATATTGTAAGGATTTTTAGTATTCATGGAGAATATATACAAGTAAAAATGCATCGTCGACCTAAGTAGGAAAAGAAGTTAGGCCCCGAATAGCACTTTCAAAATAGTTTTTCTTTTCCACTATCTTATCAGTTCTTTTACTCATAGCAAGTACAATCTTTTTGTGTTTTCACAGTAGCAAAAACTGATTGAAAGAGCAAATATGAGGTTTTTGCTCTCATATGTTTTTAAGCACTGAACAGAGACTTTTCCCTGTACTTATTGTGAAGTGATAAAGCTTGAAAGTGGCTGAAAATTTCATGAAACAGTTTCTAAAGTTTCTTTGGAAGCGTGGCAACCCATTAGCCTTGCTTGTATGCAACATGGTGCCTCCTAACCAGAAGAGAGTAAACATGGTGAAGAATCTCTTTTGTAAGAGAAATAGATTTGACTTCTTGACATTGAACTAATCAATCAGATTTCTTTTCCTTGTTAATGTTGTGACTAATTTCCATCTTCTACAGCATTTTCATGAGTAGTGTGATCTAATTTTTCAATGTTTTTTACAAAAGGGAAATTATTTTTACCTTTTACATAGTTGTTTTCCTTTTCTTTGAGGTTGATGATAATGTTACCAGGCATTTGGATACAGTCTTAAAAAGAGAAGACTGGGATCTTCTAATACTACATTACCTTGGGTTGGACCATATTGGACATGTAACTGGACCAAACAGCCCATTAGTGGGACCAAAACTTCGTGAAATGGATAATATACTGAAGAAGATTCATATATCTCTTCTTTCAAAGGTAATTAGCTTCCTCTTGGATCAGTGTCTGTCAGTCTGTGGACTGACATTAAAATGTTAGCTGGTTGTGGAAGGTAGCTCGTTTACAGTTATACCTCCTCCATCGCGAGGAAAGGGACAGGCCAATGCCGTCACGAAAGCCCAACCTCGCAAAGAACTGCAGGTCATTAATATGCATGCAGGCCACGCCCATTGCCCCACCCCTCGGAACTCTGCACGGGGAAGCAAAGGGAACCGTTTCTGAGTCCTCTCTGACTCGGGAGACCCCCGCCACCCCGAGAATCTGTGGGCCTCTCCGGGCCGCTGCGACTGTGCAGTCACAGCACAAACCCCCGCGCCGCTTCCCCTTCCCCCAGTGCTCGCGCCCGGGCACCCCAGCCCCGCAGGGCGGCCTCACGCTGGCAGCCCGCTCCAGGACGGCCGGGCACAGGGTGGGGCGAGGGAGGAGTGGCATGGCCGTGGGGCGCCCGGACTGGCCGTGTNGTGGTTATTCTTATTTTCTTTTCCTTCCCTTCTTGGGCCATTCTGCAGTTAACAGTACAGTGCAGCATTTTTAGGGATTTACTGGCTGACCGTACTAACATCTATTAACAGCCTGTTGTGAGCAGCTGTGGGAAATAACTCCCCCTTGGTGTGTGTCAAAATTCTCCTACCAGTCGTGAGTTAGAATGGTCTTGGTGTGCTTTCTAGTAAGGAAATTCAGCAGAAGGAGTAATGGGCATGAATAACTAAATGGCTCTAATGCCTACAATTATGAAGGAATAACTAATTCATAGATATTTGAAAAAATCAAATGGAAGTGGTGGTTGTAAACTTAATTTTTTCTTATGCTAAGTGGAACACATCTGAATCTATTTTTAGATTTGGAAGTACAGGTTGTCACTTGCCTGAACAGTCTGGATGCTGAAATACTGAGTGGTGATTCCAAGTGACCTGAAGCTTTTTTCTTGTTTGTTTTGGCAACTGCAATTCAGAATATCTGATAAAATTTAATTAGTATGTCTGAACAAATGGATGCTATTGTATGAAAAGAGAGGTTAAACACTTTGTGTGTAAGTTTCATTAATGTTGCAGTGGTTCTGTTGCCCTTTTTTGGTATGTTTGCTTTTGTCCACTGTGTGAAAGATATCTTGGTTTTAGACTGCAGAAATAAGGAAAGCACTCTTTGTACAGAACAGTTACTGATAATAATTAGACATGACCAGCTACTTTGTTGGGCATTGACTATTTATTTTCTGCCATCTTTAATTTGTTAGCTTACAAGTCTTGAAGGTTTTTGTTACTGTAAATTAAGGATTTTTAAGGGTTTTGTAAGCGTTTTTGTAGTTTTTTTTCCTAACATATTGGCAAGCGTGTTAGTAAGTATGTGCTTTAACTTTTAAAAATTACTTTTTCTGCATGACATTTAATTGCAGACACCTCTTGTCATCTGCCCCAGGAGTTGTGAGCAAGTTGAAAAAAATGAAATTAATTTTGTTTGAAAATTATAAAGATAGTGAAGTGATACATATGAATTGTTTATAGGATAACTTCACTTTTTTCCCTGTGGTTTGCAGGAGGAAGCTTCTTTGCCCAATTTGCTAGTTGTTTGTGGGGATCATGGGATGTCGGAAACAGGGGGTCATGGTGGTTCTTCAGAAGGAGAAATGCATACACCTCTGCTGTTCATCAGCTCTGCTTTTGAAAAGAGAAGTGGTAAGAAAGAAGCTTGTCCTTTTCTAGAACTGTCTTGGCTTCAGCTGGAATAGTGTTAATTTTCTTCTCAGTGGATGGTACAGTGCTGTGATGTGGTTTCAGTATGAAAATAATGTTGATAACAAACTGACATTTTAATGCTTACTTTGAGTGAAGGACTTTCCTGTTTCCCATGGTCTGCCAGTGAGCATGTGCAAAAGAAGGTGTGAGGGAACATAGTCAGGATAGCTGACCCGAACTGGCTAACAGGATAATTCATACCATGGATCATCATACCCAGTATATAAGCCAGTGGCTGCCAGTTGCTGCTTGAGAATGGGTTGCACATTGGTGAGCAGTTATACTGTGCATCACTTGTTTCTCTTGAGTTTTCTTTCCCTCCCTGCATCCTTTTCATTACTATTATTGTTATTATAATATTTTATTTTGCTTCAATTATGTATTAAACTGTTCTTATCTCAACCCACAAGGTTTACCTTTTCTTTCTGGTTCTCCTCTCCACCAGGATGGTGTGGGGAAGTGGCTGCTTTGTGTTTGGTATGAGGCTCCAGTGCATAGTGTATCCCAGTAGTCTGAGAATACTACTGTAGTATATGACTGTAACAATAACAACAATTATATGTAGATTATAATTACTATTATTGTATTGAAAAAGAGGGAGGGAGAGGAATAAAACCCGAGATAAACAAGTGATACACAGTACAATTGCTCACCAGCTGTTGATCAGTACCCAGCTTGTCCCCAAGCAGCTACGGACAGCCCCCAGTCAGCTCTCCCCAGTTTGTGTACTGATTTTGATGGTCTGTGGTATCGACTAGTCCTTTGGCTAGTTCAGGTCAGCTGTATCAGCTGTGTTCCCTCCCAGCTGCTCATGTATCTACTCACTGGCAGACTAGGAGATGGAAGAGTCCTTGCCTAGGGATAAGGCTTACTTGCCAACACCTACAACATCAGTATGTTGTCAGCCTTATTCTTGTACTAAATCCGAAACACAACCCTGTACCAGATACTAGGAAGACTCTATCCCAGCTGAAACGAGGCCAAGCACGTATTTGAAACTCTAATTTGTATTAGTTCTAGAATTCTTCCTGAAAAGAGCTTCGGTTTATTCTACAGCTTTCTGTCAAGGTCCATTCTGTGTGACCCAAACTCTGGCTTTAGCCAAAATCAGCATCTGTATGAAGGTAAAACCATGAGTAAAGCTTTGTAACTGCTGAGAGAATTGTATATTTCTCATATGGTAGTCTTCTGCAGTAATGCTGTATGTGAGTGTTGAGAGCTAACTAGGTCTGTGGTCAGGATCCTGGGCTGCTGGTAAATCACAGAATCACAGAATCAGTAAGGTTGGAAAAGACCATAGAGATCATCAAGTCCAACCTATCACCTATTACCTAACCGAGCCAAACCTGTTACCTAACCTGTTGCCATCCTGCTACCAACACACCATCCTACCTATAACACACTACCCTAATATCTAAGTCATGCCTCCAAGTACATCATCCAACCTTTTCTTAAAGGCCTCTAGGGACGGTGACTCCACCACCTCCTTGGGCA
>WEKX01008939.1:58673-80499 GCA_013390025.1 Pitta sordida
GGGGGGGGGGCAGAGTTGCGGTACTGTGGTATTTGAGGGCCGACTGTATTTTGTTAGGAAGCATGATGCCGGCTGCAATACAGTCATACCTCGCGTATTCATGGCTACTGGTTTTGCCCTAGCAGGTTCATGGAATGTTTTTCAGTGAATATTATTTGGCTATTCATGCAGCATGCCCCACGGGCTGGATGGGGTCAGTGCCTCTCGCTCGCTAACCACCACAGTTCACTCCTTTATGAGTATTTCCGGAGGTTATGTGGTGGGGAGGGTTTATAACGTGGTGTATACNAGGCCCAGGACTCACTGCAGGGGTGGCATGGGCTCAAGGACCCCTTTGTCACAATTCCTGAGGGCTCTCCAGGCATGGATGCGGCAGAGGAGTCCCCTTTCGCTCCCCTGACTGCCCACATCACAAGAGAAGCTTCCGGGAACACACCGCAGCCACTCCGGAGCTGGGGGGTGGGGCTATGGGGGTGAAAACTTACATATTAATGAGCTGCCTATCAATGCAGAGGGAGTGCTTTATGGGGGGGGGGGCAGAGTTGCGGTACTGTGGTATTTGAGGGCCGACTGTATTTTGTTAGGAAGCATGATGCCGGCTGCAATACAGTCATACCTCGCGTATTCATGGCTACTGGTTTTGCCCTAGCAGGTTCATGGAATGTTTTTCAGTGAATATTATTTGGCTATTCATGCAGCATGCCCCACGGGCTGGATGGGGTCAGTGCCTCTCGCTCGCTAACCACCACAGTTCACTCCTTTATGAGTATTTCCGGAGGTTATGTGGTGGGGAGGGTTTATAACGTGGTGTATACTCCTGCAACGCCATGGCACAACATCGTCCTGTTCCACCATGGCAGGGGGCCTGGGCTGCCTGCCTAGCCATGTCAGGAGCAGGGTGTCCTGCCGCTTCTCCCAGATGTCCCGGTGTGAGGTGCTCTCAAGCATTTGTCCCTACTAGCACCTTTCCGGGAAACGCTTGCAGACTGTGAGCGGGGACTCTGTGTGTGTGTGTGTGTGTGTGTGTGTGTATGTGTGTGTTACTGTTTCCATAGCTACAGGTGGGGGAGGCAATGCCGATGGTGGAAGGTGTGCTGTAACTGCAGCAGAATCCAAGCACTCTGTGTCCCCAGGGGATGCGTGCCTGGCACACCTGGTGATACACATAGTCCCAAGGAAATCGATCCCGCAGTACTGCAGCCTTCTTCACAGGAACTGTGTCAGGAGCTAGCCTCTGCATTCCCCTCTGCCCCGCCTGCCCATGTGTGCCAGGACCAGCGTGTCCCACCGCTTCTCCCCTTGGGTGTCCTGGTGTGTGGTGCTCTCAAGCGTTTGTCCCTGCCAACACCTTTCTAGGGGAGCACCTGCAGACTGTGAGTGGGTGCTGCTGAGCCCCTACCCCACTGCAGCCCCGGGGAGAGCTTTCCCACCGCAGGGGCAATGCAGTCATGCTCAGCCGCAGTGGCCCGGTGACAGTGAAAGTGGCAGCATGGCCAAAGGGAAGCCTAGGGATTCTCTGGGGGTCTCCCCAGTTGGAGAGGGCTCAGAAACGCTTTCCTGTGCTCCCCTGTGCTGTGAGAGGCCATGGGTAGGTGCTGAAAACACTCTGCAGCGCTTAGGGGTGGGAAGNTGCTCCGCAGGGCTCCAGGGCAATGGGGGTGGGGAGGAGATGCGCGTAGCCTATGCGCATATTTATGCTTGTGGATTGGGCAATTTGTGAGACCCCCAAGAGACCTGTAACCCGCAAATGCAGATTGTGTAAGCAAGGTAGTTAATACGATACTTATGTGAAAAAAATTGAGTCAGAATGTGAAAGGGAATATTTTACCGCAGGCATTAGAAGGTACTGTATTACAGTGATTTTGAAGCTTGTCACTTGGTTTATAATCTGTTGAATCATTAAAATAACTAGATGAGAATGCAGGGCTGTGTTACAGCTATGAATAATTAAAGTGAATATCAATGTAAATTTTAGCAGGATAATAATTTTAGGTCAAGAACAGTTATCTTTCAACATCACAGCTTCTAATTGTAATTAAACCCTGTCCAGGAATCTCACCAAAAAAATGCTGCTTATGGTAGCAACATATCAATAGCAGGCACGATGCTACGTATATTCTGATTTTTTTTCACACAGGTCTCCTCACTTTTGTGTTGAGTGAGGAATTTGCCTTATTAAGGGAGGTCAGGATATGGCTGAGTTGCTGAAAATTCTATCACAAAACTCTATCTGACAGTGTTTCTACAAGCAGAAATGGACTGAAGTTTCTACCAGCTTCTAGTTTATATCTTCTCTTTCATTTAATTTTTTGTCTGGGAACAGCTTAATTTCATCTTGTGTCTTTCATATGAGAAATGAAATAAAAATTGCTGAGGATGAAAAGTCCCACAGGGGTCAGTGCTAGGCCTGGTTCTGTTTAATATCTTTATTGATGATATGTATGGGGGAATTGAGTCCACCATTAGCAAGTTTGCAGATGTTTGCCCCCCAAGTTGGGGGCAAATGTTGAACTGCCAGAGGGTAGAAGGGCCCTTCAGTGGAACCTTGATAGGCTAGAGAAACGGGCAAATTCTAATACAGTTGTGTCTCGGTGCATTGCGGCTTCTCCATTGCAACCTCACTGGTTCACAAGAAATTTTCCCTGTGAATCTGCCTCAGTGATTCATGGAGCTTCCCAGTCTATGCATGTGCAGTGCCTGTGCTTCACTGAGAGGCGGCACTGACGCTCCCTGTGATGTGGGACTGGCCCAGCCCTGCGGGGAGGGCGTGTGGTGCCTCCCTCTTGCCGTGGCATTATAGTCTGTGGCGCTGTGCTGTGGTCCCTGCCTCGCTCCTCTTTGTTTCCATGCCTGGTCCCTACTGCAGAAGGCTTACGCCGTGGGATGCTCTGGGTGGCTGCTGAGACCCAGCACAGCACTGCCACAAGTCACACATTCTATGCCCTGCCAAGGGATGGATCCCCGCTGGGTGCGTGTTGCTGTTTCCATGGCAACAGGCGAGGAAGGCAATGTGCCCGAGAACTGCGTGGCTGGTGCACATGGTGACGACGTAGCCCCAGGAGAAGTGCCCCATGAAAATGGGGCTGGGCTGACTATGGCGATTCTGGGGAAAGTGCTGTGTGCTGGGATGGTGCAGCGGTAGGACGTGCCCATGCCACCGCTGCTGCAGCTGCTGCTCCAAGAGGAGGCTTCAATTCCCCCATGCCCTCCCCCTCTGCAGCTTGGGGAAGTGGTGTCTGCTGCTGCTCCTGCACTAAGGACTGGCAGATTTGTGTATTGTAGCTGCTACAGTTACAGGGAAAGAAACTCTGACACCACCCTCTGCCAGTAGGGGCCCCAGGTGTTGCAGTGTTGCAGAGTTAAGGTTTCCCAGGCTCCAAATGTGCCGACCAGAGCCTGGGGACACCCCTTCTCTACTGCAGTCCCATAGCTTCCCCACCGTGGAGGCAGTGCAAGCATGCGTGGTGGCAGCAGCTCGGCGGCGGCTGCAGAAGTGGCAGTGTGGCTGAAGAGAAGCCCAGGGATTCTCTGGGGGTCTCTCCAGGCAGGTAAGGCTCAGGAACAGTTTACTTTGCTCCTCCATGCTGTGAGAGCCCATGGGGAGGAGCAGAAAATGCTCCCCAGTGCTTCGGAGTGGCAGGGAGTGAAGCGATGAGTGTGGCCTGTATGCATATTAATGACCTGTGACTGTTTGCAAATTAGACAGTTCGTGAGACCCCTGGGAGACCCATTCCTCGCAAATTTGGAGGTATGACTGTATAAAGGTTCTTNGTAAGGCTCAGGAACAGTTTACTTTGCTCCTCCATGCTGTGAGAGCCCATGGGGAGGAGCAGAAAATGCTCCCCAGTGCTTCGGAGTGGCAGGGAGTGAAGCGATGAGTGTGGCCTGTATGCATATTAATGACCTGTGACTGTTTGCAAATTAGACAGTTCGTGAGACCCCTGGGAGACCCATTCCTCGCAAATTTGGAGGTATGACTGTATAAAGGTTCTTGCCCTATGTGAGGACTAAGGCAGGTTCAGCCTGTTGACTGCCCCAGCAGTGTTGGTGCAGTCTTTCTCCAAAGTCCCCTTATTTCTACTTCACTTTTATATTCTTTCTTTAGGTTTTAGGTGGAGCTTGAGGGAATTTAGTCATAAGCAGTTAGTTGGGTAGCCATCCGTGGCATCTATCTCCCTTCGTGGACAGATACAGCATGTTCCCCTCCCTGTAGGTTGTTTATGGAAGGAGACCACAGCACCTCCACACTACTCCCCTTTCTGTTGCATCCTCCATGTTTATCAGTGTTTGGGGAGCCTTTAGGTCATATTGGCCATGTCCCATCCTGAGAGCAGCAGCTGCTTTTTACCCAACATCTTAGTGTCTATGACCCTTCTTACTTTATGCTTACTGCATACAAATGTATCGTTGAACGGGTATCATTGGAGTTCTCGAAGGAAATTTGGTAACCATACTCCTTTAATCCTTTCTGCAAGATCTTTAAATCATTCAGTCATATGTGAGTTTGGCTAGAGCAGTCATCTTACAAAACATGGGCATAATGAGTTTGGTGGGCATTAACATGGACGGAGATAGATGAGAACAAAATAACAATGTTAAAAGGAATCGAAAAGGGACATTGGGCAAGAAGCATTAAAATGAGCGGAAGATGTGGAGGGAATTTAAATTTCAAAATATATCTTGAACTCATTTCAGCATTCTGTATAATGAAATATGTAGTGTCATGTCAAATCTCAGCTTGATTAAATCTCATTTTAGACGGTCCTTTATGGATGTCCTTGAAAGTATGAATATTTAACTCTTATTTCGATTACACAGAAAGAGACACTTTACATGGCATTCATTGTTCAGAGAACTACAGGAAGGAAATGAAATCCTCTATGTGCACTGGCAGCTCTCCTGATACAAATGCTTGCTGCTGAATTGTACTTTTCAGCAGATACTGGCAAGCCTCCTGCATAGCAGGATCAGCTTGCTTTGGAGTCTTCTAGAAGTCTTGGGTGAACAAACTATACATTGTGAGTTCACAGGTTCACAGGTTTTTCTGAGTTGGAAGGGACCCACAGGATCATCTAGTCCAACTCCCAAGCCTTGGGCACCACGCTCCATCCATCCAANCCACCTGGGCACACTGCTGGCTCATATTGAGTTTCCTGTCAATCATTACTCCTAAATCCCTCTCCCTTTCACCGCTCTCCAGCTACTCATTTCCCAGTTGATAGTGATGCAACATTGCTTTCTAAAATCCTCACCTTGAATTCGATAGATCATAAAGTATCTTGTATGATAAGAGACTTAAAAGTGGTAGGCACAATTGTTTCATAACTGTACAAGAATTGTGAATAGAAATAATTCCTTCATCTTCATCCACATTGAATAAAATTAAAAAAATTTGTGGAGTTAATAATGTACTTTTGTGGAGAAGGCTAAAAATTTGTGGATTTAATACTGCACTTTGGTGGAGAAGGCTTAACAAAAATATAGTGTTCTTTTTCAAATCTGATATACTGTTCATCTACCAGCAGTGAAAATGAGCTGTAAGTTAAGTCTTTGTGACACCAAAGTTATTTCAGTCATTGCTTTAACCTTTATTGTCTGAAACTGTTCAGCAAATATTTTACCTTATCTTTAGCTTAGAAGGGAAGAATTGCAAGCTAGATAAAAATTTTCAAATTAACCCTTTTACACTTAGGTTATCGTTAATTTCCAAGTGAAATTGCAGGGAAAGAGTAAGGACCATTAATCTGAAGTGAAACTATTTTTTTTTGCAAAAAATACATATAAATATGAACATTCATGCAGAGTGTATGTCCAGTGAGATACAAGTTTCTGAAAGTCATGCTCTTGTCTGTGTGTTGTCAACTGAATTTATGTTGTGCATGCATACTATACTGAATGATCAATATTTTAACACTATTTTGACACTTCAGTTCATCTAGTCCCATCTCCCTACTCAAGCAGGGTCCCCTACACATGTTACTGAAGAATGTGTCCAGACAACTTTTACTCCAGACAACTTTTACATATCTCCATTGAATGGCTTTTAAACCTCTCTGTGCAACCTATTCCAGTGCTTGGTTACTTGCGTAGTAAAAAAGCTCTTCCTCATGTTTAGATAGAACTTCCTGTGTTCCACTTTCTACCCATTGCCTTTTGTCCTTTAGCTTGGCACCACTGAGAAACATCAGGATCCATCCTCTTCCACACCCTCCCTTGTGTGCATTGATAAGGGCTCTCAGTCATCTCTTCTTGAGACTAAACAGGCCCAGCTCCTTCAGTCATTCCTCTTGAGAGAGATCCCTTAATCCCTACACTGCACCCACTCCAAGAGCTCCATATCGCTCTTGCACTGAGCAGCCTAGAACTGGACACAGCACTCCAGATGTGCCTCACTAGGGCTGAGTAGAGGGGCAGGATCCCCTCCTTTGACCTACTGGCAATGTTCTTCCTGATGCACCCCAGGGTCCCGCTGACTTTCTTGGCCACACAGGCACACCGCTGCTGGTTCTTGGACAGCTTGTTGTCCACCAGTACTCCCAGGTCCTTCTCCACAGAGCTGCTTTCCAGCAGGTCAGCCCCTAGCCTGTGCTGATGCTGGTGCCTCCGCAGGTGCAGGGTCCTGCTTTTGTTACCTTAAGATGGCTCCTTTTTGCCCATCTCTCCAACCTGCTGAGGTTCTTCTGAAGGACTGCACAGCACTCTGGTGATTTGGCCACTCTTTCCAGCTTTGTGTAGTCGGTGAACTTGCTGAGGAGGCATGCACCCCTTCACCGAAGTCATTCAACAAGTCAAACTACGCTGTAGTTTGGACTGGAGTCAGTATCAACACTTGGGGGATACCACTAGTGACAGGCCTTCAACTAGAAAATGTGCTGCTTATTACAACCATCTGAGCTTTGCCATTTAATCTGTTCTCAATCCCCCTCACCATCCACTCTTCCATCCCACACTACCAACTAATGCAGTGTGTGTGTCTCCTTTGGTGCGTCCTCTACAGAACAGCTATTTGATCATTTCCCACTTGGCCTATACAATATGATGTAATGGGTTAGTGTTTAAGATATTTTTTAATACGTACCTGTTTTTTTGAATTCTTTACATTTTCCCAGGAGTAAGTCCAGGAGAGGAAGGGAGTACTGTGTCCTGCCACTGTGGGGGCCCAGGCTGTACCCCCTACAGCACCTGGTGCTGGCAGCAGCCGGAGTGGTGGAGGAACCATGGGTGGGATGGCTGACCTGGAACGGGCTGTCAGCATGTTCTGGGCTCCCAACTCAGCTGTCATGCACGTGTGTGATGGGGAAGGGCTGACCTTCTGTAGCCCTGTGGAAGCCCATGCTGCTGGTGGCAGGCAGGTGCTGCTGGTGTGGGGGGCAGATGGGCGCTGGCCCCCGCCTGGCCAGGGGTGCCATTGGTGGGTGCCACATGGGGTGCACCATGGAGGTCCTCATTGAGCTATAATGCAGGCTACCGTCTCTTCTGGAGTAAACAGAGAAAACTGGAGAAAACAGAAGTGGTATGGAGTGGGGATTTTAAATACTCCTGAGATGGCAGAAACTCTCTCTCTGTATTATTGGACCTTGCTGCTTAGAGGCAAGCTGCCAGTTAGCAATGCTACCCCAGCCACTTCGGGGAACTCTCTACCTGCTCTTTCCGGCTAGGAGTTCCCACTGAATCCCCTGTTGTTCCTGTGTTCCCCTGTTCTGGTATCTCTGTGTTCCTGCATCCCCATATTTCCTGCACTTTGGCTGACTTGTGTTCCAATGGCAAAAACCATTGCTAGTTCCCATCCCTACAGTCACCACCAGCTCTGGACTCTGCTGCTGCTCCTGAATTCTTCTTGCTATAAGTTTTATTATTTTATTTGGGTTTTTTCTGGATGTGGGTGACGAGTGTGTGTGTGGGTCCTGGGTGTGTGGGTTTTTAGGGCTGTGGAGGAGTGGTTTGTTTGTTTGTTTGTTTGTTTTCTTTTATTGGCTTTAGCTGGTATTATTTCATATGCATACATTTTCTTTTATATTTGTAATAAATCTTGTTACATCTCTAACCTTCTCTTGTCCAATTTTGATAAGTAACCCCTCCCACTGTCTCAAATTGAGACATATGCCTTGATAATGAGTGGCTCCAGTGGAAAAACATTGCTTTTTGTTATCAGGGATCTGAAGCATTTGAGTGGTTTGTCCTGGAAACCTTTTGTAAAAGGGAATAGACATTTAAGTAAGTTTGTCGATTGTTAGAGGTCTTAACATTTTATCTGGTTAGGGATTAATTGCTTTAATTCTGAGTAACACAGCTTGAAAGGCTGAGGAGTGTTCGAGATAGGGAAAGGGAAATAGAACTGAGAGCATGTGTACCTCCATCGCTTAGAGACTCTTGAGAGCCAGAGGAGCCTCATGCACCTCACGTTCCCCATCATGAGGCAGAAGAAAGAGACCTTGAGCATGAGGGTGAATGGGAACAGGTCTCCTCCTGTTGGGGTAAGGAATCTCTCTCCTGTCCACCACCGCCTTTTCAGATGCCACTTTTTGAGTTGTCCCTGCAGAACAGGTTTGGGGTCCTGGACTTTTGGGATTTTGGGGATCAGGAGGATGATATGGAAGGAGGCACTCCACCTAGTAAATCACTAGGAACTAGCTCTTCCACCATGCAAATCAGAACTTCTAGCATCAAAAAGAAGAGGAGGGTAGTGGTTGTCAGTGACTCCCTTCTGGAGGGAATAGAGGGAGCTACCTGTCGACCAGACCCATTCCACAGGGAAGTCTGCTGCCTCTCTGGGGCCTGGGTATGGGATATTGCTGAGAGGTTGCCAGAACTAGTTCAACTTTCTGATTATTATCCCCTGCTGGTTGTCCAAGCTGACAGTGGTGAGATCAACAAGAAGGAATCCAGAGAAATTAGGAAGGAATTTAAGGAGGTTGGTCAATTGATTACTGGGACAGATGATCCAGATAATTATAGACCTGTCAGCCTAACCTCAGTCCTGGGCAAAGTCATGGAACAGATAATCCTGTGTGCTATTACACACCACCTGCAAAATGACCATGACATTAGATCTTGTCAGCACGGATTTAGCAGAGTTAGGTGCTGCCTGACCAACCTGATCTCCTTTTATGAGCTGGTGACTCACCTGGTTGACAATAGAAAGGCCATGGTTCTTGTGTACTTGGACCTTAGCAAAGCCTTTGACACAGTTTCCCATGGTAAGCTTCTGAAGAAACTCTCAGAGCGTGGGTTGGTTAGGAACATTTTGTGTTGGGTTAGGAATGGGTTGGATGGGCGAGCACAGAGTGTGTTCGTAAATGCTGCCACATTCAGCTGGCAGCCAGTCACCAGTGGAATCCCACAGGGTTCAGTGCTTGGCCCGGCACTGTTTAATACAGTATGTCCTGGCTACATTGTGACCCCTCCATTATGACCCTGTGGATTTGCGAGTCAAATTTCTTGCAATTCAGTTTCAGGCTTCTGTGAGGTTCCCCGGCTGCCACATGCACAGTGCCTCTGCTCCACTGAGGGGTGGTGCCGGTGCTCCCTGTGGGGTGGGAGAGGTCTGGAGAGGCCCAGCCCTGTGGGGAGGGCCAGAAGTCACACTGTACCCTGCTACTCTAAGTGCAGCCAGGGACTGAGCCCCCCTATGGTGCGTGTTACTGTTTCCATAGCTACAGGCGGGGAAGGGAAGTGCCCCAGAAGAGTGGGGCTGGCCGCGGCAGCCAGCAGGACATGCTCACTCCGCTGCCCCAGCTGCAGCCCGCCTGCGGCAAGCGGGGCCGGGACGCAGCAGGCACGAGCATCGGGGCTAGGGAGATGCTGGGGTGGGAGCAGCGGTGTAGGGTTTGGGCTGCAAACATGCAGGGTTGCTGGAGCCCAGAGAACCCCAGGGATTCTCGGAGTGGTCTCCCGAGTCAGAGAGAGTGCAGACACAGTTCCATGTGCTTCCTTGTGCTGAGAGAGCTTGGAGGAGCGGAAAAGTGTCCGCAGTGCTCCACAGTGGCGGGAGGTAGAGCAATGGGCGTTGCCTGCATGCATATTAATGACCTACGCGTGTTTGCAAATTTGACATTCTGCGAGAGCCCTGGTATGACCCGTTCCTCACAAATGAGGAGGTATAACTGTATCTTTATCGATGATATGGACGAGAGACCATTAGCAAGTTTGTAGATGATACCAAGCTGGGGGCAAATGTTGAACTTCCAGAGGGCAGAAGGGCCCTTCAGAGGGACCACAATAGACTAGAGAAATGGGCAGATTCTAATAGTATGAGATTTAACAAGTCCAAATATTGGATTCTTCACTTCGGACATAACAATCTCGTCCATCGCTATCGCCTGGGGGATGAGTGGCTGGAAAGTGGTGAAATGGAGAGGGATGTAAGAGTAATGATTGACAGAAAACTTAATATGAGCCAACAGTATGCCCGGGTGGCTAAGAGGGCCAATGGCATCCTGNAAGTTAGTGTAACTTGGTAGGTATGGAAAAAGTTCCAACCCCCCGTAGCAATTAGTTATTTTATCAGTAAGTCCCCGGTTATTCGCAGTTCGTATCTTTGCAGGTTCAATTCTTCGCGATTCATTTTTCAGAGAAAAAGTGGAGTCCACACATGCGCAGATAACACCGTGAAGAAAACAGCCCATGAATATGTGATTGAGCTCATGAATATGTAAATGAGCACTGCTCATTGCACCACCCCCCTCAGCATCGGTGACCAAGAGTGTTGCATTGAGTGGAGGATCTATTGTGCGGGGCAAGTGGTGCCGCTCTGCCCACAATCAAGGAGGGCTTCCTCCCTCCTGCAGGTGGCCTGAGACCACCACAGGACTGTGAGGGACNAGATGCTGGGGTGGGAGCAGCGGTGTAGGGTTTGGGCTGCAAACATGCAGGGTTGCTGGAGCCCAGAGAACCCCAGGGATTCTCGGAGTGGTCTCCCGAGTCAGAGAGAGTGCAGACACAGTTCCATGTGCTTCCTTGTGCTGAGAGAGCTTGGAGGAGCGGAAAAGTGTCCGCAGTGCTCCACAGTGGCGGGAGGTAGAGCAATGGGCGTTGCCTGCATGCATATTAATGACCTACGCGTGTTTGCAAATTTGACATTCTGCGAGAGCCCTGGTATGACCCGTTCCTCACAAATGAGGAGGTATAACTGTATCTTTATCGATGATATGGACGAGAGACCATTAGCAAGTTTGTAGATGATACCAAGCTGGGGGCAAATGTTGAACTTCCAGAGGGCAGAAGGGCCCTTCAGAGGGACCACAATAGACTAGAGAAATGGGCAGATTCTAATAGTATGAGATTTAACAAGTCCAAATATTGGATTCTTCACTTCGGACATAACAATCTCGTCCATCGCTATCGCCTGGGGGATGAGTGGCTGGAAAGTGGTGAAATGGAGAGGGATGTAAGAGTAATGATTGACAGAAAACTTAATATGAGCCAACAGTATGCCCGCGTTGCTAAGAGGGCCAGTGGCATTCTGGCCTGTATCAGGAACAGATTCCCTTCCAACTCGGAATAACTTGTGAACCTGTGAACTGACTCATCATGGTGCTGCTACAGGAAGTTAGTGTAACTTGGTAGGTATGGAAAAAGTTCCAACCCCCCGTAGCAATTAGTTATTTTATCAGTAAGTCCCCGGTTATTCGCAGTTCGTATCTTTGCAGGTTCAATTCTTCGCGATTCATTTTTCAGAGAAAAAGTGGAGTCCACACATGCGCAGATAACACCGTGAAGAAAACAGCCCATGAATATGTGATTGAGCTCATGAATATGTAAATGAGCACTGCTCATTGCACCACCCCCCTCAGCATCGGTGACCAAGAGTGTTGCATTGAGTGGAGGATCTATTGTGCGGGGCAAGTGGTGCCGCTCTGCCCACAATCAAGGAGGGCTTCCTCCCTCCTGCAGGTGGCCTGAGACCACCACAGGACTGTGAGGGACTGTGACAAGCCGTGCACCACTGCTGGGACCAAGCTTGGGCTGGTGTGGCCCCTCAGAACCATGCTAGGACTTAGTGGCAGTGCACTGCCCTGGTGTGACTGAGCTGGGGCTGGTGCCATGGGTCCCATGTGCTATGGCACTCTGATGTGGTTGCCACACTGGCTTTTGGAAGTGGTGGTGACATCTGAGCTCACTTGTGAATGGAAGTCGTGCAAGGCTGGACAGTTCAATTTGCCTGATATGAAGCATTGGCTCGGCTGTGGCTTGGTCTCCTTCGCCAGCAATCAACTGGGCTCAGTTGGATTCTCAACCACTCTTACCACCTTGCCTGTGCTTCCCTTGTTCTCTGCCATATCCTGGGCACCGGGGACTGTGCCAGTGGTCCAGGGGAAGGGCTGTATGTGGTAGGTGGTGGTTGGCGGTCGCTTCTTCAGCAGGGGTGCGGGGATCAAAACTTTCAGACATGGACTATTGTGGGCAGTGAGACTACTGCCAGGACTACAAAGAGCAGCACCGTGACTCCTGCTTCGGCGCCTGTGGAGGCATTGCTTCAAACTTCTCTGCTGTCACCTCAACAAGCAGAGGTGGCAGAGACCTTTTCTGCCGGAGATGGGGGAGATAGCAACACCTCTGCCATGATGGGTGAAGATGTGGCTTCCATCCTGAAAGCCTTGATACTGCTCTGCTACTGGGCTAGTTAGTTTGCTCCTGTTCCAGGGGGTTAGTCCAAAGGGGAAACCTTTGCTGTTCTGACCTCTCTTTCAAGGGTGCCAGAACGGCAGCCTCACCTGATGTCATGGCAGGGGCAAGTGGTAAAGCTGCTAACCATGTCCACTTTGGGGAAACTGAGTGCTGTTATGGGGAAAGTGAGGTCAGAGCTTCCAGCAGTGCCAGGGGGGCAACCACAAAGCCAAGTCTGGGGAGGCTGGCACACACCATGCAGCTAAACTAAGAGGAGTGGAAAGGTGTTTGGTGGACACTGTTACAAACAGGCGCTTGCCTTCCCTGTTGACTCCGCCAAGCCCTCCCCTAGTGTCACTGCCAAGCCCTGTATGCCCCAGGTTGTACCATTTTTCAGCACCGTGCCTCCACCCACTCCTGAGGCTTGAGGGGATACCTCTCACCACTCCCAGCACACACGGGCGGTCCTGCAAGCGAGAATGAGTTTAAACACACGCACCACCAACAAATAACCAACAAACCTGATAAGCCCCACCATAGGCACAGCAGGGAATGAACAGTGGTGGGAGGCTCTGCCCTGCTTTGCTCTACTGGGGGGTTGGTTGCTGGCTCCCATGGGGTTTCCGTGCTTGAGAAAGAGGTGCTGGGGCAAAAGCCAGGATTCTGTGGCCGGGAAGGGGCAAAAGGCATTTCTTTCACTTCCCTGAGGCGGCTCAGGGCGTAGGACGGTCCCGGGAACGCCCTCCAGAGCTCTGATCTGAGGGAGTGGGCAATGGGCGGGGCTTAATTGCATAGTCATGAGTTCTCTATCTTTGCGAATTATGGACTTTGTGGCACCAGCCCATGGACTCACAAAACCCGGTGGCTCACTGTATGTACTATACAAGCAAACACAAAAGTAGTTTCACAAGTCTAACTAATCCTTCTTTGTTCATGGATTCTTTTTCTTCCTTTTTTTTTTTTACCACCTGTAGATCCTGGTTATGAACATTTTAAGATAGCAGAAAAATCCCATGGTAATTGGATCAAACTGTATTTAGAGGGGAATAATTCAGAAATACTCTTAAATCTTGGCAAAAAGGTCCTGAAGCAATACTTGGAGGCCCTCAAGACCCTGAGTTCTTCACTAAGCAAACAAGTGGCACAATATGACATGTATTCGATGATGGTGGGGACCGTGATCATTATAGAGGTATGAAAATAGATCTTTCTGTGGAAAAGTTTAGTATATACAAAAGTAAAAGTATCTTGAGTTTGTCTATTTGATGTGTACACTTACTCATCTTTAAAATTACTGAATATAAATTCTGGTTGATATTCTGCTTGTATGAGATTATTACTCTTTTTAATAATCTGGCCTTTAAAATTATTTGAGAGTGCTTTTGATAGGAATTACAGTGATCCCCCATTTGTCGCGGGCTGTTGAGTCTGATCCTCCTCACGTGAGTCATAGAATCCTCAAATATAGCGACCCCACTACATAGTCAAGTATGCCACGCCCCCTCCCCTAATAAGGTCTAGAGGACGGTCCTGAGAGCGGGGCTTGTTTCAGATGTCTGGCTGTGCTTGCTGTGCCAGTGGCGGGGCCCGGGGCTGGCTGTGCTCGCTGTGCGAGCGGTGTGGGGGGACCAGGGACGGGGCTGACTGTGCTCACCATGCGGGTGGCGGTGGGGGGACCGGGGATAGGGCTGGGTGTGCTCACTGTGCGAGCCTGGGGGGCAGGGGTGCGGACCAGAAGCCGAGCAGACTGGGGTTGCGGTAGGTTCTGCGCACACGCCAGGTCCCACAGCTCGCTGGAAAATCAACAGCGAGTATGGGATCTTGCACATTACGGATTGCGACTATGCGGAGCATCACTGTACTATTGTTTCAGTGTAGCTAGTTACAGTAAATATGCAGATGTGCTACAACTGAAATTCCTCCCATAATTAGCCTTCTATTTTTGAGTAGCCCCACTGCATGAAAAAAAAGTATGGCAGGAAAATTCCTACTTCTTCCTCTTTGTCTAACATTGAGCATAGCTGCTCAAAACAGGCAATACCTTATATGGACAATTTTCACAAATCCTGGACTCGTTCTTTGTTTCGAGCCCTGAAATAAATACTTACTGTAGGGTGCTGGGTTGCCACTTCATATCTCCTGTGGGAATAAAGATAAGATAGGCCATGTCTGAAATTTTAAGTGGATCTCTCTAATTAATCTTTTGAGCAAAACTCAAATGCTGGAAATAGCCTTGAAAGATAAAAAGCGTGGAAATAATGTAATAGTTTGAGAAGCAGGCTGAAGGAGTACCATGCCTGTTCATTGAACTTCTGTGTACCAAAGTTTGCAACAACCTTTTAAATTACGAGATTGTCAACTTTTGTAAGTTTAAGATTGTTCCCTAAGAGGTAGCTTCTACAAGCTTTACTTAGTTCTTGAATGTTTGTGATGCTGTACAAGACTGTTCCTGTTCAGTGCCTGGAATAGATAGCAATGTGAGAGCAGCTAGTTAATACTTGAGTCTCCTCTGTCCTGGCAGGGCTCTGCCTTGTCTCCTGTGCACTGCTCTCTGCATACAGAGTACTTCTGAAATGGCTTCCTGCAAGCTATGGGGTTTGTCACTGTGCTGATCACTTCACAGGAATGAGTTCCACAGTGCCCTTGTGGATGAGATGGTTAGTTCTGTTCCTGCTTTACAGATGGAAGCTCTGGCGTGGACAAAATTCAATGCAGAGCTGAAGTACTTGTTTGGGTTTTTTTTTTTTGTTTGTTTGTTCCTTTGTTTTGGAAACATATGTATGCAAGCTTTTGACAGTTACTTTAGATCTGAAGCACTGGATTTTTCTTCTGGAATGCAATTGTAGATACTGTTTCTAAAAAACAAGTCCTAGGTATTATACTCACTGGACCTTCATCAAAGAAATATGCCGATACTTACCATGGAAATTTTTGTTGAGAAGTGCATGCTTAGCACCACTGTAAGACTTGATGCAAAGCAGCTGGAGTTTTTTTATTTTCTCCAGTGCAATACTCAGGAAACTGTCTTGCTTTCCTAAATCTTTCTGTTTTGATGTGTGTTTTCCATCTCCCCTGAATAAATAAGAGTAGGGAAACTCATATGTCACTTCAAACCACACCATGCAATAAAAACCATTGATCTTGTATTTCAGATGAGGAGAATACCTCTGGGACATGAGCTGGTAGTACTGCATTTGCTCAAAAAACCTACATTTAGCAATATGAGCAGTTTTGTACCATGAGTGCTGTCTTTGTTTTAATTTTAAGTATTATATTGAAACGTAAGACCTAAACCAAATGAAATATGAAGTAAAATATGAAGAAGCAGCAGATGAATGCAGTGCTTTTTGTATGTTTTGGTTTACTTTACCATATCTCTTGTTATTGTGGTAAAAATTTTTGGCAGAGGTCTTTATAAGTGACAGTGAAAGATTACAGGTTGACAGTGGTCTGTTTTTATCTTGATTTGTTTTAATCTTGCCCTAACACAAGCTGGTTGAGGTCAGACTAGTCCTGGCTCCATCTGTGCAGCTTGCAAAGCATTTTAGCATGTGACTGAAGTTCCCTACTTTTTGTAAAGGTTTTTACATGAGTAGCGGAAATCCTCATTCATCTCCAGTGCTGCAGTTACCTGAGAGAAAACTTGGAATTCTGCCTTATCTGTATGTAGACTAGACCAAAGTGAAAGTAAAACCAATAAATCAAATTAAGATGAAAAGATATAAATAAATACTGGGAAAATTCAGAAGCTTGATACTCAGCATGTGCTTATGTAATAGTATGAGAACTTCCTCTGGTTTGGGAAGCTGTTTAAGTCAGCGGGATGTCATATATGTGTATGTCTCATAGAGGAGGTAAATTGCCTTTGACAGAGTGTAAGTTACTTCACGCTTTTACAGGTGACAAGTAATGGGTCAAATCTGATTACGAACACTGTTCTGATGTTGGCAGTTAAAGCTCTTAGTTTTACAGGGAGCAAAGATCATACTTACCATTAGTTACCGCAGGTGAGGAGGCAAATGGTAAGTTGTTAAACTTGGAAACTTTTATGTCCAAGTCCTGAATAAATGAAAACACTTATCTTTCGTTGTCCCATTTATATGGTAATATCTTACTGGGGAAAAAAAATCCAACCTAGTTCTTCACAGTATTTTTTCATGAAGTACATATACCAGCAGAGTGACATGGATGACAATGGCATGATTTCTTGTGTGAGCTCTCACTATATGTTTTAGCTAGCTCCAGTTTTTAAAATATTAATTCTCTATTTCTTTTACAGGTTCTGCTGCTACTTTTGCTCAGTGTTCCAAAAGCCCTGAGCAAGTGGGCAGAATTTGAAGTGCCCCTTTCCCCTCCACTCTTCTCTCTGCTGTTTTACTTGATATGTCTGATGCTTTGTGCAGTTCATGTCATTGTATGCACATCAGCAGAAAGTTTGTGCTATTTCTGTAGCGTGTCGTGGTTAACAGCAGTTGGAGTGATGATGCTGATTTCTGCACTGATGTGTGCTATTTTATCTGCTATTGCAAAGAGCTTTGAGAATTCCCAGCTTCCAGTGAAGGTGAGAACATGTATTAATTATGGTTCAAAATGTTTTGCATTTTATGGCATACTTTAAGTTAAAATTTTATTAAGTTTTATCTGTGTGTGCTTAAAAAAATCTTTATTTGTAATGTAATTTGAATAATTTAAAGCTGTACTTGAAGTGTGGTGTTTTCAGTGTGGAATGATACCAATTGCTATAATGTAGATTACAGAAGAGCTTATTTTGACATTACTTGAAGAGATGTTCTAAATATTGTAAAATATTTTGCATTTGATTTTGTAGGATTGGAAACAGTTATGCTGTTACATAGTGATGTTTCACAATTACAGTTAAAGCAAGATGTATGATAGTTTGCAATAACATGCACCAGTGATGATCTATCCTTTCCCAAATACACAGGCATTAATGCTCTGAGAAGAAAATACTTTGTCAGTACCCTTTCTTGTATTGATATTACAGTAATACCTCACCCGTCGTGAGGAAAGGGTCTTGTCAGGGTCTCTCAAACTGTCAAATTCACAAACACGTGTGGATCATTAATATGCATACAGGCCATGCCCATTGCTCCACCCCCCACCACTCTGGAGCATGGGTGAGCCTTTTCCACTCCTCCCTGTGGGCTCTCACAGCACAGGGGTGCAAAAGGAGGCATTTCTGAGCCCTCTCTGTCTGGGGAGACTCCCTGGAGAACCCCTCGGCTTGTCTTTGGCCAAACTGCTGCTTCTGCAGCTGCTACCGGGCTGCTGCCACCGCGCATGCCTGCACTGCCTCCACAGCGGGGAGGTGATGTCAGTGTCGGAGTTTCTTCCTCTTCAACATCCACCCGTCCCAGGAGTGGGAGCGCTGTCTGTATGGAGCCATCAGAGCACCGCTTACCCCTGCTGCAGCGCGGGGAGGGCATGGAGGAACAGAAACCTCATCCTGATGTTGTAGCTGCGGTGGCATTGCGGGCTCGTCCCAGCGCTGCCCTGTCCCAGCACACAGCGCTGGCCCCACCACCACTGCAGCCAGTCCAGACCCACTTTCCTTGGGGCTATGTCATCACCAGGTGCACCAGGCGGCAGTCCCTGGGCACAGCCTGCATTGCCTCCCTGTCTGTAGTCATGGAAACAGTAACACGCCCAGGGAGGTCAGTCCCTGGCTGGGCTTAGTGCAGCAGGGGATGGTGTGACTTCTGGCAGTGCTGCTCTGGGTCCCAGCAACTGCCTGGAGCATCCCACTGCATGAGCCTTCTACTGTAGGGACGGGGCATGGAGACACACAGGAGTGGGCAGGGACCAGGGCACAGTGCCACGGGAGTGAGAGGCACCATGCACCCACCCCACGGCGATGCTGCCTGGGCAGGCTGTGTGTGGAGCTGCCAGTCATGACATGGATGGCGGCACCAGCAGCTCCTGGTAGACACATACGTGATATCAGAGAAGAGCACCACTGCCCCAAGAACCCTCAACAAAACCAGCTTTCCCAGCGCTGGTGCGGGGTGGGCACATGCAGCTGCACCTGGGTGCTCTGAGCTGCGAGTCTGGGATGGTGTAGGTGGGTGCAGTAGTGCTGAGGTGCTCTGAGCCATGAGTCCAGTGCAGGGCTGGTGGGCGCAACCATGCCCAAACACTCCGAGCGGGAGTGCGGGACAGGCGGGTGCAGCCGCACCCAGGCGCTCCGAGCTGCAAGTCTGGGGTGGCGCAGGCTGGCAGAATGGTGTGACGGCAGTTTGTAGTCACGGAGGGAGTATGGCTACAGACATGGCCTAATTGAACACTCATTGGTTTGCTATCTTCATGGATTCTGGAACTCATGGGAGTCTGGGCAGACCCAACGGCCTGTGAGTTCTGGGCATCGTCTGTATTTAAACTGTGAGTGATGGTAAGCATGAAAAATAAAATGTTTCTTATTTGAAAAGTGATTGCAAAATTTCTCAGGCATTAACTGTGGCTAATTAACCACACAGAAGCCAAATAACTGGAATTGGGCTCAAAAGATAGACTTCAGGAGTTTTTATTTCAAAGTGAAGAAGTTTCAAGATTTATTGGTCATAGATGTGCATATCCCATTGTTCATGTATTGTATCTTCTGCAAGCGGACAAGATATGTTCAAAGATAGGGCAAAGAGGTCAGTTGCTGTATTACTTTATTATAGTTGTTAAAGCTGCCTTGGCTTGGATGATGATATGCTTAGATTTGAAGCTGGTGATTTATAAATTTCTAAACAAAATATTTTGTATTAGGTTTGTTTGCCTGGATATCACTGAGAGTCATACAGGTCTTTTAGTGTCTGGAGTGTCTGCTGATTTCCTGAGTGTTGGACGTGTTCAGCAGCTAGAGAGCGACAGCTGTGCCCTCCTAACACACAGCTTGTCTCACTTTCTTGGGGGAGTTTCCTGGGTCAGGGACAGGGGCACGGTGCCGCCATTGCGAACCCCCTCCCCGCAGGGCAGGGTGAGTCCTGCCCCACAGGCACCGCGGCACCGCCCCTCTGCAGAACAGAGGCACTGCACATGCGTCAACTGGCTAAACTCACAAATTGTTGAATCAAAAGTGCCAGAAAATTTGCTTCGCAAATGGGCGGGGTCGTAATGCAGAGGTCGCAATGCACTGTGGATTCACTGTATACATAATACTGTACTCATGATATTCCTAATAAAGCACAGTTCACAGGTTATTCTGAGTCGGAAGGGACCCACAAGGATCATCTAGTCCAACTCCCAAGTGAGTGCCCACGCAGGGATCCAACCCACAACCCTGGAGCCATGGGCACCATGCTCCATCTATTCGAGCCTCCCATTGCCTAGACCATGTCACTGAGTTCCTCATCCAGTCTTTTCTTAAACACCGCCAGGGATGGGACTCCACCACGTCCCTGGCCAGACCATTCCACTGGGGGATCACTCTGTCTGTGAAAAAGCTCTTCCTAACATCCAGTCTAAACGGATTACCAGTAAATTTAGAGAACTTTATTGGAGGTATTTTCAGAGTTTCTTAGATTATCAAGGCTCAGGAGACTATAATCTGCCACATAATTTTTCATTTTACATGGTGACTTAATTCTGATCTAAAATGTGGTTTATCAATGAATGTCATTCCTTGATGGGATTGTAAAAGTAATTTTTTTGTCTTTTCACTGGAGTTGTGAGAGACAAGCAGGCAGGAAATACAGATTGCTGGCCCTTGGGGATTTTACACTAAGGTTGTAAGTTCCATGAAATTTTTGTATATTCTCTGTTGATAATGCATAATTTCTTCAGTTTTCATACCGGTTGCTGACAAATACCAGATATAAGGACCAATCCTTCTATGGATTTGTCCTGGTTTGGACACTGTTGGGGTTGTTTTCTAAGAAAAATGGACGAGAGACCATTAAGAGAAAACACCAACCTTAATGAGGGGAATATATATATGAATATATACATATATGTAGTACAGTGAATCCCCGCTGCATCGCGACCTCTCCATTACGACCCCGCCCATTTGCGAAGCAAATTTTTCGCAATTATGATTCAACGGTCCGTGAGCTTAACTGCCTGACTCATGTGCAGTCAATCTGCTCTGCTGAGGGGCGGTGCCACGGTGCCTGTGGGGCAGGACTCACCCGGCCCTGCAGGGAGGGGGCTCGCAATGGCGGCACCGTGCCCCNCCCAGGGCCAGTGTGAGCACTGGGGCCGGGCTGGGCTGGTGGGCTGAGGGGGAGTGGCGCGGGGTTTGGGCTGCATGCACACACGGTCAAAGCAGCCGCTCAGAAACGGCTCCCTTTGCTCGCCTGTGCCGAGACAGACTACAGGAAGGAGCAGAGAATTGGCCGCAGCGCTTTGGAGTGCCGGGGGGTGGAGCAATGGGCGTGGCCTGCATGCATATTAATGATCTGCACTTCTTTGCGAGTTTAGTGTTTCGCGATGGCCTTGGCCTGTCCCTTTCCTCGTGAAGGAGGGGGTATAACTGTATATATTGCCGTGAGGGAAAACTCAAGACCAGCCAATATGGTTGATAGATCAAGCTTCAACTTTATTCAGCAGATAATGCCCATTATGTACTGTTAACATAATTATGTCTACTAGTCATTTTCTCATTGGTTGACATGATTAGCTCATCCACACCCCTTTGTGCTTTTGTGCCTGCCCTTCTATCTCTTTGAGTTAACTATTGTTCCACAAAGTTGTTTACCAAAACTTGTCAAGGTTGCTGTATCCTTCAGTGTCAGCACAATCAGGCATATAGTCAAAATGGAGTTTAAGTTCAAAATGGAGTCTGTTTAATCAGCTCCTCCGTAGAACTATGTCTCTGTTCAGCTAAAAACTCCCCCTTTTTGTTTTTGCACAAGTCAAGCAGCATCTACAGATTTCATGATTACCTTTTTCATACAACCTAATACACAGCTCAATATAGCTAAGGCAGTGCATAAGATAAGTACCACTGTCAAGCCTTGTGTTACAAGCGTTTTTAGCCACCTGGTAGTACCAAGACTGTTGAGCCATTCGGAAAAGGGATCTGTGCTGATTTTTAACCGATGTAAGCCTTCTTGGAGTTTTGACAGTTTCTTGTGAATGGACTCCCCATGTGTGGATAGGTTCAGGCATTACATCCCTTCAAACTCGTCACAGGCATGGTTGTGAGCTAACAATAAAAAATCTATAGCCGCTGTATTTTGTAAGACATCATGATTTACACTAGACACATCTTGTG
>WEKX01008942.1:0-25181 GCA_013390025.1 Pitta sordida
ACATGTACTTCTACAAGTGCATGCAGAGCACCTGAATTTTTGTATCACTACTGAACTAAAGTCATTATTTTCTCATGTTACAGTTTTCAATAAGTTTCCGAAGAATTTTCTACTCTTACATTAAAATAAATGACCATGCAACTTCACATGATTCAGTCAATTTTTTCAAAGTGACTATCAGATACATTTTTATGTATGCAATTAAAAAGTTTTCTTCATCAGTGGTAACAACTCTGGATAAACAATTATGTAAAATATCATAGAATCTTGGTGCTGTCAGTGCTGCAAAGTCTGTGATCAGGAATGTGATGTAAAAGTCTGAACTGATTATGTTTATCACCTTTCCAACATGTTAGGTAGGACTACCGTGAGTGACAAAATGCCACCTCTTTGTTTGACAATCCTATCACTGGAGTTAGGAACTGTGAAAAAAGTTTTTTCCTAACGGTGTCTCACTAGGTGTTTTGTATAGCCACATGGTAAATCTGAACATTGCAATTTATATATCCATGTTATTTTCAAATTTCCATGATTTAATAGCAAAAAAGAGAGCATATAGCATCTGTAAGGGGCAGGTAACTTGTGGTGACTAAAAGGATGTTGTGAGATTATGTAGGGAGAAACATAGAAGGACCAAAGCCAAACGAACTTAATTCGGCCACTGCAGTTATAAACAAACAAACAAATATATAAATACATTGAGCAAAATAAGGCTAAGAAGTATTTTCATACTTTGCTGAACACAGAGGGTCCAGTGTCAGTGTCAGGACACAGTGTCAGGATATACCTTTTAAGTACTAGACCCTAAATTGTCTTTGTCCAGATGAGGCAGGCAGGGACAAAGGTGCCACAGTAGGACAGCATGCCTTGCTGTCTAAGGGGCCCCATAATAACTTTTCTCTCTATACTCTTTCACCCTTTTTGTCAACTCTCCTCTGGCATGAGATCCTTTTTTTGTGGATTCCTACTCAACCATGTCTTTTATGTGCTTCTGCAATCTCTGCCTTTGGTTTTTTAATTTTTTCCTCACCAAGCCCTATTTCTGATAGGTTTGTTTTTAAAAACCAACCGCAGCAAAAAGGTTCTACAAATGTAGCCTATCATACACTGTTCCTGCAGAACACAGCAGCCAAAACATTTGCAGTAATGCATTCCTGTTAAAAGTTAGGCAGTGTCTGAGGGTTTTTGCAGGCAACTTTGAGGATAATATTCTTTCCCAAAGTGTAGGCAATGTGTGGACATGCATGCGTGTGATTATGCAGGGTTGATTTTTCTATATGGACTTTGTATTTCATATGGAGTACAATTTTAGACCAGGTAAAGACAAAACAAGACTTCAGGATTTTTGAGTCACATTCTTTGTTTGGTTGTGGATTTGTTTGGACTTTTTAAAAATTTCTTTAAGTAATCACGGATATGTGCAATTAAACACATATTAATCAAGATCTGTCCTTTTCACAATGACCATCAAAAGATTAACTCAGTTTAATTTCTGATTTTATTATCATTAGTCTTCATTTTATTGAAAAAGAAATTATAAAAGAAAAAATTTGCTCCTAAGGTGGCTAGTGTTCTTTTCAGGACCTGCTTACGGAAATTAATGGGAGCTCTGCCATTAATTTGTGTGGGGACAGGATGTTGTGCGTATTGGCATAGGTGTAACCAAGTTGTGTGTTCTTTTGAACTTCATTTTCCTTTCAGCTCTTCTCTTGTCTAATCTGAGCTATTTTCACGGCACCTTTCTTGGAGTGTGTTTTAAACTCTGCTGACATCCCTGCTGGTTGTGTAGTTGTTGCAACTGGCACCACAGCTTTGCTCTCATTAGGTCCAAGGTTTTTTCTGTCTCTGACTTTTCCCTGCTGTGCTATAGGTAATGATGTTGTTACAGAGTGGACACTTGTGCTCTGGCCCCCTAGAGTACTTTGACTCTCCCTCATAAACAATGTTATTTTAGGTACACTGAGTTACTGCACTTTAAGTATCTGCTCCCCAGCTGTTTCGAAGCGGCTTCCATGCTTCACCCCATCAAAAGACAAGTCTGACAATTTAAAGAAATTGTGTTATGGTGGTGAAACGAAAATCTTGCTATTTAGCTTGATATCCGCTAGATTGGGTACTTTGCTATAAGGATTAGTTTGATTCTACTTGTATTTTGGTCTTATATTCAACCCTTTGAAATGTGTATTTCCACTTAGGCACAGCAGCTACTAACATTAACTTAGGAGTGGAATTAGTATCATATCCCGAAGGACCCTAATGAGGATTTCCTGAAGTTCTTGCATATGGGTCACGGGTGTGAGTGAGGAGGCAGGGAGGGATATAAAAGTCCAGAAGCACTTCTTGGGCATATGCCAAAGCAGAGATGTGCATTTTTGTCTTCAAATGCAAGAGTGTTTGAACATATGGGGGATGCACGTGACATTAAAGTCCTTGTTGTGTAAGAATAGTCATACCAAATCCCATTAGCACAATATCCTGTGTCATATTTTTATTTCTTTTCAGATCTTTTCTCTTTTAAGTAAGATTTCTGTGAGGGAAACATTTCTGAATTTCTGAGTGGCCTATGATGAATGCAAAAGGAAGAGTAAGGACAGGAGGAGGAAAAACATGGCTCTTGAAAACTGAATTTTCTTTTAGGTGTGAAAATCCCAGTCTTTTTTTTTAGGCAAATTGTTCTAATCAGTTTATCCATACTTATATCAGCAGGTAATTTCAAGTTTACAAGAGGAGAAATGAAAACCATGCAGTTCTGATTTGGTTTGTATGTAGGCTAGATAATATCTTTGGTAAGCTGGTAAATCTCCATTGTAAACCAGTGGATTTTAAAGCCCCATGAGATAGCATATGACTTGGCTTATTGCCGGCTACTTTTTTACACTTGGTCTATAAATCACCTTTTTTTTCCAGCAAGCTAGGAATGTATGCAATACCTTTATAGTCACAACAAACACAGCAGCAGAACATGGCATTTTCACAGAAAAAAAAAGTAAAAAAAAAAAAAAAATAAAGAATCTTGCTATTTTAAGCCTATATAGAAAAGCTTATCTTGGAATCTCTGAGAGCATGAAAGCACTGCATTGTCCTTGAGAGGTGAATGTTTTGTATTTTGTGAGTTTTGGGGAGTCTTGGTTGGACGCTTTGTGGTGCATATGGTCTAAGCACAGCTGCCTTGGGTCATGTGTGTTTTAATAAACACTCTTCCCTTTCCCTACTGATAACATTGAAGTCTTTGTCAAAGCTGGCTCCAGATTTACAGGATTTGTGTTAAGGTAGAGTAGTGTTTAATTTGGGAAATACAGTGCACAGCACAGGTATGCTGTTTGAGATGTAAAATTTCACCTCTGCTATGGAAAAAGTGAATGATGAATATCAGCTCCACCAACAGTGACATTCAAAAGGGATTAAAGTACAGGTTGTAGAAACACTTGGGATTGCTTTTGTAAGAGAGACCAAAAAGAACCCAAAGGGGAAGTTAAAAAAATATCGGTGAATTCCCCAATCTATTTATTGCAGGAAAACATTAATTACAGCTGAATTTCACAAGTTCAGTTTTCTCCGCGTCTTCGTATGGTGGTCTGTGTGGTTTTCAGCTGGAAGGCTGTATTAATAACTTTTTGGCAGAATTTAACACATCTGTATAACAAAGAAGTCAATAGTGTTTTCTTACTTTGAAAGTCTCATAAAATTTCTACTGCAACGCAACAGAAAAAGGATAAGGAGACTGGCATAAAAGTTCATAACACTAAGTATTTTTACTTATGTATAAAACAATGAAGTAAAGGAGTACATACATGTCTTATCCTTACAAAGTTCATGCGAAACATGAAACAGAGTCTTAGACCACAGCACATAGGTGATTTTTGCAGTTTTTGTGGAAGGACTGGGGAAGGAAAGAGGGGGCAAGAGACAGAGATGGAAAAGAATGAGGTTATAGGAGTGAAAGTGTGAGAATGATGAGGCAGGAAGGGAAATGGAAGAAAGGGTCTTCCATTCCAAAGGGAACACTAGTGGGATTTAATTACAAAAGAAAAGAACACTAAAGACAATTGTAATAACAACCTAAAGTCAAGTCACGACTATTGCAAATCATTTGGATGCCTTGCAGTTTGGTGGTTCATACTGCCTCTTTTCCCACTCCTACTCTGGATCCTCACCATGCTGCTCATCCTGAAATGGGAAGTGTTGGGCTTTCAATACAGAAGGAACTGGTTTCTCTCTGGGATTTTTATTAAATTTGTCTCCCCTACCATTTAACCCCTCTTATCCTGCTTTTTTCCAAAGTTGGATACAGTGTCTAGAACTGCTGAGCAGGATGATCCAATTATATGATTTATACTTTTATTCTGTTGCTATTTTGTTTACTTTTTGTTTAGCTATATCTTCATTGTGTTGTTCTGGTGGTGTTCATTTCAGGAGTGCTGAGTATTCCTGTGTCCTGTAAGTCCAGAAAAGTGCAGTGAGAACTCTTCCCTAGGGGCAAAAACAAGGATCCAGTCTGATAAGCTGAATTCAGTCATAGGGTATGGGTAATCCATTGCAACTCTGCAAAGCAAATGTAGAAGCTAATCTCAGTTGTCACTTTTGTAGAAAATGGCCAAACAAAATTTACAATCTAGATTTGTTTTGGTGGAATTGCAGGAGCATCACAGATTTAGTGAGTAGTCGGTTGTCTATTCTCTTGTGTAGTTACTGCAATTTTCTGTGGTTTGTACAGCAAACAGGCCTGACTTCTTCAGTTAAGATGTTAGCCATTTTAAAAAAATGACAAACTGCTGATCAAGATTGTTTTTCTCCTTTCCACCTTCAGGAAGTCACCAAGTCTGTGCAACCCCTTCTGCTGGGAAGAATAATAGCTTCCTTTGATCCGGATAACTCCAATGAAAGATCCATAGCCTACTACCTGGGCATTGGCTTGTGCCTTCTCTTCATTGTGAGAACTCTACTTATACACCCTGCTATTTTTGGTCTTCATCATATTGGAATGCAAATGAGGATAGCTATGTTTAGCTTGATTTATAAGAAGGTAATTGTTTCATTTACACTCTAGGACAAACCTCTGTCTGTAGCTTAGGTATCTTTTGGTAGTTTATTGGAAGATCACTAGCTTTGTTAAGATAAAAATGGTACCTAGAAAAATAATGGGGCTAATACCAGTTTCTCACAGTTCTTCATATCCCAATCCAAAAAATTAAATACTCATCTACAGCTGGTTTGACTGAAATTAGCCTCTGTGTGAGTTCAGACTTATTGGATTTGTGGTGAGATACCTTAGCTGTTCTATGACTGTACTCCTTTTAAACATGTTTATTGCAAAGGAAGAATAACATGCTGGTGGCCAAAGGATACCTTCAAAAGAAAGTTAAAGGTGAAGATTTAAGCAATAAATGTAACATTGAAGGGATTGAATTTGAATGATGCTGTGTGAGATCTCTATAGCATGAAGAATCTACAGATACTGACACATGTTCACAAATACAAAGATTTACAAATACAAAGATTTTTAAAGATATTTGGTTTTACCTACGCCCAAAGCAGCCAATTAAACAAATGTGTTAGTTATTCTAGTATAAAGCTCACTGTGAAAAAGTCTTTCAAAAATATTTGTCAAGAGGGGCACAGTAGGATATTTTTGAGGATGCAGAATATCACACAGCATGCATGCTTAATTAAACTTGTATTTGCATATACATATATCTATATGCATAAAATATTAAACAGAAAGCAAGGACTAAGTCAATAAATCAATATTTGTAAAGCAATTTAATGGCTAGATTGAATTCAAGTGACATAAATAACAAGTTTAACAAGACATTCTTTATAGCATAAACAGATAAGTGGTCTATTATTTATACTTTGTTGCCATTGTCTATCATTTTGGTATATGTTTATTCTGTTTTATGGGGACAAGTTAGATAACCATTTTTCTGTGATTTTGTTGTCTTTTACAGATCTTAAAATTGTCAAGCAGAGTTCTAGATAAAATAAGTACTGGACAATTGGTCAGTCTTCTTTCCAACAATCTCAACAAATTTGATGAGGTGTGTCATCAGTTTAATTCACTTGGTGAACCATCAAATACAAATGCAATACTTCAAGCTGTTCATGACAAATATTAAGGAAAGAAGGAGCACGAATGGTGAACTGCACTGAGTGCTCATTGTAGATATTAAATATCTTGAGAAGTTGACACATAGTCACGGAAATGCTCGTTCTGATACTTATGACATCCTTTATCTCCTATGCTGATCAGTAGAGGAAAACCCTAAAAACTAGTTATATCATAAAAACATGCTAGTTCTACAGTTCAGTAAAAACCTGCCAGAAAACCTCTGGGTTATATAGTTGATTTCATAGACATCAGAATTTGCTGGTTCAATACTTCCATCCTATTTCCTGGTGACTATATATTTTTACTAAAATGATCCAGTCCATTCCTGCCATTGAACAAGTGATGAGGTTGCTCCTGTTGCTACCATCCTGTTGCTGCTGTCCTGAAAGTAAATGTTGATGTAAGACAGTGTTAGGAGTCATCCCCAACACATCTGTCTTAGACAATACTTATAGAGTCTCCCTTACTTCTCTTTTGTTAAAGACACAGAGATAAATCCCTACTGATGCCTTTAGAAACTGGAAGCTCTATGAACTTCTGCTCCTCATATGTGTTTAACTGGCCCATTGGTTGTATGAGGTTTGTTTGAAAAACACAAGATCAGGGAGATGACTGTAGGCACAAGGCTGGAACTGTAGAGTGTAATTACTTAAAGCACCGTATGTATTACTATATAGAGCAATGTCAACTAGCTCTGAGCAAGTTAAGACAAGTAATCTATCATTGCAGCGGTGTAGCTGCAGTAACACAGACCTCTGTGCCTGATCACAAGATTCAGTCAAAAATCTCCTGACTCTGAAGGAATGTGACTGAAGTAGGGTGCAATCCGTATTGAATTAGTTATGTTCACACAGCAGTCATCTCCTAACTGAAGTAATATTTGCCTTCTATATCAGACTAACGCACTCCCAGAAGATTCTTATGTGTATACTCCTTACTTTACAGGGGTTGAAAAACCCAGCATTGATACCAAATTCAGCTTACTTTTAGAAAGTTGTGATTTTTCCTTGTGCATATACATAACAAAGAGACAATTTCAGGCTGAACTTTGCCTTAGAAAAATCAATTTTAGGTGTGGAATGTATATGTATTGCTGCACTGTCATTGTAATTAACACCTGGAATACTATGTACTCAAGATCACCAACCCTCCTTTATAAACTAGTTTTACTGCTGGAAATATTTGTACCATTCTTCATTACATTTTTCAAAGTGTCACTTTAATGACTTCTTCCTTTTCATGTAGTTTTCAGAACACATCTGTAACTTGTATTATTATTATTATTTTCTGCTGTGGCTTTCCATAGGGTCTTGCTCTGGCTCATTTTGTATGGATTGCACCATTACAAGTGACACTCCTGATGGGATTGCTCTGGGAGATGTTAGAAGCTTCTGCATTTTCTGGACTTGCTTTTCTAATTGTCATGGCCTTATTCCAAGCCTGGCTGGGACAAATGATGATGAAATACAGGTGACAAGACTATTTTAAAATAGTTCAATATTCAGTGATCCCCTGGAATTCTCTGGGGGTCGGGTCTGGGCAGGTCCCGCGAGTTATGAAATCCGTGAAGATGCCGAACCCATGAATATTCAACTACTCCCCACCTGTAGCCACACACCCTCCACTAATTATATCTGAAGGGGCGGTCCTGGGAGTGTGGCTCGCACTGTAGCACCTCATAAGGCAGAGGAAGCGCCCTTTGGTGCTTCCTGGCAACGAAATCCGGGGTCCAGGACATTCTGTGCATGTGCGCGGTCTCCCAACTCACTGAAATTCCAACCGTGATTAAGTGAATACGCGGATATGCGAAGTATAGATATGTGGGGATCACTGTATTTTACTGAAACACATTGGTTTTAAGAGGTTATACCTCTTGATGACGGATCTCTGGTTATGACATTACACAAAAGGAGTCCAAAGAGTGTTTTTTGTGTCTGTAAAGGTACAGACAAACTTTTACATATTTAACAGCAGGTGTCTAAACTTACCAAAATAAAAAACCTAAAATGTAGTAAATACTGATAGAATTAAATTTAGAATTTGTAGAATTAAAACTCCTTGTCAGTGACTTGATTTTTTAGAGTTTGTATGTATTTTTTCCTTTGGAAAACAATTACTAGATTTCTAATAATTTCTTTTACATTCTTAATAATAATTCTGTCAAAGCAAACATTTTAAATAGAGGCATATATGAAAGTTGCTTTCATAAGACCGAATGGGATACAAGCTAACTATGCATGATGAAAAAGATGACATATGTCCTACTGCCTTTTTACTTTGTAGGAATAAGAGAGCAGGAAAGATCAGTGAGAGACTTGTCATCACCTCAGAAATAATTGAAAATATACAGTCAGTTAAAGCCTATTGTTGGGAAGATGCGATGGAAAAAATGATTGAAAGCATCCGTGAGTAAGTGGTCTCATTTGTTATTCAATTTTTTTTTGTGCTTGGGAAGAAACCTTAGGTGGTTATGAACATCACCTGTGGTGGTGTCAGTTAAGAAGTAAAGCAAAAACTATTAATCCTATCAATCCTTCAGGATGCATTCCTACACTACAGTGTGAGTTTTTTTCCAATTTGTCAAGTTTACTATGAAGGTGGGATTTTTTTTTTTAAATTTACTTCCTCATTTGTTATAATGATATCTCAGTGATTAATTTGCGTAGGTAAAATAATTGTGAGATTTATGTTTGGTTTTGGCTGACCATATCCTCATCTTACAATAAAAAGCCCTTCTGTGATGGTTACTTAAGGCTTTATAGATGTTCCTATTCTGTGGTGAAGGAAACAATATGAATCCTGTGCATCCATTTTCTGAGAAATGCAATAAAGCTGGTTATAAAATTTGCATATAATCTATGAAAGGATTAAAGTGCTGTAGCTTTTGTGTTCATCATGCACATTTACATAAGCATTTATTGTAAATAGCCTTGTGTAATGTTTATCTTCTCAATTAATATAAAGATTGAATTGGAGCTACCAGACCTCAAGCAGAAAGGAAGTACTAACCTAGTTATCTGAGACCTGCGAGAAGGAAGTCTTTGTTACAGACAGGGCGTCCTGGGGGAAGGGAGAAATGACATACTGATTGATGAGTGACACTGCATGAAAGCTGTCCCATGTGTCCTGTGTATTTGTTTAGCCCTTTACCGAAACTTGAAATTCTGTGCCAGGTGTGTGATTGGGAAAATAAAAGAAAATAAAAGAAATATAATTGTCATGTTATCATGTAAATAAAAGGCATAAAGTGATATTGTTACACAAACACCTTGTTCAGCTGCTTTCTGAAAGACAACCCATGTGAAAGTGAAGTGCTTTTCACCATTGGAATTTGTAATGATTTACTATAAATAATCAAAGAAAACTCAGTCTGAATCCAGGCTGTGAGTGCTGACTTGAGGAGGGAACTATAGTTTAGGACTTCCCTGGTGTCACTATTCACATGCAATGCTTTTAAGAAATTTGAAAGAAATTTAAGAAATCACATCATGTAAGCAAGGCAGGGGGAAATTAATTAAATAAATTGTAGTCCACAAAATGGTCACAGAAACCTGGAAAAAGGACTGCAAATTTATTATCTATATTTTCTATAATAATTTAATGTGAATTTTGTAATGCTGGAATGAATTTTTATTGTATTTTGTATGGATTTTTAAAAGACAAGAATGATAGCAATAGTACAAGATCAGAGTACCTCATGGGAGAAGAGAAGGCTCCATGGAGAAGTTATTGTGACCTTTCAGTACCCGAAGGGGACCTACAAGAAATAAGGGGAAGGATACTTTCTGCGTGTGTGTAGTGATAGGACAAGGGGAGAATGGCTTTAAAGTGAAGAAGGGTAGATTTAGATTAGATATTAAGGAACAATTCTTCCCTCTGAGGGTGGCCAGACACTAGAACAGATTGCCCAGAGAAGTTGTGGTCACCCCATCTCTGCAAGTGTTCAAGATCAGGTTGAATGGGTCTCTGAGCAACCTGGTCTAGTGGCAGGGGGACTGGAACAAGATGATCTTTAAGGTCTCTTCCAATCCATACCATCCTACAATTCTATGATTCTTCTGTAATTTTTTTTAGTCATCCAGTAGGTCACTTGGTGATGACATGACCAAAGTAGATCAACCCAAGAATGTCAAAGTTTCAATTGAATTTGGCTTGCTAAACCAGCTCTGCAGGACCTCCCAGTCACTTGGCTTGTTAAGCTGGTAGGAAACGAGGCCTTGTACTTGAAGACATGTCTGTGTTTTAGCAGCAGTGTGTTATAACTCATTAGGAAATCATTTCTGCGTGCTGCTCTTTTCTGATGCAGGTCAGTTTTATCAGCCCTAATGAACGAGATAGACCTCTGCCCTTGCTTTAGTAGACTTGTACTTCCAGGGCTGGCCATCCTGCAGGATGCCAAAGGCAAACTCCCTCAGGGAACTGTGACACTTCAGAGAGACCAATATGAACTGTCTACTGTGTGCCCTCTTAAGTCTGCACTGGTAACAGTTGTTCATAACAGGTGCCTGAATAAACATATCTGCATTCCTGTGGGTTGTGCAGTGCATTCAGAGAAGAGGTTATAGTACTTTCTCAGTGAATGGACGCCTTGGGCTCTAGCTCCACCTCTAGCCCCAGTTACCTGCTCTTGCAAGAGAGCAATTGCTCTTTCACTGCAGCAGAGGTGCCTCTGTCCAGGCAAAGCTGAGCTGCAGGGCACCTGGGGGATGTGATGTGACAGGATGACAGGATGAAAGCAATCAATAGAAAGATTCAGCACTGTCATTTATGTTTGTCTACTCAGAAAACTGTGTTCCCTGGATTATTTCTCTTTTTATTTAATAGCTTGCTGTAAGGTGTATAGACATTGTGGAAGCAACTAAGAATAATCTAAAACTAAGAGTAAACCAGTAATCCATTCCTGCACAGCAGTCAGTAAGCTAGTCCATAGATTCATCTTCTGTGGAGAAAGGCAGGTGGAAAGCAGACTCACTGACTTACACCTCTTTAAACTGAGGTTAAGTGATACCTTAATTCTAAATCTAAATGACAAGAGGAGAATGGAATAATGCTTCTGAGGGTGTATCTCACACCACAACACGAGATGCTTAAGGTTGGTTGTGCCAGGAATTGTAGAAGCTTGTGGTTTATGTGGTATCTAAATCATGACATAGGTTGTTATTTTGTCTGACATCTCCGAACATTGATGCCAAAATTCGTCTCTAATGATTTTTTAGGCCCTAAAATAATTTGGAGCCTTACTTTCTACCTGCAATGCTAAAAAAATAAGAAGGATGAGTGAGCCTCTGAGTTAACTGTTTTATGAACAGTTCCATCCAAAATATTTGTAAGATGTAAACTGTGAAATCTTGTGCCAATTATTTGTATTTGTTTTTTTAACAGAACTGAACTGAAGCTTACCCGAAAAGCTGCTTATATGAGATATTTAAGCAGCTCAGCATTCTTCTTTTCAAGCTTTTTTGTGGTGTTTTTAGCTGTGCTTCCATATGCTGTGATTAAAGGAATTATTCTCCGAAAAATATTTACCACCATTTCCTACTGCATTGTTCTCCGAATGACAGTGACCAGGCAGTTTCCCGGCTCTGTACAGACCTGGTATGACTCTGTTGGAGCAATAAACAAAATACAGGTAGGGTACAGAAACTAAAATGTTCCCAAGTACGTAAGCTAATTCTTTGTATCATGTTATCTTGTCAGTTGATCAACAAAAGCACACAGCATTTATGCAGACATTCTGAATATGTGTTGCTTTGACTAAACACCATGAAATGTCATTATAAATCTTGATATTGTTAGATGGTTCCCTAGGCAGCATAACCACAAGAGTCTCATGCTACCTGCTGCTTTTTCTTTTTCTTTTCTTTTTCTTTTTTAAACAGTGACATTTAGTTCACAGGTTCACAGGTTATTCTGAGTTGGAAGGGACCCACAGAATCATCTAGTCGAACTCCCAAGCAAACGCCCACCCAGAGATCAGGCCCACAGGCATGGAACCATGGGCACCACGCTCCATCCATCCAAGCCTCCCACCATCTAGGCCGTGTCACTGAGCTCCTCATCAAGTCTTCTCTTAAACACCTCCAGGGATGGTGACTTCAGCACCTCCCTGGGCAGACCATTCCAATGAGCGATCACTCTCTCTGTGAAAAACCTCTTCCTAACATCCTGTCTAAACCTCCCCTGGTGTAGTTTAAGGCCATGTCCTCTTGTTCTGGTGTCGTCAGCCTGAGCGAGGAGATTATTATTCTCATTGCAGAGCAAGCACCTTAATAAAATATATCACAAGTTACAGTGCTTAAAAGATGTTCATCCTTCAGAAAAGGAAGTATGTGTTTTCTATAGCACAACTTCCAGAACTCTTCTGTTTTTCTAGATATTAGTGGTAAATACAGCAGGAGATTGTGCACCTTACGCAAATGTGCATCTCATTCATTATGAGTAGTAAACATAATTAAGGTACCAGTTAAATAATTACTCACCTTACCTACTGAGATCAATTGCTCATATATCAGCATGAGAGGCTTATCTGCAGAGTGAATTTTCATTAACACTGTTTTCTCTGAATTCTTACTCTATTTTGGCATGAAAATCTTAGGCCTTTTATATTACATATTTATAGATTTTTCTGTGTTGAAAATAGATTTAATTATTGTTACTGTGATAAAAATACTAAACAGAGAAGTTAAAGATCTTAATCAGATATTTGAACATTAGTATTGGATAAGAAGCAGATATTGGATTTTTATGATTTTCATCTGGGCAGAAAATTCAAGAAATCTAGTAATAAACTTTTCTATTTGATATTCAGAAAGCTGCCTTGTTGGGTCCCAGTTTAGGCAGTCCTTAGGAATTGGTGGTGGTATCCTGTCTTCTGTTTCCTGGAAGTGTGTGTCCAATGCCCTCCTCACAGAACTAGCAAGCCCAGCTGTCATATCATTGTCTTCACTTCATGGAATGCTTGTCTTTTGGGATACTAGCAAATAGGTGCTTCAGAATCCATAATCTTCTCTTTGTGGCAGGTTCAGTATAGTCCCCATAGACAGACTGGACAGAATCACAGAACGAAGCCCTTTACTAGTTATGAGAAATATAAACAAAAAATAGTTAACCAGTCATACATTTCTCTCATTTAATTTCCTCATTGGTTTAGAGAGTTGACTGAGCCAGGTTTGTCCTCTGGTTTATTGTGATTTCCCTGTGGCTAGACCCATGTTTTCTAGACCATGAAGTATTGCAGGATCGGTGTGCTTTCTCTAACTATCACTGCTCCAGAATCTCCACTGGATGACCCCACTGCCTTTGTAGTGGGGTCAAATTATAGGTTTGCTAGCTATAATTCCTTTGCCCTTTCAATCAAATGCCTTTTCCCTTCTTCTTCTACCTGGAAAATTTGCAAGTTTACTGTAGAGAACTGATTTTCCCACGATTGTGCTTAATTTTTCCATATTTTTGCCCATGTAGAACAATTTATTTCCATGTGGTTCAAAAAATCAATTTAAAGGACATATGTAGTACCTATAGACTACATAACCTTAATAAAACAAAGGAATAGAGAGGTTGTCTTTCCTACGCTATCACAGGCTTACTCTTTTTTCACAATCCTATCCCAAAAGGTGATATAAGAGTTGGGTTTCTGATTTGTGTCATTTGAAATTACACTACTTCAGTCCTGCACTTGCCAGGATCATTTTCTGACTTTTATTTTGTTAGTAGAGAGATAATTCCAACACTTTTAAACTCTTGCAGCTCTGGAATAGTGACATGTAGCTGCTTTGTTTCACTGTTTACCAGTGTGCAACCTTCCACATCTTACTCCCAAAACAAAGCTTTACTGAAAAGGATTAAAGTCAGAGAAGTGATCCTGCCTGATACGTCCTGAAAGCAAAGCACATTCCATACTTTGATATTCTTTCTAAATCAGAACCAAATACCTTTATGGCTATGTTTTCACTAGCAATGAAAGAATTGGTGGTTTCAAAAACATCTCCTTCTGCATCCAATAGATGTTACATCATTTATATATAATATCAGTGAGTGTAGGCAAGTATGTACTGCTTTGTGTGATACAGCTCTGTCCTTTACTGTTTCCTCTCATCTACTTTTATGATGTTTCTAGGATTTCTTGCTGAAAAAAGAATATAAAGCTCTGGAGTATAATCTAACAACCACTGGAGTTGAGCTGGACAAAGTAACAGCTTTTTGGGATGAGGTTGGTACTTTTACTCAAACGATATTAGAACACAGAGTGTATCTTTTTTATCAATATTTGTCATGATGTTCTCTGAAAAGGGCAGCCTACACTCCTTCATTTTAACTAGCTTCAGCTCTCAGCAGGCAAGGAATACATGGTAAGTAATTAATGCATTATATCAAATTATCCACAGTTGAGAAACTTTGGAAGAGACCTTTTGATAAGCGTTAAGGCTGTATGAAATAGTTATTACTGATTTGTGCCAGTCTGAAAACAGGTTCAGGCTGTGACGTATAAACATTGGAAAGCAAATAATAAGCAAATTTTTTTGTGTCCACAAATTTAGGGATAAATCCAATGTATACATTAAAAAATGTATATTTAAGATAATAATGAAAATTTTATTGACAAGCAAAATAACATGAGGAAAGTAAGTTCATATGTTTTTATAAATCCATAGGATGATATACATCTGCATCTGGATGGTTTGTTAATTTTTTATATATTCCAAATACATATCTGTGTATGTTGCAGGGAATTGGCGAGCTGTTTGTAAAAGCAAACCAGGAAAACAACAACAGCAAAGCTCCTAACACTGACAGCAATCTCTTCTTCAGTAATTTTCCACTTCATGCTTCTCCTGTTCTTCAGGATATAAATTTCAAGATTGAGAAGGGACAGCTACTAGCTGTTTCTGGATCTACAGGAGCAGGCAAGGTATTTTTATTTTTGCTGTTTCAACACAAGTCCTAATAGTTATAAGGGATTATACTGTGCTGTTATAGGTACTGTTACCTGTATCCTTGCTATCCTGTGCTTGCTGTAGAAAAGATGGCTACAAGAAAAGTATGGATAAACTCTAATTTTCATAAAATCGCCAATTGTTATTTGAGGTTTTATTCTGTGGCCAATATGAGAGAGAATTTGCCGGATATTTTTTGTAATACAAGGATACGGAATTGTAAGGAAATAACAATTTAAATGACAAGACTGTTTTCCCTTTGGAAGTAAAAGGAGTTTTACAGGAATAATGTAGATTGAAACATAAAATTAAGGCTTATGGTGAGAATCAACCTGCCTTAAAAAAAAAAAAAATCCAGAGAACATAACGTAGATATTCAGTGTGCTAGATGATGGCTCATAGATGGCTGATATTTTAAGTAAAATTTGAAAAGATGGTCAGTAACCTGACAAGCTTGCCATGACTTAGCTATGTATGTGTGCTCTGGACTCATGGTATACTTGATCACTTACACTCTGGTTCCTAAGGTGCCTCACTCATGCTTCCTGAGACCCATGCCTGGGGAGGTGCTACTGAAACTGGTTCTCAGAGAAAAGTTGTGCTTTAGTTTAATCATTATTTTACTACCTCAGAATGCTATCAATGCCATTAGTTTGCAGATAAAACATCTAATTAACCTCATTAATATAAAATGAATTGAATTGTGCTACTCCTGTTCACTTGGAACAGCAAGTAATTAGATGAGTCTTTCATCTTTCCTAGGTTTTTTTAAGAGATGTGAAAGTCAAAACGAATGTTCATTATGCATTTGGCAACTTCTCCTGTTTAACAAATTATAGGTGAAAATATTCTGATTTCTTTCATTGAATGGGTAAGATCTTTGGTCTATTCGAATCAATGACAGAGGACCCATCAATTTCAATATGTTCAAGGCATCTTTATTATTTTTTCAGTAACGATCCCCATAAAAAAGAGCAAGGGACTCAGAACTTGAAATGGTCCACAAGCTTGGATGTTAAGGTGCATTCTACTGTGATACTTTTGAATTAACAGAACAGTTTGCCCACGTCTATTGCTAAATCTGGTAATTGTAATATAGAAATAGAGAAAGTGCTGAAGGACATATGTGTATCCCCTTTGTTCAGCTACACAGGAAATTGAGAAAAATTCTGATTACATCAAACATTTAATGTGGGTATATATGTAGAACAAATATGCACTTTCAAAGGTGCATAAAAGAGTTGAAATATCTAAAAAATTGACAAAAAACAAAGAAAGGTTCAGCCCGCTGTTCCCCCTAAAAAAAATACTCTCCTTCCCTTACATGCTCTTAATTTAAGGTTTCCTTCATGTTAGTTGAGGCTGTTGCTGTATATTCCAGGAATTTCCAGGCCTGTGAAACAGGCTGCACAACTATCTTATCTGTAACAGGTATTAAACCTGACATCAGCTCTTTAATATTACTTCAATATTAGATAGTTTGTTTTGGTTGGTTGGTTGGTTTGTTTTCCAATTTGTATTACTGTGGCACAAGATACAGTAGTTTAACATCCAGTGTATGAAATATACCAACCAGCTGTCTTTTGCAAGATTGGAAACTTCTAACTTAGCATTTGGGAGAAGTCAGATTTTGGTATAATGGAAAGAATCTCATGAGACTCCCCCAACATATTGTATAATTTGTCAAAGGATCTCTGGGCTTGACAAAATGAAACTGTGATTTAGACACATTTTTTAGATCTTTGGCTGTTATGTCCCAGCTTTGTTGACTGTTTATTAGTGATAAGAACACCACTGCAGTGGCTCTGTAACATATTTTTCCGTGTATTTCTCAATTCTATTCTTTGATCTAGGAGCCAGTGATGTGTGACAAGGTTACTACAAGCTACTGATTAACTTTGAAATTATAACATGTCAGTACTGAAATTGCAATCAATTCTTTTATGAAGGGAAATAGTAAATATACTTAGGTCATGCATTCACGTAAATGAGTTAACAGTTACAGAGGAAAATTCAGATCACACTGAGAAATTGTATACCCTTACACAAAGAAATTACATTTTTCAAGGCAATATAGATAAAATGCCTATGAACACTAGAAAAATTGTAAACATAAATTATTTTTTACAGAGAACAATCAAAATAGACACTGATAATTTAAAAAAATCAAATAGCATTCTCCGCATATACTAATATGCTATGTCTGTATGTGTCTCACAGATTTTTATCTGGTGAAATTACTGGAGGTTTCATTAAAATGACATACTATTGCAGCAGCATTACATGATATCTTACACAGTTTTTGTCATTCATTGAATTAAGTTTCTCTCATCTAAGAGACTTTTCGGAACCACACGTATCATGAAAATCTCCACAAATTGCAGTTTGCACTCCATCAGCACTTACAGGGATATTTGTGGCAAGACAAATATGCCATTTAAGTGACTTAGCAGGGTGACTCTCACTTTGTTCAACATTTCTTATTGTTGTACGGATCTCTGATATATTAATCAAGTGTTAATGATTTTTCAGACTTCTCTTCTGATGTTGATAATGGGAGAATTGGAGCCTTCACAGGGTAAAATTAAGCACAGTGGGAGGATATCCTTTTCACCTCAAGTCTCTTGGATCATGCCTGGAACAATAAAAGAAAACATAATTTTTGGTGTATCCTATGATGAATACCGGTACAAGAGTGTCGTCAAAGCCTGCCAACTAGAAGAGGTCAGTCATATAGGAGTTTTAAGACCTGTGACCACACACAAGCAAAACCCTCCCCCAAAAGTCAGGCAATGAGTCTTTAAGTAAGTGAGACATCCCTGAGATTTAAGGAACTCAGCCTGGCACCCCAATTTTGTGGAACTGCATGTCAGTCTTCTGCCAGTTCCTTGGGAGATATGCTGACATTGACAGTTCTGGTAGTTTACACAATGGGAGCTAAGTAAACTGGCTCAGATATTTTATGGTGTCTATCTTCTCAGCCTTCCTTGCTGGTTAAAAACCTGAGTAAACATGTTGATGTTAAAGAAGTTACATAAAAAATATCTACAAATTTTTTTTGTCATAAAGAAGCTTTTCCTTACAGTCTTGGAAATTTACCTGTTTTCCTCCTTTCTTTGGCACTTCAAAAATGGCTCCAGGTATGATTTGAACTCTGTACCAGAAATCTGAAATATTTAGGGGTAAATCTTAACTAAAGTTGTTTTTTTCCTGTGTGCACATTGAAAGTTCTCACACTGGAAATTACTGCAGGATCAATTCTTATGTGACATGTAGTCCACAGTGAATACAATTATATGAAAATGTTCTTGTGTGTGTTTGTTATTGACAGAGCGTAGTGTAGGAAAATGTATCTTTTCACATGGCAAGATACAAAGGAAACCAGCATTTTAGACCTTCACGCACTAATTGCTGTGCCTTAAGGTCAGGCATTCTGCTTGTAATATACAAATAACACCAGTAAATATCTAACTGTGCTGAATAGGATTTCTCTTTATGCTACATAGTGAAACATTTTCCCTTAGCACAGTCAAGCAAGAAAACAATAGCCAGTCTGTTTAAAAATAAGATGCGGTTACTGGATTTTATCTCGGAGCAGGGTAGAGTTAAGAAATAAAGTAATATTTTCTTTTATGTTTTGTGGCCATTTCAGCTTGTGTTTGGGTTTTTGATTTTGTTTACTGGAAATCTTTGAAAGCGTCTGAAGACGGGAGAATTAACAAATTCTGGGTCAGGACTGCTTTCTGACAGGTAGTCTTTAGTGCCGGTTGTGAAAGTTGTAGTTAATACCAAAGCTCCAAGAAACAATTGGCTTCAGTATTTCAAAACCACCTTATTCCAAAAAGGGTTTCTGAAGCAGCAGGTTGTTAAGGGTGACTTAGTGTTTCAGTGCTGGTGGGACAGCTTGGTGTTCCAGTGTTTGTCGGATAGCTCCGTGTTTCAGCAGGCTGCAGCTCCTTTGTTCTCCAGACAGGTTCAGTCAAGCCAGCTTTGATCTGTCTTGGTGCAGCTCTGTGTAGAATGATGTACTTCACCTCCTAGCAGGGCTCATTATTTGAAAACAAGTTTAATACTTACATGGATATTTTCTTCTGAACTGAATAAATTGGACTGTCCTGAAGAGAAGGCAGAATACTCTGGAAGGAAGCCAAATGTATTACCTTATTGCTAATATTATGCTTTCTAGTCTCATTAACTTTCATGTATTAGACAGCAAACAGGACTCACTATGGCAGATTGAAAGATAAATTTCAAATATTAATTCCCTGTTCATTCCTGTGTGACCTTTTAGGTGTTTATTACAACAAGGATTAGTGCTTTGTATTGGATTTGCATGTGTATGTGTTCTCGTTCTTCAGAAAGGAGGCGTTTTGCCTAAGCGAGTTAACTTTGCCTCCTTCTCTGCAACTTTTCTAGGTAGTTGTAGTCCACCTGAATGCAGGCCTGTTGCTGAGTCTGTTTCTTATGTGGAGTTTTCAGGATGTTTATTTCCTTATTAGGCTAACTTTCAAAGTCAATTAACTGTTCTTAGCACTGGCTAAATGAGATTTGCTTCCAACCTTCATATTCACCAAAACATTTTCGGAACATGAAGGCCTCTTCTTTAACCTAGCGGGCAAATATTAATGGAAAAAGTAACATTCCTGTAATATGCTCCTTTTGCTTTGTCATCTTGTGATCGCGAAGATGACATGATATAGAAACACACTAAAGATCTATGTAATCCAATTCCAAAATCTAATGTCTTTTCCCTTTTGCCTTCATTAGTGCCAATAAAGTGCTACAGGTTACTCTATGTGAGTCACATCAGACCATCTACATAGATTTGAAGCTTCCATACACCAACTGTTCTTGTGTATGGCAGAACAGGACACTGAAGCAAGATCACAGAATCACAGAATCACAGAATATTATGAGTTGGAAGGGACCCACAAGGATCATCTAGTCCAACTCACCATCTAACACCCTCTGCCCTTTGTTTTATGTCTATGGAGATATGCAGTATTAAGCAAGTTTAACTCAAATAATTTGGAGTGCATGAGAATTTGCAGAGAAGTCAGTGCTACATTTTTCTGCTTGACTTTTTTGATTGGTATTTATTTAATATACTAAGGACTTATCAATTACAACCTCTTTAGAGTTGCTGATAACTAGAGGTCAATTTATCTCAATGTAATTACAAAAGATGGAAAGTGCAAGTAAATATTTGCCAGAGCTTTCCATATATTTAGGTGTCCAAGAATAGAATATTTCCTGTATAGGAAATCAGATCTTCATTCAGAGGCCAGAATGTGTTTTGTATTAGATTTTTATTCTGTGAAGTCCTAAAAAATGGCAAATCTAGTTATGTTAGCCATTACCTGAAAAACAGGTGGGCTTTGGTATGTTTTTCTTTAATGGAAGAAGAGTTTTTGATGTTATTCTGAAATACATTCTCTTAGCTTCGTGCCTTTTTCTATTTATGTATGGAGCCATCAAAAAGAAAGTTAAAAAGATGTTTTTTCTCCAAATAATTTTGAATATTTAATAATAACACTACTAGAAAGTGAGAAAAAAGGTTTTTCTAAACTTCTTTTATGAGCTTACATAAGCTTATAAGTATTTAGAGCATTAAAATGCAACATTTTTTAATCCAAGGGTTTCAGATAGCTACATTTATATTTCCTTGACTCATATGTATAGTCAGCTTAAGAGATTTCTGCCTTCAGCTCCTTACTCTTGCCTTGCTTTACCTACCCTCTAGTTGTGCCATTATACCTGTTCATGATGTTGTACTTTGAAACAGAAGATGAAGATTAAAAAGAAAATGTATTATATTTGAGATGAACATCCTTTGTGTTAGGCCAATAGTTCAACAAAGTGTGTTTCTGTTGCACACAATACATTAGGATGTGTCTGTTCCTGGGTTTATAGGCTTAATTAGTTTGTACACATCACTCAAGTATCTTTTTTTCTCATGCATGATGTGTTGTCTCACCCAATGACCCTCAGACAGGTGTGTGACTGATGTAAAATCATGCAGTGACTCATGTCATGCAGTAGGTACTATTTTGTGAGTTTACTTGTGGGAAACATGTTTTAATGGTGCTCCTTTGAGTGAAAACCCACTTGATGACAGCAGTATAGTGTCATAGGTTTCATCCATGGTTCTTGGTCCTCACAGCTCTGCTCCGGCACATGGGGATAGCAAGGGCAAGGACACCACAGTGCAACACTGTGCAAGTGTGTGAGATCTGAGTTGCTGAAAGGATCCATAATGAAGACAGTTGTGTGTTGAGGACTCTTGAGCAAAGTTTATTAGATTAAAGTACGAGTCCTGGTCATAATTTCAGGATGTCAGTGTAAAGATACATAAGACATGTAGCATGAGAAGGGTTCTGTGCATTAGAAAAGCATGCCTAAGGTACTTTTTAAATTTCTGTTTGCATCTCTATTTTTATGGTAGTGAAGCCTCTTTTATATACGTAAAATGATTCACAACTTTATTACAATGACGTTTCGTGATTATATTTTTCATGTGAGAGTATATAGGGCATTAGATGAGTTAAAATTTTGTTTTACAATGTTTTTCTCGTTACTAGAGATTGTAAATGGGCAAACGTTAAGACGAGCAGTAAAAGGTGAAAGAACAAAAGAAATACTACTTTGGAGTTGAAACAAAGGGACCATAATTAAGAGGAAACTTAGTGTTCTTGATATCCAATAGAAACAGCCTTACTGGCAAAAATTATTTCTGAAGGCCCAGCACACACTGAATACGGCTGCAGTGGAATATAAGTGGATGCTTGTGTGATGTTGAACTCAAGAGAATGTAATACATTTAAATTACATGATATTACATGGATTACTGTGAAACATTACAGTAAAAAAAGTTTTCAAGAAGGCATAGAAGGACTGCTTGTTCCCTCTCCACTACCTTCTTCCCCTTTTCTCTTTTCTTGAGAAATAACAACTATTTTTGCAAGAGAGAAAGCAGAATGAATACTTAATTTAATACATCTTCAAAAATTAAGGTCCCAGTAAGTAAATAAAAAATTGAAGGCTTTCAACTCCTGGATCAAACCATTCCAGCACAGGTCAGTATCCCCTACCATTTTCCCTTTATTTAGAAGCTCTTTTGGAATATATTGTTTGAATGAGTTTTGACTTTGCGGGTGTTCTCTCAAAACTATTACCATTTAAGTCTTATGATGGCATGCTCACATGGAGAGAAGACAAGATGTAATCAGTATGGATTCTGAGTGCATTTTCTAAAGACAGTCCTCATAGGCAAGTTTAAAGGTACTTGAAAAGTAGGATAAGATTATTGGTGCTGCCCCAGAAGCACTTTTGACAAAGTGATTTATCCTTTTTTCAAGTACCTTTCATCATTCATGATAAAAATTCTGGCAAGAGAGTGGGAACTTTTGCCTAGCACGTGTAGTTTAGGACCAAGTATATGGCCAAGGTCCCTGAGAGATACAAACTTCATGATTGTCTATGTCTATGGAAAGTTGCCATTAATTGAAGGCAATATTAATGTAATGGCAGAAATAACATGAATATAAGTGGAAATTCATAGGAGTAGTTAATGGGGTTTGCAAAATTATGATTACTCATGTAATGAAAAATGGGGGAGGAATGTGGTTTGATTTTCAAATATTTACTTTAAAAAATCAGTATTAATAGTTAACTATATGGAGGGTATATGATTTTTGTTTTATTTTAACACTTTGTAAGTTAAAAAGGTAAAACCCATGGGCAGTTGAAACAGCAATCTTTATGCTTGAATATAGTTAATGTTGAACAAATCACCCTAAGGGGAGGTGTTCTTCCAAACAAAACTACAGAAGCCGGCCCATTATAGTTATTCTTGTTTAAAAATAAGCAAGTATCATATCACATTTGAGGGGATGAAGTAATGCATAAATTTTGAAGTCATATTTCCATTACTCTAAGTATTACGTTTTTGCTATGTAAGACAGATATGTTTCCACCTAGTTAGTTCATTTGATCCTTCAATAGTTACCTAAGAGGCCATAAACACATAATGGCAAACCACCTTTAAGAGATTGCCACTCATTAAGTAAACACGTATTCTGATTTGAGAGCCACCAGCTGCTCATTAATGTAATGTTTAACATGGCATACAAATGGAGGAAGTGTTTCTATGTGAAATCAAATCATAAAATAGTACTAAAGAAATTTGTGGTCAGATTCTATGGGGTTTTGAGCTGGTTTTACAGGGAGTGCAGGAAATTCATTTTTATCTAAGAACTTAGATTATGGAGAGATTAACTATAAAAAGAGACTGTCAATATGCCAAACCCAGGTTTGTATTCTTATGTCTTTAATATCTCCTTGCAAAAGATGGCATCCATCCCTGGGTACAAGTTCACTGCAATGTCAAGGACTGACACAGCAGAAACACATTTCTTTGCATCCCACTGTGTTGCTCCAGCCCCTTTTATCTGTGACGATTTGGGGTTGGTTTTTCATTGGTTGGTCAGTTTGGGGTTTTTTTTGGCAGATAACTGTGAAATAATTTGTGCCTGGATATTTAGCCCCATTTTAACAAGGGATATGGACAGATTACAACATCTACAGAGGAGAGGAACAATAAAGGGCTCAAGTCTTGAACGGAATACTTTGTAGTATGTAGCTCTCTACAAGAGGATATTAAATGGTAACTTGGTTATCTAGTCAGGTACATGTAACTTTTAGATGAGAACAAGTGACTTGGCCTGTCTTCACAGCTGGGGAGAGCAACTAGCATGTCAAGGTGAAGTTCATCACATCCTAATGTAAAAAGCTAACAGAGCATAAATGCCTCTTTCAGGAAGAAAGTCCACATAATATGTCAAAACTCCCATTATAATCTTTGCATCTCAGACATGTGAGCCCAAAAGCTGGCTATCTATACTTTTTCCATCTCACACTGGTATGATCCACCAGCATAAGCAGACTATTCAAACTGAAGTTCTTGTCGGTGGCTTGTCTGTTAAAATCATGGGTAGGTCGGCTGTGAAGTTGCTGACACAGTGAGGTTTTTTTGTGAACTGGAAGTTAATGGGCTAGCACAGTTTCTTTTTAGCAGGAAAACATCTTGACCCTCAAAACATCCTCAAACTTCCAAATACATCAGCTTCAAGAAATTTATGAATGACCAACCAAATATGTATAATGGAGTCCCCTGACATGTTCTGTGTTGATACAACTTAGTTAAAACTTGTTTTAGTCAAGACAACTCTCCCCATCCCTTTCGCTGTCCTTGGGTATTGTCCTATCTCCTGTGTCACTTCTGGAATCGTATTTAATTCTCTTACCCTTCATTTAACCTACCCACATGAAGCATACTGACTACTTAGTTTTTCAAAAATCTGTTCCATGGGAATATTTCACCATAGAGAAAGCAAATTTTTCCAGCATTTGTGTAAGTTTTGCCTGATCCTGCCACTGTGTTCAAGGTCTCAAACTCTTGTGAAAACAAAGTTTATGCTTTTAGATCATGGATCCTTTATAGCCAGTTCGGCTAAAGTCTAACAAAAGCCAAGCCTTGGCTTTAAGAACCAGATGCAGAGAGAAGAGACCTCTGTCCCAGGAAAATGGGGATTCAAGTATGTTCAAGCTGGTTATCCAAATGCAAGATATAAAAAAACACTGAAAATTCCTCATTTTTTAAAAATTCAGAGGAATGTTTTGTAGTAGGTATGAGTCTGAAACACAAGTCTTGATTTCAAAATTCTAAAAATTCAAATTTTGCAGTTTAGTTTGTCTGTCTTGTTTCCAAGATAGTTTATTTTCTGAAAATCAGGACCAAAAAGAAGTTATACATACTGTCTTCAAAATTATATTTCAGATTCATTGTATAAATATTTTTAGTAATTACTGAATTTAAATATAGCAGTCTGTTTCAGTTACATTTCTACCTTTTTAGTATATTAGAATTGAATATGATTGCTTGGAAGTACAGAAATAATCATATTACAGTGATCCCCCATTACTTGCGGGCTGTTGGGTCTGGTCCTCCTCACGCAAGTCCTGGGATCCGTGAAGATAGCGAACCCACTACGTACTCGAGTATGCCACGCCTGTAGCCACGCCCCCTCCCCTGATAAGGTCTGGAGGATGGTTCTGAGAGCAGGGCTTGTTTAAGATGT
>WEKX01008942.1:25250-36547 GCA_013390025.1 Pitta sordida
GGTGGGTGCTGGTGCCACGCGCTGTGGCAGCGGGGTGTCCCGGCGCCATGGGAGCAGGGAGTCCTGGCAGTGCATGAGCCGGGAGTCTCGGTGGCGCGTGAGCGGCAGGGCCGGCAGCCGAGCAGACTGAGGTGGTGGTAGGTTCTGTGCATGCGCCAGGTCCCACAAATCGCTGGAAAATCAACAGCGAGTATGGGATATCTCAAATTACGGATTGCGACTATGCAGGGGATCACTGTAGTGAGAAATTTTCTCCTCTAAGGAAAGAGAAAAATTTTCAAATAGAGTGGAGTGGTGTTGCAACTCCGACTTGAAATCCTTGGTGCTGCTTCTTCTTGTCTACAGCTTTTCTTTTTTTTAAGTGTTTTTCTTCAAATCTAGTGCAAATAATCTGTGCTACAGAAAAGAAATAGCAAACAGAGGGAGCTCCTCTAATACACAGCAAAAGGAAGATGATGAAAACTTTGGTAGGGAAGAAGGAGGTAGCAATGAGAATGGGGAGTTTTCTGGACTCTGTGAAAATAAACACAGAAGGGAAATAGAAAAGGGTCAGTGAAGATGAAATGGAGAGAGTCAAGACTGCAGCTCTGTTCTGTCAGTTTCATGACTGTCTTATGACAAAAGGCAGAAGACAGATGATCAAACCCCACCTAATTAAGGACTAATTTAAAGAAGAAAGAGAGGCCCCATAAATAAAATACTTATGTTCTGTCATTAAGACAGCTTATGTTTGGATATATAAAGCAACTATTTGCTGAAAGGCACGGTTCTTAGAGATTATTTTCTGTCATTATTCATTATCTTAATTGTTGCTAATGATTTATTGACTTATTCTGATAACAATTAGCCTCTACAGAAAAGACTTGCAGTGTGAATTCCATCCTGAGATTTCCTTTTTTAATAATGAGACCGGCTATCCTGGCTGTATTCTACCATAACAAACTCAAAGGTACTATAACACTCATCCTTTTGCTGCTGAGGTAGATGAATATGGCATTTACACTATTGCAAATAGCTCTTAAAAGGGGTACCTTCTCCTTGAGTTTGTAACTTGACATTTTTTAGCTCCCGATACTAGAAGTGTCCACAAAAGTAATTAATGTCTGTGGGAACTACAGGAGTTTACATCTCTGAATAATTACCAACAAGTTTCTCATTTTAAGCATTTAGAAATAGATATGTTTAAGAAAATCCAGTGGCTACTTCATTAAGAAGCTGGGGTTTATGCCGTTCAGCATCATTACATTAGGTTTGTCCCTGGCTTGATTTCACTTCCTGCAGAGAAATGATAGCAAGGATGTATTTGGACCAGCCCTATGTACTTTTTTACAATAGGTCATGCATGTTCCAACAAATAGCTTTGTGTATTATTGGACTTCATTACTCTGTTTATGCCTTTGAAAGAAATTACTAAATATTTTTGATTATTATAATGACAGCCTGAAAAGTTCTTTGTCTGTTCTGTGCCATATATTATGCTGAGGTGAAGGGTAGAGGAGAGCAGAAGGGGAACTCATTAAAAGTCTAATTGAAATTCCATATTGACACACCTGCAAAGAAATATGCCTGATGAAGTGCCACTACCATTTAAAACAATGAGAACTCTGGAATGAACTTCAGTAGGGCTAGGATTTTACTCTGTTTACAGGAGGCAACACACTGGGCCCAGTTCTTCACCTTGAGTTTTTTGTAAGAAGTATAATCAGGAAACAGCAAGGGCCCCAGCACCATTACAGGAAGCAGTAGTGATAGAAATGTGGGAAAAATGAAATCATCTTGGAGATCTAGATACGTAATCATGCAAATTCCTATGTTCAGGCACAGATAACTAACTTGACTCTCACATGCACAATGAAACCAGAAGTGATCTGACCAGGTTGTCTCAAATGCCAGAAAAGATTTTATGCCAGAATTTCACATGTTCTCTCTAAATGTTTCATGACCTAGAGGGAAGTGATTTTGCCACATTCATAAAATCTTCCTTTAAAACTGTTGCTGGCATTGTTTTTCATACACTTCTTTCTGCAAACACCAGAACTGTTATGTTAGTACCAAGGATTTGCTTGTGTGGCCTTCCTTTTACAAGAAGGAAGTAACTAGTTAACCAGAGAATAATTTAAAAATCACCTGCAATAGATTTTCCATGCAGAAGAGCATCTTGATTTTAAGGTCAGAATGCTCTACATCAGGAAGTAAATGCTATTAGTAAGTTAGAGATTTGAGAGAATCTCTCATTTCCTGACAGACCAGGCAGTCAATTTCTGACCCTTTGAGTGGCCGAACCCTTCATCTGTCACTGTCCCAGGGCTGAACAGCATTGTTCCCTCTGTTCCTGAGGTCAGAGCAATTGGCAGGGGAGGAAGAAAGAAAGATTTCTGGAACGATTAATTTTATTTATTTATTTATCCTACAAAACCTCAGAGGCTTTGAATACCAAAAGGGTGCCCAAATGAGAGTGGTCAACCGTTGAAATCACAGAAGGGCACATCAAAATTTGTTTATATCTGACTTTGTATGAAATACGAACTTACAGAGAGCAGCTCAACTTAGAATCCCAGGCAGTATCCTGGAAATGCTTCATATGTCCTCCAGTCTGTTTCTCAGAAACTTCAGGATTTCTGTGGATGCTACAGAGTGCGCACAAACAGCTGATCCTCCAGAACAGTCTGCCTCTTCTCGAGTGCTGCCTAAAGCTTGGTCTCAGAAGCTCAATTTCTGAGGGATTTTGCATGCCACTTTTTTCCACCGGAAGCTGCACTGAAAGGAAATATGTGCAAAGCATGATAACACTGGAACTGATTTTGGCTGTTTTGGATGCCTTGTTCAGCTTCCTTGACTGCAGGGAACCCCTGTCTTGGAGCAGAAGGGTGTGCGCAGGCGGCAATAGTGGTAGTATAGTGCAGCTGAGCAGTGAGCACAGGAATTGTGAGCTACTGGAATAGTCAGGACTTCCTGCTGTACAGTAATTGTGATGTCACTATATCAGCTCATGTGAGAGTGAAAGGGTGTTTTCTCTTTTTATCACTGGTTAAAGATTCATTTTTAACATAGTCATGAGTTCTAAGTAGCTTACAGCCCAAGCAGTGGAACTTGGTTCCCAAACCTTTTTTAATGAGCCTGCCTGAAGCATAAACTTCTCTGGGTTTTGAAGAGCTCAGATTTAGAGTTTGCTTCTTGCTCTCCGTAATTCCAGCAGCAAGTGCATTTATCATTGTTATCTGACAGAAAACTTGAAGAGTTAATGTCTTGGATTGACACTGTATGAAAGTACATTCCTTGCTTTTATAGAGATTAACTATTCACACAAATATTTATTCTTGAGATCTTACAGCTAGTGATTGCTTTCTGCAATAGAATGATAAATTTTCTTTTATCACCATTTCTGATTACATAAACAAATTAAATAAATAAACTTCCGTGGGACTTTTTTTTTACATCTGCTCTCTGATCTGTCTGTACACTGTTGTTCACCATGCTTCCATTCAGTGTGTGGCTTGAGTTTCTTCAATATGGAGAATACATCTCTAATTCTTAAAAAAAATTATTAACAGGACATTTCCAAGTTCCCAGACAAAGATTATACACTGCTGGGTGAAGGTGGAATCATTCTGAGTGGAGGCCAGCGAGCACGAATCTCACTAGCAAGGTACTCTTGAAGTAGTGTACTATTTCATGTATATGGAATGTATTATGACTAAGCATTTAAATAGTTGTGAAGTAAATCCTACTAAATAAATATCCTCCACGTATATCAGGACCTTGATTTGCTAACAGAAATCTGAGTTTCGCTATGCAATTTTGTTTGTGATACACCTGCATATTTATTTTCTGAATGTTAAGTTTGATGTCAGAGACATGCTATGGCTTAGCATAAGATGAATCTTTCCCTCCCTGGTATAAATTCCTTTGGAGATTCAGAACTTTAAGTGTAGCTCTCTAGGTACTGAAGAAATCCATAGAAAGATCATAAAAATCATAGAATCTTTCCCTGCTATGACACTTTTTCAGAGCAGTTTATACATTGATTAATGGCATATTTCCCATCTTCAGGTTAAAAAATGTAAAAAAAGCCCCATGTTTCAAAAATGTTGCTGATACTTCTGGCTTTTTTCTGTTGCAAAAAGAAAAAGTGGAATGCACTGACTAGGCTGTACCTATGAATAATGGCCTTGTCTCTTTGACCTTCCAGTGTTAGTAAGTAATTCTGAAGGTCTACAGAACAATAACATAGGTGTTTGTCTTATAAATTAGCTATGCGTTTCAGCAAAATCACTTAGCTATAATCAGAAATCCAGTAATGACAGCTCTGATGTGTAAATGGTCCCATTTATTTCTGTGCCAAGTGCTAATTGGTTCCCATGCTCAGAAACACTGGGTAGAAATAAAATCACATTATAGTGATCCACACTGGCATCCCATGAAAGATGCGCATGTGTGAGGCTGAAAGATGGGTTCACTAAAACAGGGAATCTTTCAGTGTAGGTCTTTCTAATGGGTTTGTGAAAGGGAAGAGGCATATGGATGGTTCTGTTTGATGCAGTAAGAGAAGAGATAAGGGGAGGAATGGGCAAAACTTTCAGAGCAAAAAAACCCCAAACAAAAAACCACATTTAGATTTTCATTTAGAATGCAACATTTACAGGAACTATTTCCTGGATGAATAATCATGTCTGTCACTTTACAGACAGTGACAGCTTATGTCCTGGAGGCTCACAGAACTTATTTATTTATTGTCAGTGCTGTAACTGTTATTATTATTTGTCATATATAATATTAAATGTCATAAAGAGAGTGACTGTCTTTCTTACATTTTGTTTGGGCTCCACTTCAAGCTCAGCGTGTTTCAAGATGTTCAGGTATTGAGGTGTGGGTTGCAGATGAAGCTCTGAAAAACTAGAGGAGAAAATTTAGGATTGCAGCCCTGGGTTGCACCTATCTGCACTGGTGATAAACTGGATTTTATTTTCTTGGCCTGGCTGCTTACATATATCTGGTGTACTCTATGCAAGGTTGTGTGAAATGAGAATCTCTGCCAGAAATTACACCCACCAGCCATCATGAGAAGCAAATGGAGATTACATGAGTCCATCTCCCCTACAGAGCACTGTCCATGCCTGCAGCTACAATCAGGAAAAAGAAAGGACCTGGGGAAAAAGCCAGTGCATGCCGTGGGTTTGAACAAGCTTGCTAGCCCAGTACCCCAAAGCCCATAATTTATAACTACTAAGTCCAACACTGAAATTATAGCAATAATTTGAGTGCTACCATTATTCCGGGGAAAACCCTGCAAACTTCTTGCTGATAAAAGCACCCAGAAGAGTATGAACTTCTTGTTGTTGTGCAGCCACTACGAAAGAAATGTATAGTCAGTGAAATCCATCATGAAAGAGGACTTTTTGATAAAGTTGCTGGGTTTATTAACATAATATGGTGTTATTGGAGGATTTTTCTGCTGGTGATTAAATATTTTCATTGATTAACGTACTTTAAAAAAATAGCAAAATGCAACTGTCCAGATTTCTTTACTAATTATATTCAGATTGATATTGCATTATGATTTTTATAGGCAGGAGTCCTTTCTGAACGTTTATTAAAACATTTCTTTAAAAAACCCTCTTAACCAAAGGTTTGGGGTCTCAATGAGCCATGTCCAGGTACACACAGTTTAAGGTCCTAATGCCACCTGTAGTTTTTGATGTCTTCAACTCGAAATATTGTACAGTTCCATTTCGGATAATGTTTGCATGATTATGCCTCACTTAGCCACCAGTAGATGTTACTGTCAATAATAAATTCCCATTTAAATCGTCATTGTACACCAGTGACGACTGTCATATTCAGGCCATCAACAGATCTTTAGAGTAACCCGTGGAAAAGGCAGGTCTATAGCTTTGTTTGATTGCACAGAAATTAGAGTGAGTTTGTAATGTGGTCTGCAGCAAGGAAAGGCTTTATTGAAAGGTGTCTTTATAAGCACATTTAATATTGAACTCCAGCTCCACATTGGTGTTATAGAAAACTCTATCTATTACCATGTTTTCAGATAAAACTCTAAAGGCATTTAAAAAAAATTATATTTATGTAAATTTCTAAGAGTTAATGTAATTTCCATTTCTCTGTTCAGAGCAGTGTACAAAGATGCTGATTTGTATCTCCTGGATTCTCCTTTTGGACATCTAGACATTTTTACAGAAAAAGAGATATTTGAAAGGTATTGTATGTTTTCATAGGTCGTATTTAAGAATCCCACCAAGCAGCACAAAGTAAAACCAAGAACAGAAATTTAATAACAGTACAAAAATACTGAAGTGATCAAAATTATTCCTTTTGAGGAAACCAATGTGCGTGGTTTTTTATTCCTTTTGAGGAAACCAGTGTGCATGGTTTTGTATCTGATGTGTCCGTGTATCAGAAAGGCTTTCTTTTTAAAACACTTACCTGCTTTGTAAGTATAAATGTTTACAAAATGCTGTATTTTGTCCTGTTTTTCTAATCACTGCAAGTTCATACTGATCAGGAGATTGGCAGCAGGTTGTCCCAAGACAGTGACTTTCTGCTTGTCCTGTTGGTAAAAACAGTAAGGACACACACTGCCATCAATGAACTTTTCAGTCAGTGTAAGTTTGAAGTTTTGAAATTGAGCTAATACTTTTAAGCTGGGTAGCAAAAGATCTGAGTAACTTTAAGATGAAAAGAAATACTACTTCATTTTCATGTGGAACTGTAATTTTCTGGATTGACCTGAAGATCTCTAAATTTTACCCCTTTTATTTATTCCCGTGATAAAGTACTCACCCTTTACACATCTCAGCCCTACCACATTCTTTGTAGTTTGAGGGAACACCCAAGACTGCTCATACTGTAAAAGCAAATAGATTGAAAGGGACAAAAGCAACATTTATTCATGAGGAAAAATAAAATATAGATGTTAACACTTTTATCTTTCACAGCTGTGTGTGCAAGTTGATGGCGAATAAAACTAGGATCTTGGTTACTTCAAAACTGGAGCATTTGAAGATTGCTGACAAAATATTAATTTTACATGAAGGGAGCTGCTATTTCTATGGAACATTTTCTGAACTCCAAGGTCAACGACCAGACTTCACCTCAGAGCTGATGGGATTTGATTCTTTTGATCAGTTCAGTGCAGAGAGAAGAAATTCAATTCTAACTGAGACTCTCCGACGATTTTCCATTGAAGGAGAAGGCATGGGATCACGAAATGAAATAAAAAAGCAATCTTTTACACAAAAATCAGACTTTAATGACAAAAGGAAAAATTCCGTAATTATTAACCCTATTAATGCAAGTAGGAAGTTCTCAGTAGTGCAGAAGAATGGAATGCAGGTCAATGGGATAGACGATGGCCACAATGACCCACCAGACAGGAGATTGTCACTGGTACCTGACTTGGAGCAGGGAGATGTAGGTCTGCTCCGGAGTGACATTCTAAGCACTGACCATATACTGCAGGGTCGGAGGAGGCAATCTGTGTTAAATCTGATGACGAACACCTCTGTGAACTACGGACCAAACTTTCCCAAAAAGGGAAGTACAACATTTCGGAAAATGTCTATGGTGCCTCAGACAAACCTGTCTTCTGAGATAGATATCTACACCAGGCGTGTGTCTCGAGATAGTGTCTTGGACATAACTGATGAAATCAATGAAGAAGATTTGAAGGTATGTGTTCATCTGCATTCATTGAAATGGTAATAATTTAGTGCAATATCCTCTCATATACAGTCGGCCCTCTTGCACTTTGCGCCCCCCCATATTGCGGCTTCAGATCGCAGTGGCATGATCTTTTAGCGATATAGGAGACCCATTTGACAACTGCGCATGCACGACCTGCCGCAGCGGAGGCTGCTAGACCTGCCACCGGGGCGGCGGAACCGGCGGTGGTGGTGGCATGGGCAGCAGCAGGGGCAGTATGGGTGGTGTCGGGTGCACGGGGGTGGCGGTGGGAGCCATGGCTGCAGCGGCCGCAGGGACGGCCTGGGCGGTGGCCGTGGCGTGGCTCCTATGCAGAAGTCGGGCTGCGTGGGTCCCAAATAAGACCACGGGTCCACGTTATAGGAGACCCGACTGTATTTTTCTACTCGACTATTTCATTCCTAATGCAGTAATTCTCTATGCAATACATTTTCTGGAATACCTATGAAAATTTTTAAACTTAAGTCATTGAAATCCTCACAAATTTACTTTTCCTGATTTTCTAGTAGCTTTTTTGAATGTTATCTGTAAAGAATTTCAACACAGAATTGTCATCTCCTACACTTTTCCTTTAATATTATTTATGCTAAAAAGAAATTTGAAGATATAATGTGGAACATAATGTAAAACATTTGTGTAAAATTGACATTTGAAACCTTAAGGCTCATGGAAAAATTAAAATATATTTGAAGTACTAACATAGTTTTTAGAACTGGAATTTGATTAAATTCGACAACTTTGTCAGACTATTTAGCTCTTGTGTCCTGATACAGATAATGAGCAGAGGTGTTAGCTTGATTTTACTCTGGTTTTATGGGTAGACTGGAAATTATGCAATTAAGGATGAGTTTTATACCAAGAAATGGACCAAAATTCCTTGTTTTTGTAGTAACTCAGTGGGTCAGGATGGACTACTTTCATTTTCAAAACTGACAGCTAATTTTCTCAGGATAGGAAAAATTTCTGAAAGGGTTTTCTAGGTAAACAAAAATCTCCACGAAATATCTAAATTTGTAATTTGCTGAAGCACTGCCCATTTTTTCTATTGATCTCAGCAGAGGCTCCTCCCCTCAGTGTGTTTACAAATTTACTTTAAACACACAATAATATATTAGCAGTTGAAATATCTATTGATTAATAGTTTTTGATTGTAATAGTGCTGGACAAATCTTGATTAAGTGTTGTCTGAAAATTTCAAATAATCTCTAAATTGTATTTTTGTATCAAAGATGGCTCAACCAGTCAGTACCTTGCTCTCTAGCCATTATCAGCTGATTTAAATGCTGCATTTTAATTATTTAGAGTGAGTTAGCAGAAGGAGTGACAGCATTCGTGTGTCAGAAATTCTCATGTATAGATATTATTAACATTCTTACTATGGTCCTATTGATTTTTTTTATAGGAATGCTTCATAGATGATCCTGAAAGCATGGGTACTGTTACTACATGGAATACCTATTTCAGATACCTTACCATACACAAAAACTTGATTTTTGTTCTCATTTTTTGTGTTACTGTCTTCTTAGCTGAGGTAAGAAAAATCTGCATTTGGTGTCATGTTGCTAAAAATTGTTTGTTCAAACTATGTTCTTTGAAAAATGAAAAGTGAAAAATGGTTTAAGTATCAAGAGTTTAGCTCATGTATGTATTACTTATTGACAGATGCTGTTAAATTATATTGCACTTACTTTTGTACAGCTTAGATGAGCATTCTTTACCAGAGATAGTGGTTAGTGCACAGCAGCAGTAGACTCGACTTTTCAAAATATCCTGGTTATATTCTGCTATGTGATACCATAAATAAGAATTGTTGCCCTATGCAGGTCTCTTGTTCACAGGTGAATAGTCTTCCATTTTCCACTAAAAATATACGTACAGAGCCTCAAGAAGTTAACAGCAATAATTACCTTGTTCTTTTGATGAGAACATACATAATTTCTGAATTGTTTAGAAAAAGGCATTGTGTGTACTGACTTTTCTCCTAGTGAAAGAAGAGTGGTGAGTAAGGCAGAGAGAGTGCTGAATGCTTATGATGGTGTTTAAAGATGGATAGGGTGTTTCTGCAGCATGCTGAGAAGACTTTTTCCAAGGACAGTGTTAATTAAGCACTATCAGGAAAAGTGCTGAAGAATGTCTGCTTGTTCATGGAAATCTGACTATTTTTCATATAACAAATGTCCCACTTGTGTCTCTCAGTTTAGGAAAGACTTTTAGCATATAGAATCTCATCATGTCCTCTTTTACAGTTAATATCTTAAATCAAGTTTTTTCTGAGGGAAGGAGCATGTTTCAGCCTGGGAGATTAATGCTACTGTATTCATATGTCAGCTTATGAAATACAGTGCCAATTTCTCTTGGTATTTTTCAACATGAACTAAAGGAAGAGAATAATCCACTAGGAGGATAGGACTATTTTCTGACTGATTGTGTCAGTGAAATGTTTTTAGCAGTTCTGCATTGGGATTCAAACTCCTGGTGTCATAGCTGGAGAAAGGTGTGACTGATGGTATTCTGAATTTACACTAATGTTACGTTGCAGGTCATTTGAATTAGTTCTCTCGGATAAGGAATAAATCCTGGAGCTTAGATCTAGTTCAATATCCTAAATTTTCAAATCCACACCAGAAGCAAGACAGTATTTAGATGTGTAGCTGTTCATATCATGTAAGTTTTTAATTCATGGTAGTGAAACATGGCTGTGTAAACCTACAACAACAAAGCTCAATGTGAGTTATAGAGGGAAAGGAAGTTTTAACTTTGATGTATACCAGACCTATCCCTGGTTGTTCAGCACATATTTCTAATCTTGATTACGCATTTTTGTGTTTATATTAGAGTAGAACCTTTAGATATTTCAAAAGCCTCATCTTCTAACTGAAGAACAAATCTTACGATGAAGAATGTTTTCCTGTAAGTTATACTTTCTAATGACTATGGTTTAAGTAAAAGCCTACTGATAAATGAATGGGCTGTAAGATGTTCAGTCATAGCACAGTCTTTGGCAAATATCTGTGCATGAGCTGAAGCACCATGTCAAGTGGCTGTGCTAGCAGTTTGTACTCTTCTAACTTTAGACAATGAAGAGAGGCCAGTGATGAACATCCAAGTGCTGAACTGAGAAAGTAGTGACAAGAAAATTGAAAGTGGAATTCTAACACCCTTCAGAGCTGGGTGGGACTATTGTGGAAATGCTAGTGATACTATTTTAGATTTAGAATCGATTGCTTTGTATTGCAGGTTCCAAGCTGACTCCACACAGATGCCCATACATAAGGCATCAGTTGTACATATTTACTAGATTTGCAAGGTGTATGCATGTGTGTGTAGCTCACTTATGCAGCAAAAAACTGTGTTTGCCTGATGTAGTACACAGTAACTAGGGTTGCTGAACTGGAAGAAAAGTTTTGAATGGAAACCTCTGTATCTGGATTTCAGTAAAGCAATTGACACTGTCTCCCATGATACACTCCTGGGGAAGATGGCAGGAAGGGGCTTTGATAGGAATATTCTCTGCTGGGTCAGGAACTGGTTGGATGGCCGAGCCCAGAGAGTGGTGGTCAATGGTGTCTCATCTAGTTGGC
>WEKX01008942.1:36580-59465 GCA_013390025.1 Pitta sordida
ATAACTATCTAAAAGGAGGTTGTAGCCAGGCAGGGGTTGGTCTTTTCTCCTTGGTCTCTGGGGACAGGACGAGAGGTCATAGTCTTAATCTTCAGCAGGGAAAGTTTAGACTCGATATTAGGAAAAGGTTTTTTACTGAAAGAGTGATTTGGATTTGGAATGGGCTGCCCGCAGAGGTGGTTGAGTCGCCAACCCTGGAGGTGTTTAAGGGTAGGCTGGATGAGGTGTTCAACGATGTGATCTAGATGTAGAGGATAGGTTAGTTAGATTATAGGTTGGACTAGATGATCTTCAAGGTCCTTTCCAGCCTTATCTATACTGTGATACTGTGATACTAGAGAAAAGCCTTGTGAAACTATTCTTCACTATATTATCTCCCTTCTTCATCACAGTTAAAAAAAGCCTTTGTTGTGAGAAGTCAAGATGAGAACAAAATTCAGTTGGGAGATATATTTATATTATTGTGAAAGAAGACTGATTCTTAAAAATGCTTATTTCAGGACATGATGATCAATCTTATTTACTGTAAGACCTACAAAAGTTAGCAGCTCCCAAGGAGAAGATTTTAATTATCTGCTGAGGTATTACAATACATTTCTGTACCAATGACACAAAAATAAGTGGGAAGAAAATGTAGAAACTGTTTCTTAACCCTTGGAAAAGAAGATCACAGGCAAAAATAGAGCAGACTGAAAATGTGGTAGACTAGAAGATCTCCAGTATCTCAGTGGACAGACAAGAAAATGTGTTACAGACTAAGCTTCTATTCACCACTGAAACACCTCACAATAAAAAGGGGGTAGTTCTATGTTTTAAAAATGTTACAATAGATTATGTGAAAAATTGTGTAAAACTAAGCAACCAAGATACAGACAAATAGATACACCAAACTGAGATATCAGCTAGCAAGAACAACCATGCAACAATAACAATATTAAAGGTTTGACATTCAGGTTTGAATAGCTGCCTTTGAAGATACTGGGACACTGTTTTAGGGTGATCAAAAATATTAATCTTTAATATATTTTAAAGGATATGGTTGTCATTAGTATTGCATTAGCAAGCCTTTGTTAAGAGTCTGGTAAAAAACAACACAAGAATATTTAGGCACTTGAAAGCCTGATTATAATGCAAGTCTAAATGTAGATTTTCTGGTGGGATGCATTAAATTGTTTCTGAGGAAAGAGAAGATATGACAAGATTTTTGCTTCAGGAATGTTTGACTTTCACCCATTTATTATGTTTCCTCTAAAAACAAGTATAAAGTTAATGAAAGGATACAAGTAAGAAGAAGTACATAAAGTGACAAGACAAAATTTGACTGTTTTTTTTGGTCACAGGTAGCTGCTTCTCTTGCTGGGGTATGGTTTCTTAAAAAGTAAGTAGTGGTGATTATTTATTGAGAAAATGTGGGTCTCCTTTGTATTGATTTTTATTGTAAATAGTTAATAAATTCTGCCAGAATTCTTTGTGGATAGGCACTATCTTATATTCAAGTGGTCGTAGATGGATGACCTAAATATCTCGTGTAGAGGTATCTTAAACCAGTACTTCTTTAAGCACCAACAGTTGAATGGTTTGTGCCTCATAACTGGGTACACAACAGCGTACTCAAGAATTTTCCTTCGTCAGCTCACTCTAGGGATGAGTGGATCTGATTATGCTCATACCCTGTCGTTCACTGCTATCTTTCAGAAATCCAGGTGACACCTTTGCTTAGGAACATTTTAAAGGAAGAGTTTCTGTAAGACCCCATGTTTACAATTTCCTCTGCTCACCTTCGAAAAATTCCCAGAAATTAGAGGGTTGGGCAATTGAACATTAAAACATACAGTGAGTTAAACCATACAGAACAGTGCTATGGCTTTTCCTGGGTTAATGCTTTTGATCCCTGTTTTTGCCTGGCAGTGATAAGTCTCTGTTTGAGAATAGAAATTTATGGTGACTGAAGTCTGATTTGGAGGAGGAGTATGGCTATTTCCATTTAAAATAGATAACTTTGTTTATAGTATGCCTAAAACATTTCACTTCCGTAATAATTCAGCTTTTTCCAAGATTTATTTTTTCTATTTAACAGAAGTGCATACATTTTCCTTGATTAGGCTAGACTTGTCAGTGATTTAACAGGCAGTAGATTTGCAGGAGACTACCAGAGCAATTAATAATTTATCTTTCAAACATACATGAAAATATTTTTTAAATTACTGGAAATATATAGTATAACTACCCATTAACTTAGTGTGAAAACAAATGAACACTGCAGCACTATTTGGTTTTGTTTAGCAGAGAAAATAAAAAACACCCATAATTTCCAGTAATGCATTTATTTTTAATTTCCATCACACAGGACAGCTTTGAAGGCAAATTCAACACAGTCAGAAAACAGTACCTCTGACAAACCTCCTGTGATAGTCACTGACACTAGCAGCTACTACATCATTTACATCTATGTGGGAGTGGCAGATACGCTGCTTGCCATGGGAATCTTCAGAGGTTTGCCCCTTGTGCATACACTTATAACAGTGTCTAAAACTCTTCATCAAAAGATGGTGCACGCAGTTCTTCATGCACCTATGTCAACATTCAACTCTTGGAAAGCAGGTAACTGAGATGGGAACTGACTGACTAATCTATGCTTTTAATTTCAATCAAACGGTTTTCATTCTGTTAAAGGATGTTGTTGCCTTTCATTTACATTTTCAGTCAAGAGGAATGTCAACAGTTTGCCACACAAGTAATTTGTGAATCTTTTAATGAAACTTGATTGCCCCTAAATGTGACATTTCAGTGTTCAGTTCTGACTCTGAAATAACAGCCTGTAAACTGGAGAAAATGAACTGTTAACTACTCTATGCAATAAAACTAGAATAACTGCTAATGAATAGACTTTGTCTAAAACTGCAGTAGAAAAGGTACAGTCAGCTATGTCATGAGTGACAAGGAGTCAGATATGTATGATAAACAGTGCTTTATTTCATAAGTAGTCCTACTAAAATGGCATAAAATATCAGCTAGGGTGTATAATGGTACGTATATTCAAATTTGGTTCTAGAGTTGATATGAAGTTCGTTATATAACTGGTGCAACAAGTTCCATCTCCCACTGTACCTGAAACTCCTATGTCTTATAGTTCCTACTGATGTATACTAGATCCCAAGAGATACTGTTAAGTGACAATACAACATAGGATTTCTCCTTAAGTTTGTATTATATTCTAATTCTGTTGTTATCTGATGATTAATAGAGTATTTCTGCTCAGAAACAAAGGAACTTCTTGCAAACTCATACGAATTCTGATGTGCAAATTATTTGCATATCAGCTGGGCCTGCTGCATAAGAGGTACAGACCTTATGCTTTGTGCCTCAGTTTTTGCCCTTTTGTATCGTTCCTTTGTTTTTATTACATTTTCCTGGCTTTTTTTCCAAGACCTGAAACAGAAGTTGTGTAGCCAAATTCCTCCATGGGAAAAGAAGTCCTAGTTCCACTAAACTGTAATGGAATTGCTTGTACTTGAAAAATTGTTGTATTCATCCTTAGTAGCTTGTATTTAAAAAAAGAAGTTGTAACTTTTGTTAAAGTAATAAAAGTAGGACTTTGGTAGTATTAAAATACAGTTAAAACCCCCTTGTTCATGAGGAAGGGGACAGCCCAGGGGTCTCACAGAAAGCCAAACTTGCAAAGAAGTGCAGGTCATTAATATGCATGCAGGCCATGCCCCTTGCTCCACCCCCCGGCACTCCAGAGCGCTGTGGACCATTTTCTGCCTCTCTCCTCGGACTGTCAACACAGGAAGGCAAAGGGAACCGTTTCTGAGCCCCCTCTGACTCAGGAGACTGCCGCCCCCCGAGAATCTGTTGGCTTTTCCAGGCTGCTGCGACTGTGCTCCCACAGCCCAAATCCCGCGCCGCGGCTCCCCCACCCCGACCCCAATGCGTGTGCCCACGGCATCCTGGCATGGCATCTCGGGCCACTGGGGCTCCTGCGGGGCTGGGGGCTGCTGCATGGCTGGGAGCTGCTGCGGGGCTGGGGGCTGCCGGCCCACCGGGGGCTGCTGCGGGGCTCTAAACACCAGACTTAGCTGGAGAAACTGCGCACCCTCCCTGCGTGCCCTCCCCGGAGGGCAGGCCCATCCCGCCTCACAGGGAGAGCCAGCACCGCCCCTCAGCAAAGCAGAGGCACAGCACATGCGTGCTCTGGGGAACCTCGCGGACCCCGGAAGCCGGACTTGCAAATGGGCGGGGTCGTAAAGGAAAGATCGCGATGCAGCGGGGATTCACTCTATTTGACTTCTTTTTTTTTTTCTTAATCCATAGGTGGTATGCTTAACAGATTCTCAAAAGATACAGCAGTATTGGATGACTTCCTTCCACTTACAGGATTTGACTTCATTCAGGTTTGTAGAATGAAAGTCATAACTTTTGCTGTCTTACAGTAATATAAAGTTTCAGTCGTACATCATGCAAAAGAAATCATATACATTTTTTTCAGTTTGTATTGTTCTATTTACATAGCTGCTTATCCTGTAAGTCAACTTTATTGCTTCTTTTCTGTGTCCTTGCCTATGTACTATGTCCTTGCCTGTATACTTTCACTGTTTGTGCAAACTACTCCTAATAGTCAGGCTCGGAATCATTTTTGCCCCGTAGGATAAGTATCCCTCCTGCTGTCTACATTCAACTGCAAGACATAAAGGGCATTCCTTAGTTTCTTTCCGTTAAATTGGCTCAAGATTACTATTTTTCATGCTAATTTTTTATTGCCTTCAGTAATTTTCTTGACCGTACCTCCTTAAATTCTTCTGTTCCCAGTTTGCTAGTATCACCATTAATTTAGTTCTCTTTTATTGAATATATTCTTGGCTTTTCTGTTATTTTACCTTCTATGGAAATGACAGCTTTTCCTTAGATAGAACTGGTTCCCAGAACATTTTAAAAATAAAGGCAAATCCTCCTTAGCCCTCCTATTCCCCTCTATCTTTAGGAAATACGCAGAAGCAAAGGAATCAATTCAAACACTCTGCTGTACAGATTGCCTGTGTAGAGATTGCCTGTCTATCTGTGAGTTTGCTCTGCTTTACATTCCCTACCAACATGATGATCTGATAAAGACAGAATTTCTTTCCCTGTGTCTTTGTAGTAGTTGATAACTTTGGCTCGTGACTTCAGAAGAGGTTTGAGTACATTATAGCTCTACTTCATGTTCTGCTGACGTCATGAAGACTTGTGAATGAGTAAATATGGACATTGAGACTCTCTGAATCATTAGTATAATCTTCACTGTTCAGGGGTCCTTACTGTCTTTTCTGGTGTGACCATTTTGTCTCTGATATTTTGGATCTACCATGGGGATGTTATTCCAGCATCATGTTGGTTAATCTGTCTCTACATTTCAAAATTTCTATGAGAAATAGAAATACCACCAGATAATTATAAAAAAATTATGAGATCCCCCTAAGTCTTCTCTTAAGGCTAAACCCAGCTCTAGCAACCTGTGCTTGTATGTGAGTTGCTCCAGTCCAGTTGTCCAGTATGTGAGTTGCTTTATAATGTTCAAGACCTTTCAATGAACTCACTCCAGTATGTCTGTGTCTCTCTTGTACTGGAGATCTCACTCTAGGTAGTTTCTCTGGTGCTAAAAGGATCACCTTCCTTGATTTGATGGTGATGCTGCTGCTGTTGGCCACCCTTGCTGCAGAGTAATGTTGCTGTCTCATGGTCCATCAGAACCCCCAAGACCTTCTCTGCAAAGCAGCCTTCCAGTCAGTCAGCCAGCCTCCAGACTGTAGAGGTGCATGTGGTTATTTCTTCCCAGGTGCAGAGAATCCACTTTAGTACAGTGGTGAGTGTCCCCACCTGGCGTGTGGGAGACCTGGGTTCAATTCCCGCCAGGGAGACAGTGTTAAGAGTTGGACTCAATGATCCTTGTGGGTCCCTTCCAACTCAGAATATTCTGTGATTCTGTGATCTGCAGAAAAACTTGGCTTCTGTAGGTACTGGGATGCCTAAATCGGAGGCTCATGGAGATGGAGACAGTCTCTGCTAACCTTCAGTTTATGTTTGCTTAGTTCATCCTTCTGACTTCCCTGACAATTCGACAAAACTGTAGAGCTTGTTTGTGCTCCCTCTTCTATGAGAACAAACAAGTAGACTACTATGGGTAACTGCTTATTTAGGGATACTGCCTCCTTCTCTGTTGCAGCTGTAGATGTCATGCCATGGTTTTTTAATATGTTTATGAGCACTGGACATACCAAAGGATCTTCCCTTTTAGGAAACAGGGGTTTTCATCCAAGATGAATGAGGCTTCAGGATGAAAGAGGCCAGTGTTCCTCTCCAGTCCCTGGGATATACACAGCTGCCCATAAAAAAGGAATTGGCACCAACCTTTCCATCAGCGACAAGAGACAGCATCCTGCAAGCTATCTAATGTTCTCTGCAAGCTATCTGTCCTGCCTCAATATATCTGGAGTATCAACTCCAGCCAGCTAATGACTGTGGCAACATTACCACTACTCTTAACATCCATCTTGGTCTTCTACCAGTGCTTGCAGTGGACTCATCATTTCCTGGAGATTTGTCATATGGGGTGCTACTAGCACATATTGTTGGGCTCTAAGGTTTGATATAGTCACACTTAAAAGGTCTTGGTGAACTCATTGAACATTTATACCTACCTCATTGCTAGTTTTCCCAAATAATAAACTCTTGTTGCTTAGTCAAATTGACTGCTGCAGTCATTACCACTCTGAACCCTTGTTGAGTTGCTGTCTCTACCACCAGCTGCATTTTCCAATCTGGGAAACTGGAACCTGTCTCCTCATCTGGCCACTGTTCTCAAGCTGAAAGCTTGGCATCTGGGATCATTGCAGGACAGCACTGTAGCTCTTAACTCAGCTGCATGAGCCCTCTGCTGCCATTTCTCAACCGTATGCCAATATAGTTGACTTCTGTTTTAGATTTTTGCTTCTGCCTTTTTAGAAGTTATCATATTCTCTTTGACTTTACACTTACTTTGTGTTTGGCTTTTATGACAACACAAATTTTCATATTCAACGTTTTAGTGAAATAGCTGTGGGATTAGTAGTGAGAACAATGTAGCATCATGGTGACATTTGCAAAATTTGAGTAAATGATAGTAACGGGAGTTATAATAGTCACTTAGTGACTGTAATCTCAAGTAATGTGAGAACTGTGTAACTTCACTCAATATCAGTTGAGCAGTTCATTTGTTTCTTAACAATTAAAGATACAAATGCTACTACTTTCTGCAGTTTGAAGTAATGAGTAAACACAAATCTCTTCTTGCATTGCTGCAGACCAGTGCTATACAGCCTGCATATGCACAACCCACACATAACACCATTTCTCTAAGAGAAATGAGGAAAATTGAGAGAAACATGAAGTCATAAAATCGTTTGGGTTGGAGGGGACCTTAAAGATCACTGAGTTCCAGTCTTTCCCCCATGGGCAATGACACCTTCCGCAATACCAGGTTGCTCAAAACTCCATCCAACCTTGAACACAACAGCCACAATTTCTCTGGCATTCTGCTCCAGCACCTTACCACGCTCACAAGGAAATAATTTCTTCCTCATATCTAATCTAAATCTACACTTTTCTGGTTAAAGACATTCTCCTTTCAGCTAGTTCAGGTGTTACAGTAATTTTTTTAAAATAGATTTTGATGTTGCTATTGCATTACCCGGATTTCTGATGAAAAACCAAAAGGTAACTTAGAATGTGCTTACCTGCTCATGAAAGACCTCTAACTTGGAGTACTGGAAGTTTAAATCCTTCCTTGAATTTATGTAGAGCCAAAACACCTACTGTGGGTTTCTTCCTAATGTGAAATTAGTTTTTCTTTCCACCGCCCCCGCCACCGCCCATACTGCCTTTTGCTGCTGCCCGAGCCACCACTATTGCACATTCCGCTGCCCTGGATGCCGCCGTGGCCCCAGCTGCTGTCGCTGCCGTGGCAGGTTGCACATGCACAGTTGTGAAGTGGGTCTCCTATATCGCTAAAAAATCATGCTGCTAAGATCTGAAGCCGCAATACCGGGGGTGCGAAGTGCAAGAGGGCCAACTGTATTAGAAAAGATGGCAGCTTAATCCAACTAGTTATAGATCTGGTCTATGTTATTTGTGATCTTCTCATTAAGGTTTGTTCTCAGCTGCACATCCTACTTAGGTTAACACTTTGTTTGTTGAAGCAATACATAGTTGCCATGAGAAGGAGATTCTTCACCAATCTCTAGTCTATAAAATGACAAATTTACTTTATCAATAGTATTTTTCTTTCATTCTACAGTTAATACTGATTGTGATTGGCGCTATAACAGTAGTCTCAATATTACAACCCTACATCTTCCTGGCATCAGTGCCTGTGATAGCAGCGTTTGTTGTGTTAAGGGCATACTTCCTCCACACTTCTCAGCAGCTGAAACAACTGGAATCTGAAGGTAGGAGCAGAGAAATTAGTAGACTTCTAAATCCACAACAAATTAATTGAGAAGTGATTCACCCTTTCTCCTCTTTTTTGCATTTTCTCTTGCAAGATGATGTTGTCTCTGGGAGCAGAGCACATCCTTAAAGCCAAGGCTGTTACTGATCCAGCCAATACTGAGAGCTCTGCTGCCAAAGAGCAATAAAGAAGTTTTTTGAAGATGGGCTTTATCACCACTGCAGCTGAAAACAAATAGTTTTGTATAGTGAGACATCAACAAATAGTGATGTACAGTTTTCTTGAGAGTAAATGTAGCTTGCAAAATTGTGGTCAGAGTTGGTATGTGCCATTTGAGTTTGTTTCTTTCTAAGAAAAATTTACAGCAAATGTATCTTGATTACAAAGAACTAAAATTCACTAATTTGGATATATTTCCTTCCTCTTCCCCCAATAAGAGACTAAAATATTCCAAATAAAATTGAAAACCTCATTCTGAAGTGTGACTTTGCAGAACCAGGTACTGTTGCCTGAATTTACAACAAACTGGCAGATCTTCAACAGAGCAGTCCAGCTTAAACAGTACCTTTTACTTAAGTATAATTCTGAAGTTCCTCGGATCACAGGGACCCAGCATTGGCTCACCACTTTTTATGTAATGCAAGGTTTGCTTATAGTTATCAAGTCAGTGCAGTTGAACTCAGAGCATTGAAGTACTCTGCCTGTGCTAAAAAAGCTTCACATGATGGTGTTATCAAAATTACAGGAGTTAAATCTGGCTGGAGAGGAATGGCCTTTCTCTTGTGACATCTTACAGAAGGCTGGGAGTTTCCCCAAGTAATGTGCTAACTATGTATTATTAATGTGATCCCTTCTTGTCAATACACTGACTGCAATTTCAACGCATTCTTGCAAAAACTGTTTTTTATTATCCTGTGCTAGGAATACTTCAGTTGTGCTCCAACAACACATGTAAATTACACACTGACAGTAGTTACGCTCATGTAAGTTAGAGTTTAAGGGTGTGTATTTGCATTATATCAAAAGGTATTTGCTTATACATGTTTATGTTGTTCTAATTTAAACACTTTACAGCTCGGAGTCCAATTTTCACCCACCTTATTACGAGCTTAAAAGGGCTGTGGACGCTGAGAGCCTTTGGACGTCAGCCGTATTTTGAGACCTTATTTCACAAAGCCCTAAACCTACACACAGCAAACTGGTTCCTCTACCTGTCAACGCTGCGCTGGTTCCAGATGAGGATAGAAATTATTTTTGTTCTCTTTTTTGTTGCTGTGGCATTTATCTCTATCATAACTACAGGTATGGTAACTTTACCGGAGTACTGAAATGGAAGCCTTCTGCTTCTCTTTAGCATCTCAGCTTTAGAAATTTCTGAGGCAGATTAAATGTTACAAAATCTGGCATACATTGAAATCACTGATTTAAGTATGTTATAATAGTAAACACAAATAAAATAGAAATTACACAATTATTATCTGCAGTCTGATATTGTAGAGACTCATTAAAGGGATTAATCTGAAAATACTAACTGAAGTGACAAAACTTTCCCTTTCTTGACTGTAATTGCTGTAAAAATAATCTCTTGTTTTAAACCACATTACTGTACTGAGAAGTTTGGATGTTGATTATCATCTGTAGATGTCAAAGGTTTTGAGTAAACTGACATTCATGTTCCTCCCACTTGCTAAGACTTGTAAAGTTTTAATGATCTTTTAAAGCCACACCAATATCAGAAATGATCGTCCAGTTCTTCAATTCCCAACTCACTGACCCATTTTCCTATGTGAAGTTTTGCAAATTCCTTTCAAAATCCCCCCCGAAATGACTCACCATTCCTAGCAAACACAGTACATGAGTGAAAATCACACTACATATTACTATCTTGCATTTGAAGTGGTGCCCATGACTAGCCAGGTGTAGCCAGTCTCCAACAGGCAGAGAATAGGAGAATGATGTCCCCAAAATGTTGGAATAATTCTGTTCTCTGGAAAAACTCAGTACTTCAGTGTTGAAAAGGACTTATGTAAAAGTGTGCATTTTATCAAATATTGTATAGATTATGAAATGCTATCCTCTATATCTTGTATAAGGAGCTCTCATTATATTAAAAAAAGATCAACCCCATGAATATTTCTGTATGAAAATAGGCATCTACAATACTTTTGTTAGAAAGACTTTTGGATCTCCTAAAGTTCATAGGAAAACAATATCCCTTATTGCCCTTCTCATTTCTCACTTTGTGCCCTTACTAGTTTAGGGTTTTTAGGAAAACTATTTCTTGGAATATTGGTTTTCTAACATTTTACATGAGAAAAGGAGTTAGAAGCACTTTTAAAAAATGTTAAAATTTGTCATCTTGCCACCATTTTAACCTTTACTGTTACAGCTAATGGGCCCTTGGAGCAACACTAAATTCCTTTTCTGAATCTGTCAGCTTTCATGAGGAATATTTTGCTTTTATTGCTTACTTTTATAATTACTTTGATAACAAGATGTCTATAAGAAAAACAGGAAGATTTTTGTTGAAGAAAACCATAGAAGAAATGAACAAATCATAGATAGGCATTTGGCTTAAAAATTCCATTTAACACAAAGGGAGGTTAAAAAACCAACAGTGGGGTAGTGTAAATGCTTATATTGTAATGTATGAACTCATGAAGGAAAATCCCTGGGAAATACCACGCTTGTTACAGCAGTCAATTTAAGCTGAAGAATTTATATCTGCACCTTTGTGAAACAGTAAGGAGAAGATGTCTTCTCTTTGTTGAAGAAATTAAAATGTAAACGAGTGTGACTTATTTTGAGTTTTAAAGTTGTTAGATGTGTTTGGTGTTTTAGCTAGACAAAATTAATTTCACAGATTCATATTTGTGGTAGAAAGGAAAGTCAACTCAAGATTCTGTTTAACCAAGATTTAATTTTTTCCTCTACCAAAGGCAGATTATGGTTTCTTGAGAATTCAGTGCCAAAGACAGGTATTTAACTGGTGATTAAGTTCTCAGTTGTTAGTATGATTAACAAATCAATATTTTCTCCATTAAATAAAAGAAGAGAGAGTATGTATATGAGGAACTCAGTGACATGGTCTAGATAATGGGACAATGGGACAGGGAATTAGGTTATATAATAATAATAATAATAAAAAAGATGATGATATGACTCTGAGATTGGCTCAGATAGACAGAACATGGTGTCCATGGCTCTGGGGTTGTGGATTTGATCCCTGTATGGGCATTCACTCGGTGATCCTTGTGGGTCTCTTCCATCTCAAAATGCATGTTATACACACATGCACACAGAATATTCTAAGATATACATGTTAATTTTCTGATTTCTATTGAATTTTTATTTTTCTCTCCACAGGTGATGGACCAGGTAGGGTTGGAATTATTCTTACTTTAGCTATGAACATAATGGGAACCTTGCAGTGGGCAGTAAACTCAAGCATAGATGTGGATAGTTTGGTAAGCATAAAATGCACTGTGCTGTGCTTTCTTTTGAGGAATTTTCTTATTTTTTTGATTATGATTGTGAAATGAATTACGTATCTTAAGAGCTGGATATCAGGTAGATGTGTCAGAAAAGTTCCCCTCATATATTTGGTAGCAACCTACTGGCTTTCATACAGCACAAACTGAGTTTTTCTGTGACTGGAAGTTTTCCTGGCCTAGAACAGGCAAGAGCAAATACTTGTGTTTGAGGATTCAGATTGCACATGTAGCAGCGATAGGAAAACTTCAAAAAGGTTTGGAGTTGTTTTGTCATGATTATATTACTGTATATATATATATGTCATACTTTCCTTGGCCTACTTAAGGACTTTTCATAGCAGATCACAATGGATGTTTTTGAGGTCCTTTCTTTCAATATCAAAAGTGATTTAAAAATCTGTTCTTGACTTCCCTGGGAGTCTTTTTCTGGTTTTATGTAAAATACCCTCTGACATAAGGCATTGTATGTATCAACCCCTTTAATTTCAATAGGTAGGATTAGCTTTAAAAAAGAATATTTCACAATTAACTCACCATCACCTATTTGTCGAGTAAACTCATAAAATAATATGTTTGTTATTACAGTTTTTATCACAGGTTGGCTTAAAAGTATGAACATTTTAGATGCTATTTCAAAGTGTAATAGTTATCTCTTAACATTTCAGTCGTTCTAGGATTTATTTTAGACAGAATTCATCTAACAAAACATACAAAAAATCTGAGTAAAAAAATATCCTACATCCAGTTGTGCCTTCCCTGGACCCTAAATTAACTTCTTCAGCCAACCATTGTAGTACTGGAAAACAAAATAATTTACAGCAGATCTTAAAGAGCAATAAATCCTGATTGGTTTCCATGAGTTGTCCTATTTAAAGTATGTAATTCGGACAGATTGACGGTAAAGCAATATTTGCAGTTCGACATATTTTTTTAAATAAGTGATTCAACCAAATTCATCCTGAAGGAAATCCTTAAGAGCCCTGAAACTGGGAATTAATCACTTACAACATCTAGCCTCTTGTTTATACATGTGACTGCTGATAGTCCAGAAAGCTGACGGCCATTCAGGGACACACTTTTTCTCTCCACCAAACGTTTTATGCTGGCTCTTTCTTTCTTTGTTAGAGCAACCTGTCTTGAAGGGCAAGCACTTGGAGGGAGGACTTCATTGCTATAACTACAAAACACACTGAACAGCAGTTATGTGACTGATAATGAAGTAAAATGTGCATTCAATAAATCACAGAATCACAAAACTGTGAGGGTTGGAAAGGACCTCTGGAGATCACCTAGTCCAATGTCTCTGCCAAAGCAGGGTCACCTAGAGCAGGTTACACAAGAACACATCCAGGTGTGTTCGGAATGTCTCCAGAGAGGGAGACTCTACAACCTCCCTTAGGCAGCCTGTTCCAGTACTCTGCCACCCTCAACGTAAAGAAGTTCTTCCTCATGTTGAGATGGAACTTCTGTTTTAGTTTATGGTCATTGCTCCTTGTCCTGTCACCTAGCACCACTGAGAAGAATCTGGCGCCATCCTCTTGGCACCTACACTTGAGATATTTATCTGCACTCTGTCAGCTCATGGTCAGCTTGTCATCCCAAAAGACTCCCAGGTCCTTTGCTGCAGAGCTGCTTTCTAGGGGGTCAGCCTCGCCCAAATATAACAGCAACAACTTTTGCTTGACTCTCATTTGTAAACTCCATTTTAGCCCTGTGAGGCATAATGTGATACTCAGTATAACAATCTATATACAAATCATATGCACATATTACACAGCTTAAAACAAACTGGAAGTGTTTCACAAGAGCAACAGGAAATCTTACGGTATAATCCAGAGAGTGCTGGACACATTAGTGTTTTAATAAAGAATTTACCCATTTAAAAAATACAGTGACGCTAAAATGTCATCTTGTAGTAGCAATAAGGAAGTAACTCCCTTTCCCCTGAAAAGAAAATCTCAAGTTGCTCTAGATGTTTCAGTCTACTTTGCTTAATATTAAGACAAACCACTGCACTGCAGCACTGCTAACATGCATTGCTTTAGAGGTGGATCCCCTAGACATCTTTTGGCAGTGGATAATGGCCCACCCCCCTTACGTGAGCTTTTAGTTATCCCAGAACACAAACTAATAGATACTGCTGGCAGGATTGTTTTTCTGACATTCAAAAGCTGCTCTTGTGCAGAAATAGATAAGAGTATCTTAAAGGTGTCAAGATAATAAAACTCTTTCACTGAGTGATATAGATATATTATTTCCTACTCTTCATTTAGCACTTCTCTCTTTAAAATCTTTTACAATTATTTGGTTAAAGATCGCCTGCAAAGGTTTGCCTGACTTAGTAGTCTATTTGGTTATATTCTATTTTTCTCTCAAAGGGTACTTTGAAGCTCTCCACAGGACCAGATTGACTAGAGATTGTCTAGAATTGTCAGATCTCCATATGTCTCCAGTAACAGATACGCATGCACCACTCTGGATGGCATCACTTTAGCCCTTCCTTGAGCAGCTGTGACATCTGTGCTTACAAGATTGCAGAAAAGCATGCCTGAGTGAATAGCACATTTGTAGGTAGCAGTCTTTGGTTGTTTGATAACCTGGAGTTTTCTGCAAGTGGTTGAAACCACGTCCAAAGGAGTAGCTGCTGAAATTAGTACATAATATTAAGCTCCTACTCAGTTATTTTACAAGGTATTCAAGGTACAGGACATAAGTGAAATAAATGCAAACAGAAGGACAGGAAAACAGGAGCACAGGGAAGCAGGATCATGTGAAAAACGAAATATAATTGAAGAATTACTGACCAAACACATGGGAAAGTGGCAAATCTGACTTTATTCCACGCAATCTCACAGGTTCACAGGTTATTCCAAGTTGGAAGGGACCCACAAGGATCATCTAGTCCAACTCCCAAGCAAACGCCCACCCAGGGATCGAACACACAAACCTGGAACTGTGGGCACCACCCTCCATCCATCCAAGCCTCCCATCGTCTAGACCATGTCACTGAGCTCCTCATCCAGTCTTTTCTTAAACACCTCCAGGGATGGTGATTCCACCACCTCCCTGGGCAGACCATTCCAATGAGGGATCACTCTCTCTCTGGGAAAGCTCTTCCTAACATCCAGTCTAAACCTCCCCTGGCATAGCTAGAGGTCATGTCCTCTTGTTCTGGTGCTGGCAGCCTGAGAGAAGAGATTTACACCCACCCGACTGCAACCTCCTTTCAGTTAGTTGTAAACAGCAGTGAGGTCACCTGTGAGCCTTCTCTTCTCCAAGGTGAACAATCCCAGCTCCTGCAGTCACTTCCCATAGGGCTTGTTCTCCTTGAGCTTTCCATGACCCTAGTACAGATATTGGAGAAATCTGAGTTTCTAGGGGAGATTTTATTTTTATGTACATAGATATTGTCTTTGAAGCAATTTCTGTTGAACAGGTTTGGCTTTAATTGAAAAATCCCTATTGTTTTTTAATACCCCATAATGCTTTAATGGTTTTGACATTTCACTCTCTACAACCCTGATACTTTATCTGCGCCACTTTTTTTTTTCTTTTTAAATTCCCAAACAAATGTGGTAGCGCTGACAGCTATCTGTTGTTTCATTTAAAGTCACCAGTTAGGCTAAATTTACTGTTTCACTTCGATAATTTCTGCTAATATTCTTTTAGTTGGTTTTCTGTCTTTTTCTTGTCCCTCTAGGTAGTCTTGTAGTATTTTTTTTTCCTTCATAAGGATATAGAAAATCAGTTTTTCAGTAAGTGCTGCTTTCATAGATAAGCATTAGATAGTCCCAGTGGGCTGTTTTAATGCTCTATTACCTCCTCCTCCTCCACTAATGTACATACTGCAGTAGCAGCTCTTTAAGTGTGAAGGACAGTTCCTTTTATCATGGAAAGAGAAAATGCCATACTTTTACTGTTGCCAAGATTACTTATATGAACCGATATAATAAGCGTCCCTCTTAGAGATAGTAAAAGCAAACTTGCTAAACCGCCCAGTGCCCCACCCTGTTACATCAGGCTTGCCGAAAAATTAAAGTAGTACATGAGTAGAGAAGAGGACCAAATGAAACACATACAACTGTGAAAAATAATGGTGTTTTTACAGCTGAATTTTATTCTTTTGTTTTTCACACAGAATCACACAGATTTTCCATACTATTTCTCCTTTAACTTGCTCAATTGATTTTTTTTTTAAAATCTAGGACATGATCTTAATATACGTTTTGCTACTTTTGGCAGAAAACCTGAGAACAACATTAATTTCCAAAGCTTAAGTAGACTAAATTCTTAACTGTAAAATCTGCATCAGAACGAAAGTTTTCAAAACGAGATATTGGTCATTAGGAAGGCAATAGAATCAAGAAAAACTTGTTAGAACATTTTCTTTTCTGTCTGCCTGCACAGCAGTGAGAAAAATAGAAAAAATTCAGTACAAGTTTGAGATAAACTAAATATTTAATTTTTGCTGTTCCAAAGAGAAGTGTATGTCGGTTAAGTGTACCCAAAATGTAACAGCAGAAGACGTGAAAGCTCAGTAAAACCATACAGACTGCCTACAGAGCCAGTTTTTTCAGTGTCTTAATGCATGGAGTTTTTTTACAACATGAACCATTGGACCAACCTCTCATAGGATCTCTCAGTTGCACAGTACACTTTGCAGGCAACAGGTTTGTGAGGAAGTGATATGTAGCAGTGGCCATTGAATACCATGTGTATCTTATCTGGAGAGGGTGACTGCTCTCTTTTTTAGCAAGAGAGAACATAGAGCCTAATTAAATTAATTGCATTGGATTACTTGTAAAAGAATTACTTTTTCCACTTTCTGGAAACATATATTACATAATTATATTATGAATTACCCTTCAATGTTAACAAGAGTTTAAGTGATATGAGAAAATAAAGAAATTTCAGTGCTTTTAAAAGCTCAGTAAAATACAATCAAGCAAGGCTAAAAATAAGTATACTGTGCATTAAACATTTTTAGTTGGAAGTAGTAAATATACTCCTTTATTCAAACGATTAGATATAAAATGTGAACGTAACAGGTACATTGCTGATGGGAATAATGGATAAGAAACTTGCTGTCACCTACACTATACCTGTCATTATAAATGATAGAAGATTTCTACCTGGGAAAGGAAGAACAGATATTTTTGTAAAATGTTACTGACATCTATGCTGCGTTCTGCTCAGATCTTACTCATAAATCAAATTATAGAACAAGGAAAGCTTCCTTCTCAATTGATTTGACTCGCCTGGTTGACGATAGAAAGGCCGTGGATGTTGTGCACTTGAAACTTGGTAAAGACTTTGACACGGTTTCCCATGGTAAGCTTCAGGAGAAACTCTCAGAGCATGGGTTGGATAGGAGCATTCTGTGCTGGGTTAGGAATCGCTTGGATGGACGGGCACAGAGAGTGTTGGTAAATGGTGCCACATCCAGCTGGCGTCCAGTAACTAGTGGAGTCCCACAGGGATCAGTGCTTGACAAGGCACTGTTTAATATCTTTATTGATGATATGGATGGGGGAACTGAGTCCACCATTAGCAAGTTTGCAGATGATACCAAGTTGGGGCAAATGTTGAACTTCCAGAGGGCAGAAGGGCTCTTCAGAGGGACCTTGACAGGCTAGAGAAATGGGCAGACTCGAATAATATGAGATTTAACAAGTCTAAGTGCCAGGTTCTTCATTTTGGACATAACAACCCCATGCATCACTATCACCTGGGGGATGAGCAGCTGGAAAGTGGTGAAATGTAGAGGCATTTAGGAGTAATGATTGACAGGAAACTTAATGTAAGCCAACAGTGTGCCCAAATTGCTAAGAGGGCCAATGGCATCCAGGCCTGTATCAGGAACNTAAAACTATTACACTGTCTAAAATACCTGCATATGTCACTGACAAATCTGTATCCTGTTTGTATCACCAAAATGAGATGACATATGTACATCATGATGATAATCATGCCTTTTCATCTTGCTCAGTTCTTGAGATGGAAATTATAATCAATAGGCTTGGGTGTTAGCACACTTTTAAAATTTCTGTCACAACTGCATGTCAAGATGCTGAGATATAAGATGGAATTCCAGTATTTCTTTTTGTTGTGTATAGATTTCCTTCCACGTAGAAAATCTATCTAATAATACATATTTCAATCTGGATCAAAGAGCAGAAAGTAATACATCAAGTACAAACCCTTGCAGAAGGAATATAAAAGCAGTTAAACAAAGATACCACAAAACAGAAATATTTGTTTCCTTGATTAGGGAACAAATGTTGTTTATGAGGACAAGTTTTGTGAAGCAAGGAATCAAATTAATTATGCTAGTTGGACTAAGGCACTTAGGAACCTGAATGTAAAGAAAAGTCATGTCTTCAAGTAAGGAGCTGAATTTTTTTCCTAAACAGGAGAAAAATAGGACATTTTTGAGACTGTAAGACTAGCATCACAGTGTTCTCTGAAAGTATATATATTAGAAATTACAGCCTCCACAGATTGGATTTTATTGTTGACCTAAACACGCTTTGTGTTGGAGGTCAAGAAGCAGATAGAGAGGAGAGACTTGAAAAATCAGTTAGATTTTTAAATGGCTCAAAATCCAGATAAATACTTAGTCTCAATTTTCAGTAAAAGGGCAGTGTATAATCTGTGGAGTTGAAAGTGGAGCAGTAGTTAGAAATGAGATTTTCTATGTCTGAGGTGGGAATTATATGCAAAACCAGTTAGAATCCTGTTCTCCCTAAATTTCTTGTACAGTCTGTGGAGGGACACATGCACACCCCTGTGAATCAGTCCACCTAAATTAGTGTCTTCAGCTAGGTGTGTTTGGATTCTTATGCTGGACATTGCAGTTAAACATGTGAAACCAGACTGGAACAATGCTGCCTAGATCAGGTAGGACCATACATCCCATCATAGGGTTCAGGAAGAACTAGATGAGAAGCTGGAAATCTGATAATGGGAATTTCAAATAAATCCAACAAGCTGGCAGTAGTGATCACGTGATAAAAGAACAACTGTCACTTTTTTGTTAAGAAGGAGAAATGAGAAGTCTTTGATGCCACCATCAGTTTGTTAGTCTGATAGCAGCAGTATTTAGAAACTTCTATAAAGAATTATATAAAAATGTGATGCTTGTAGAGTAGAGTCATTCAGGTTTGCTGACAGTAGGATTACATCACACTAACCTGATAACTGTGGTAATATATTTTCCAGACAAAAGTAATGTAGTAGATCTCATTTGCCTTCAGGAAAGCATTGGCTGTGGCTGTGTTACAGGAATTATATAAATGAAAGATATCAGGATTACTACAAGAACTGTAAACTAGTTAATGAGTTGGACAGAAAGGAAGTGGCAGTAAGCTGTATGTATTAAGCTATAAGGAGGCTACTCAACAAAGATTAGATTTGTGACTGAGCTGGTTTTAATCTTTTTTTAATGCTCTCAACAAAGAAAAAATGTGTTGAAGAAACATGCCAAAGGCACAAAGCTGAAAGGCAATGTTTGCATGAAGGGTCCTGAAAGGGATTAGGTGACCTCAAATGACAGATATAAAATAGATTTCTGTAACCAAAGTGCAATGGCTTGTATGTAGGGACTGCTAAGAATAACCTCACTTGTAAGAAAGGATCTCTTCGGTTAAAGAAGTCTAAGATGGAGGAAAGCTTGGCTGACTACCCTTCAATCAGAGGGTGACTATAAGATGTGACTGTGAAGAAAAAAGCATATGATCCTAAAATGTGTTAATGGATATATTCCTAAAGTAGATAGGGAAGTATCAATGTATTTTTACAATGTCTTTGTTAAACATAATCCAAAAATGCTGTGTACATTCTGGTCAGGAAAGCTTGGGCTGTTTGAAGAAGGAGAACATATGTTAAGAAAGAAGCTTAAACATGGATTTTCTTTAGTCTTGAGGAACAAAGACTAACTGGATCTAAGATATCCCTCCATAAATGAACAGGGAAAGCAGTTAGGAAAAAGTACTCTTTAGAATTTTAAAATTAATAAAGTTATAGCAACAAAGTGGTCCATAAACTTAAAAATATGGTTTCTGACCACCTGAGCGGTGAAGTTGTAGTGAAGGAGATGAATTAACTATTTACTAACTGACCCTTGACCCCTTCAATAAAAATATGAACAGGAGTATCCCTTCTATTCACATATTCCTTTGAAAATTCACAAAAACTGCTATTAGCAACTTCTGTCTGAAGTTCATGAACTACAAGACTTGATAATTTCACCTAATAATTAATTTTTTATCTGTAATTATATATACTATCATGGAACTCCCTGATATCTTTTTTTAGTTAATGTGGTGGTTTGACCCTGGCTGAATGCCAGCGATTCAACAACAGCTGCTTTCTCACTTCACCCCACCCCCCCATACAAACAGGAGAGAGAGGAAAAGAAAAAAAACCCTGAAGGGTTTTCCTACAGCAGGAATGAGGATTATTAGAAACCTTTTACTGTCCCAGGCAAAACAAAACTCCACAATGGGGATGTAAAGGATTTATTTCTAACAAGGTCAGAGCTTAAAGTGAGAAGTATCATCTTTAAGGCAACCCTCTCCCACCAGCCCGCCCCCTCCCCACTCTGTTTCTTACAACAGATACTACATTCCCCCTTCCTCCTGGAAGCAGGGGGGGACAGGAGTAGGGGAAAACCAGGCAGTTGGTGTTTCTCTGCCACTGCTCAGGGGAGGAGGCCATTCCCCTGCATCCCATGGGGTCTCTCCCATGGGAGAAAGTCTTTCATGTCCCTCTCCAGTGTGAGTCCAATCCCAGGGGCAGCAGCTCTTCCAAACACTACTGTCCGTGGGTCACTCCACAGGGTGCAGTCCTTCAGCACAGGCTTCTCCAGCGTGGTCCCATCCCAAGGCACACATCCTATCAGGTAGAGTTCTGCCTCTAGCATGGAGTCTCCTCTCTATGGGCCACAGGTCTCTCCCAGGACCCTGCTCCAATGTGGGCTCCAAGAGGCTGCAGCCTCCCTCCAGCATCCATCTGCTCCAGTGTGGGCTCCTCCACAGGCTACAGGTGGATTTCTGCATCCCTGTGACCTTTCCACGGGCTGCAGGGGGACAGCCTGCTTCACCATGGTCATCACCACGGGCTGCAGGGAGACGCCTGGAACACCTCCTCCCCTTCCTTCAGCTCTGGTCTCAGTACCTGCATTTGCTGTTACAGCTTCTCATTGCTTATCTCTGGTGGCCATGGTTGTCTTCCTGTTCTAACCTTTTTTTTCCTTCTTAAATGTGTTATCGCAGAGGCATCTCTACCTCTCCTGATTGGCTCGACCTTGGCCAGCGGCAGGTCCAGCCAGGCTCTGCCAGCTATGGGGGGGCTTCCAGCAACTTCTCGAAGAAGAACCTCCCCCATGGCCCTCCTGCTGCCAGAAACCCAGCCACAGAAAACCCCAATACAACTCTAGAAAATTTCTCATAAATACTGAAATGTTAATGTCTGATGATTGTTCCTCTTTACTTAATGTTACTGTTTTGCATCTTTCAAATTCCATGCAGTCTGCTGGTATTTGAAAAGCTGTCATTATTCAAGGAACCTTATGTTTGGGGCAACAGGAGGAAGGAGTTTAAGATGCAAGGCTGCTTTTATGATTATGCTTTGTTTTTCACAGATACAGGTCATCAGCATTTTTCAAAATACATTTTCAAATTTAGAAAGAGCTATTGTGTCCATTTAAAAGGGAATCATATACTGAATCAATACCAATAGTACCAGTACAATGGATACCATGAGATTAGCTCAGTTGGTTAGAACATGGTGCTAGTATCACTGTGGGTTTAAACCCTGTATAGACCTTTCACTTAAGAGCTGGACTCAATGACCCTTGCGTATTGCTTCTAACTCAGAATATTCTGTGTAACTAGAGCTTTATAGAAGAAGTATCCTACCTTTGAAAATTATATCATTGTGTACCATACACAGAAAAGAGACTCACCATTGTGGCTAGGAATTAGGAATAATTTTCTTTCATTTATTTTGATAGTAAAATATCAATTGCAATTAGAATACTGTTCATTTTGATTTGCAGATGCGGTCTGTAGGACGTATATTTAAATTCATTGACATGCCAACAGAAGAGACAAAAAGCACTAAACCACAGAAAAATAATCAGTTTTCAGATGCTCTTGTAATTGAAAACAAGCATGTGAAGGAAGAGAAGAACTGGCCATCTGGGGGCCAAATGACTGTGAAAGACCTTACAGCCAAATACAGTGAAGGAGGAGCTGCTGTGTTAGAAAACATTTCCTTCTCAATAAGTTCAGGGCAAAGGGTAAGGCCTTGATTTGTTGTCTTTGTTCTGCCTTCTATTAATCTTAACTATAGAATTGTCATTATAAACCTATTCAATGACTAATGGGGAGTTTATGTGCAGTAAGGTTTTGTAAATGAAACTGTTACAAAATGAAGTATCATCTAAAGTACACTTATACCCCCTCCTTCGTGAGGAAAGGGACAGGCCAAGGCCGTCACGAAACACTAAACTCGCAAAGAAGTGCAGGTCATTAATATGCATGCAGACCACACCCATTGCTCCACCCTCCTGGCACTCCGAAGCACTGCGGACAATTCTTTGCTCCTTCCCATAGTCTGTCTTGGCACAGGCGAGAAAAGGGAACCGTTTCTGACTGGCTGCTGTGACCGTGTGTGCTCGCAGCCCAAACCCCGCGCCGCTCCCCCCCAGCCCCTGGCCCGGCCCCGGTGTTCATGTTGGCCCCGGGGGACCCACGCCAACTCGCGCGTGCTTGCCCCGCCTCCACGGTGGGGAAGGGGTGTCCCTGAGCTCTCGTGGGCATTCTTGGAGCCTGGAAAAACCTTAACTTTGCAACACTGCAACACCCCGTGCACTTATGGCAGGAGGGAGGCGTTGGTATGGGAGTTTCTTTCCCTTTAACATCCA
>WEKX01008942.1:67218-93092 GCA_013390025.1 Pitta sordida
GATGAGGAGCTCAGTGACATGGTCTAGTTGATGGGGAGTTGAACTAGATGAATCTGAGGGTCCCTTCCAACTTGGAATAACCTGTGAACCTGTGAAATGTTCATGCTGGAAAAACCATGGTCTCGATTTTGCAAACACAAGGAGGACGCAGAATCAATTTTTTCTACTTGATGATCAGTTTTGAGTTGTGATAGCTTCCCTTTTAAAAATGTTGTTCAAGCTCTACCAATCCCATTCTGCCTGCTGAGTTGAGGCTTGCTTGGCAAGCTGGCCTTTGACCTGTTTGTCACCCTTCCTATCCTCTCTTCAACATTTTCACATCCATCTCTCTATCCCTTTAAGCTTTTATTTCTTTATTATAGCTGGTTCAATCCTGCAGCATGATTGTTGTTTACAAGTATGAAAAAAGTCCCTATTTAAGATCAAGGCAGCTGTGCAGTGAACTGCATGTGCGGCTGCACTTACTTAGTTTGAAGGCCAGGTACGTTATACAGCTGTCTTCCAAAGCATGGCTGTAGAGGATGAAGGATGCTTTTACCACTACAAGCTATGTCTCGGCTGCAAAATTGACCTATATAGCCAAGTATAATTTTCTGCATAGGAAAGGCCTTCCCTGTCTCTCCCATAGTCATCCTTTAGCTCTGTGCCCTTTATCCCTTAGGGATGTGGTTGCCCGGCAAGGTTTTTGCTTTCCATCTCAAGCTGTCTTTTGGAATGCATGGACTGAGAAGAAAACTAAATGCTTGATAACAAGTAGTCTCATTGTTCCACTGAAAAACGTGAGGAATCATTCTCATAACTGAGTACTCCGTATAGAGTTACTAATGGTATAGAAAATATCATTCTGCAGCCATCAACAAATTCAAGAAATATTTCTTACACAAGCAGTATAATATACCCTTTTGCTAGTGAGGTGCATTGTTAGTTCATTCTTAAAATTACACATTAATTCAGTTTGCAAGTCCCTGATCCATGGACTAATGCCAAATAATTCTAGCCCTCTGTTATGGTTTAGGGGGTTTTCTGCTGCTCTGGTAGCGAGGGGGTTAACAGCTCAGTTCTTGCCTAGGCTCTCTCCGTGCTGCCATGGCCTTCAAGGTTACAGATAAAGGCAGGCGTCTCTGCAAATAACATACTTGGGAGAGAAGAAAAAAAAGTTCAGTAGTAAGATGTAGCGTGCCAGCTCAGACCCTGCGTCGGGAGGCTGAGAGATTTGAAGGCCCCCAGGCCCACGAGAGAAGGGGTAGAGATGTTTTTCCAGGCATCCCGCTGCTGCTTGTGAATTGGACTGACCATGGTGAAAACCTATGGACCAGAGAGAGAGAACCAGGACCGCAGAATCCGTCTAAGCATTAAGACTGAAGATGGAGAGGTAAAAACTGGNGTTGCCAGCCTGTTTGTATGCTTCAGCTTGCAGCTCTTGTCCCAAAGCCTTGCCAAAGAACTGCACATTATGCCTCAAAAGTTCCCACATTCAGAACAAAATGAAGTTTTCAGCATGACTTTCCCAGCAGGAAAGAGAAATTGCATTTGCCACCCTGCCTTTCCAGGCAGAACAGAGGGAGCCTTTTGTTCTTTGCCATTCACCTACAGCATCAGAATGGAAAAAAAACGTGCCTTTGCTTCCCTGGGAGGCTTGCCTACAGCAACACCTGGATATTCCCTGTCTCGAGGAGAGGCTTTGCCAACAAAAGGAGAATGGAGCTCTACCTGAGAGTGCTTCCTCCTGAACGCTTTCCAACACCCTCCTTCTCTTCCTTAACCCTAAGTTTCCCAGTTAGTAGAAGAGAAGTGCTTTTTCTCTGTGGAAACCTCACTGATGCAAAACTTCACAGCACACACCGCGTTCTAAGACACTGCTGTCTGCTCCATGCGGGCTGTGCTGGATTGACCACGCTGGTCAGGGATCGCACTGAGCCGGAGCAAAGGAAAACCCCCCGTTTCTTTCAGTACCTCAAATCTGGCTGTCAGCGCCTTGTAGTGGTGCGAAGGGGTAAAGCGTTTCCTGAAGCACTCACAACGAAGTTCCTTCCTGCAGTTTCTCCCAGGGCTGCACTTCTGAGGCATTCTGCCCACAAAAGTTGTCTCCTGCAGAACAATTGCTCCAGCCACACCAGGATGTACCTTAGCACCTATCATCCCTTCTTTCATCAGATAATCAGATCTTTCTGATGATTCTTCTGCAGGTGTTTGCCCACCACATTTCCGGGGTAAGGACTTCCAGCTGCATCTGTTTTCAGCATACTGAGTCTCTCTTGCATACAGGTCCTCATGTGGATTGCATCCTGAAGTATTTAATTGGAGTCATATTGAGAAAATGTCTTCAGAAATTTGGCTTTGAATGGAAACAGGAGACCTGCAGCCAGTTTCCCATTAAAACAAATGATGAGAAACCCAAGACCCATGAGGTGCTGCTAGCTCCAATGAGGGGGATGACTTCTAATGTTTTCTTGAGTGATATTCCACTGCATCCTAGCAGATCTCACACTGTTTTCTACATGTACTCCATAAAAAGTTAAAATCAAGCTTAGCATGCACAACAAGATTACTACAGTTTAAGGGACTGTCAGCTGACAAAAAAAAAATCAGTTTTGCTTCTTTATTTTACTGAAGAAGTGAAACTCCACAACTTTTATCTTTGTATTTCCATTTTCTCTACAGTTATCACACTGTGTTCGTTGTATCTTTCTGTATCTGTCTCTTTGTCTCCAGCACTGCTTCTCACGCCCTTCAGGGCTGGTCACTTTTGGGAGCGACTGTTTTGTGATGTGCCAACACACTCCGGCCCAGTGCAACTGCTGAGCAGTGCCATTCCCCAGGGTGGTGACACAGGAGATCCTGCAGAGGCTGGGTTTCTGCAGAGCATTGGGACGAGGCAGCATCACCATACCACAGAGGGTCTGCTGTATCAGACCCATACACAGAGCAACTGGGGACATGAATTAATAACCCCATAATCCCGTTTCAGGCAGTATGTAGGTTGCTTTCTGTATCATGGATTCAGTGTTGCCAGAAGCACAACATGTTTACCAGTAAGCTCTGTGGGAGACAGATGTTTTGGCATCTTCAAGACAGAATGTTAAAGAACGGGTCCCAAAAAACTCTCAGGTTTTTATTGCTCCTGTGCTGTTAGTATTGCTGCTGTAATACAGACAAGACACAGAAGGCTATGCAGAGGTCATGCTATGTTACTCATAACTTTTCTGTGCCTGGAGCTACTGTTTGGTTCCAGCTGATGTTGCATTTTTTCTCCAGCCCTCGGGCATATGGGAAGAAGGGTCCATGGGTTTTGCTGAGGACCTGCACACAGGCTGCTGCAGCCAGGATACTCTCACTTCTTAGCAGCCTCTTGTCAACTGATCCATAACTCTTCTGTATGGATTTGCATATACCCTTGATTTCCCACATAACACTTAAATCGCTTATGAAGGTCATTGCCACACTGTAACCATCATGGAAAGGCTGCAGCTTCTGATGGGAATTAATGCATTTTGGAGGGGTTAACTCGCAATATGTGGGGTGGTCAGAACATAAACATGACCATATTTATGTTCCTAAATGTTTTGCTTGTGAGTGGATGTCAGATCTAAGAAAGTATTTGTTGTATGATCACACCCATTATCATCCTGTGTAATTTGAACAAGTGACCTAGAAGGAAATGGTTCCAGATTTGCTGCCAGTCTCCCTAGCCATCCTTTCCCCCTTTCAATGCTCTCCTTGTTTCTACTTCTTCCATATTTAAGAACAACACAAATCCTTGGGTTCACTTTATGTTTGGGTTTTGTTTTTTGTTTGGTTTTTTTGTTGGTTTGGGGGTTTTGTTTGTTCGTTTGGTTGGTTGGTTGGGGGTTTTTTCACTTTAAACTTCTAGTTTTTAAGACTAGATAGAGACTTATTTTTGCTTCTCTTAAAGTAGACTCCAAACTGCCCACATGACTCACATGGTATTTACTCAAGTGAAACCTATGTGGTTTCTAATGATCTGAGAGGAAGAAGGTGTTGAAATGGAGAGAGAAGTACCAGAATTCAGGACAACGAAATGTTTACCTTGGGGGAAAAATCCCTCACAACCCAACCCTGCTTTTGGGAATGGCTTGCTTTTAGTGGCCTGTTTCTTGAAAGCACAGTTATTAGGAATAGCAGCAGGTTCTGAAGAAAGCTGTACCCTTTCTGCTCTGCCTGCTGCACCTCAGCAGGCATGTTATTCAGCCCTATCTTCTTCAAAACTGGTTTGTTCAGTTAACTGTTCTTCAGCACTGAGAAAGGAAAATACCTATTCCATTGGCTAAATGTATGGCATTCACAGTGTGAACAAACCCACGTCTGACACTCTTTCCACAGCATTGTTGTTTCCACCGCACCCATTACATGGAAGAACCTAATCCTGCGGCAAATACGTCGCCTTGCTCGTGCCACCTAACCAGTGCAGGACACGGGGAAAGGATTGCAGTGTGCTTCACCAAAGTTTTCACTGTTATTAACAGTATTAACAGAAAGACTACACTTTCCCCCTTTTCTCTACAAAAAACACTTCAAGGATTAATTTTTAGCTGTGTGTGTCTGTTCATTGCTGGCCATGCAGTGACGATATCACTGCACTTAAACTCATCCCAGTGACTGCTGTGAGGGATCTAGGTTGGTGTTATGCTCTGCGATGTGCTCTCGGTCTCTGTACGGGTGTTAGATGGTGAGTTGGACTAGATGATCCTTGTGGGTCCCTTCCAACTCATAATATTCTGTGATTCTGTGATTCTGTGACTGCAGGGCACCATGGTGCAGCTGTTTTTCTTCCTGGTCTCTTGAATCTGGTACTTTCTCCTGTCTTGCACCAAATAAGTTATTGACGATGGTGTGCATATATTAATCAAACAAATTATTTAATGTAATTTATTTTCCTCTGCAACATTTAAACTTTTAATTTATCATAATTAAATGATTAATATAAATACGTGTATAAATCACTTTGAAATTTGGTGGAAGAATGCCAAGTTCCCAGGTTAGGTGGGATGAAAACTGTGTTAGACAGGCCAAACGCTGGGAAAGCACTTGCTAGTTGTATTCTCTCATCTATTTGCCACTGGTACAGCTATTTGTTCACTGCTTTTTGTAGCATTTGATGACTAACACTCAAAGAATTTTTGTGCTATGAATCACTGGCATTTCAACACATTTTCTCTAAACAAACATTTTCTTTAGAAAGACAAGAAAATAATTGTCTTGAATCTTTCCTCTTGGTATTTTTTCTGTATGTACAAGGAAGGAGCTAGCAAATGGTAATATTTTTCAACAAGACACTTAAATTCTTTGGGAGCAAGTTCTCCCTTCTACAAACAGCAGGTGCACCACACAGCATTATTAACAATGGCTTCTTAAGAAATGTTGTATAGCCTCAGTGTCTCTTGAAGAATCTAATTTCCATCAGAATCTGACACACCCACCCCATGTAAAAATAGATTCAAAAAATCTATCATTTTGTTCTGAATGAGTGCTTTTTGAGCTACAAAATGTGCATCTAGGGGATGTTGGCTTAAATGGGCTTGCCTGAACTGATGGGGAAAGCAAATCAGAGTAGTAAACTTCAATGCACTCTCAGTTCCAGGGAATGTGCATCCTTCTCACCATGTGCAGCAGAAGGCAGGTGTGGGACAGGGCAGGGAGAGAGCACAGAGCAGTCTGTTGCTGCTGCAGTCATGAGCCAGGTCATGCTCTGTCACATCTCAGTGATGTGACAACGAAAGAGGAAGAAAACCTCTTTTGAGATAGGACTGGGAGATGATGAAATGTCAGAGAATGGTGCTGATATATTTATATATTTGGCCACAATACATTAGAAAGCAGAAAATTCATTAATGAAAAACAACTTAGGACAGTATCCCTGAATTTTGCCAAATAGCAAATAGGTTTTTTTCTCTTAAAACCAATTTGAAAAAACACACACTTTGGTTTAGCAAGAGGTTTTTCAGCTTGAATAAATTTCACATAATAAAATATCAGAAGGCATATTTCAAAATTAAAATATGGAGAATCTTTTATTCAGAAAACTACTGAAATTTGGGACTTGCTGGTTTTCAGACAAGTTAGGCTAAGATTTTCTTAAGACAATTGCCAAAATATTATATAAGGATTTTCAAAGTCACTCTTTTGGGGGATGATGTTTAAAAAAAAACCAACAAACTCTGCAATAAGCTCTATCTACTAATTGCAGAACATTATTTTCTCTTTATTATTTTCTCTGTATGCTTTACAATTTCTAGTGCTTTATACAATGTTTCAAGTGAACTATCTATCTATATATCTGTATATCTTTTTTCTTGTAGAAAGTGTTCATATTTTCAGGAACTTTTCGGATGAATTTGGATCCTTATGGGCAGTGGAATGATGAAGAAATATGGAAAGTTGCAGAGGAGGTAAAACTGTTCAGTATTATTTGTCTCCCTCTGGTGATGTGGTTACAGAAGGTTGCAGTGCAGGTCAAATGATTGTCATATTTTACATTTAAGTAGAGTATTATGAAAAAAAAAAGTGCAGAGGAAAGGTAATGTTGTACTATAAACCATTTTTAATACCAGTTACAAATATAGTTATTGCAATTCTCACCCCAATGTGAAGCCAGCTGAGAGGACCACTCTCTGAAAAGGCATTCAGTTTTATGTAATGCTTGTGTCATGGGAGCTTCCTCTTTCATGAAAAATAAGAATCAGGAAACATTAGATTTTACAAACCTGAAGGTTTTCTTCTGATTTTATGTTGAGGTTGTAGGAACATTTTTGTTTTCAAATCCCCAAGCTCCAGGACTCTATTTTGTTTTCATGTTGTACTGATCCCCATGCATTGCAGTTGTCAGGTGCCACCTGTTGGCTCTGATGGTGCTTCATAGGTTGCAGAGGAGTCTATAATGCCAGGGAAAAGGTAGGTGAGCGATACGGGAGGGAAAGTGCTGCAGCCTAGAAAACAGATGCTTTTTTTCAGGGTACAGATGACTTAACCATGCGTTGGTGCCTTTTTCCTTCCTTGTTGCAAGTCTCAAATATCAGAAAACGCTTGCAAGTGTGGGACTTAATCTGAAAACTTCCTCCTTTCCCATCCAGCAGATTAAGTCTATCTCTGCTTGCTCTCTTGGGTTTATCTAACTTCTTCCCTACATCTGGAAAAGAGGAAAGTAGATACTCCGTGAGTAGTTTACTATCAAATAAAAACATCATGACATTTTTTTTAGGTGATGTGACAGCAGCTTTTCAGACAGTCCTAGCAGAGACGACAGGGTGCTCAGTGCTGCTGCTCTGCTTCCCTGAAGCTGGGGAAAACAATGGATCAACACCTCCTCTTTTGAAGAAGATAAGCTCTCCTGCTTTTGAGGATTGTTTCCAGAGTGTGTGTGAATTGAGCTTGGGATTTCCAAGAACTAAACCTCCTTTACAATGGCTTGGGAAAAAAAATTAATTTTCAAGTGTTTATCGTTAAGGAGTTTGGCAAATCCATATGTGACACTGCAGTTTTCATTGCACAGGCAGGAGGGCAAAGCAAATAGAAAAGAAAAAGATCTGTAATGCTTTTTACTAGGAGCAATTGGATTGTTTGCCAAGATGCTAGGTCTGGCTCATTAGTGGCAGTGAGTGTTACTTCGGGAGCACTGCGCAGAAATTAACTGTCAGCTTATTCCTGACCCACTTTGCTGAGGATTCAGAGGGTCCTGTTTGATCAGCATCAGTTTTTTATGTTCCTCAAAGTAACTGCAGAGAGCAAGGCCTTGTCTGATGTTTCATTTTTTTATTGCCCTCATATTTCAGTACCTGAATCTCTTGGACTTGTGTCAACTTGTGAGGCTAAGTTTTACTCTTGCAGTCAGCTGCCTGGACCCTATCGGTATATGGTACATCCTTTTCCAGCCATTAGATGCAAAATTTTGTTAAAGGATGCAATGTGTGTGTTCAAAAGAGAAGCAAGGAACAAAACACTTAATTTACTTAGAAATTGAAGCATGAACACTTCAGAAACTCAACATACACCCACAAACCACAGTTTATTATGGTTTCTGTGTAAAATGGAAATACAAAGTAGGAATTCCAATTTTTTGTTTTCCCTGGAATGCAAACTAATTGTAGATCAGTAATGGTCTAGATAATGGGAGGCTCAGATGGACAGAGTGTGGTGCCCATGGCTCTGGGGTTGTGCGTTTGATCCCTGTGTGGGCATTCCCTTGGGAACTGGACTCAGTGATCCTTGTGAGTCCCTTCCAACTCAGAATATTCTGTGATTCTGTAATATTTTAAAAAATCAAGGTAGGGCTCTTCATAAATTACTGGGGTTGCATTGCATTTCTATAATGTTTTTTGGAGCTGTGTAACTTACATACGTTTTCTACCCTCGTATTTTATAAAAACATCTCTGTAAAGGCTGTTGATAAGGCCATGGAGTACAGTTTGCTTGGACCTGGGGAAGACGGAAAGCTTTGCTTTGCAGTGTACATCTCACAGTGACAGGAAACAGGAGCACTGGAAGAAACAACAAGAAAACACCTCATGGTCTAGATTCTGGTATCTTGTCCAAAGGCAGCAGCTTCACTTGGCACAGGCACCCCTCTAAAATCTTTGTCACCAGTGCCAGAGGGAAGCCACGCATGTTGGGGCAGCAACAGGAGTGTATGGAAACACTGTGTAGAGACAGTGACCACGGTTATTAAGGATATTTTCTCTGTTGCTGTAATGCAGCATATGAATTTTGGTAAATTCTTTTTTATCACTTAGTAACCAAAGAGGCCTGTTTTCCTTTCAAAAGTCACTTTCCATAACATTTCCAATGATGTACATTGCCACAGTCAGCAGTAACTATATCTCAACAGTTTTTCCTGTCTTTTTTCTTTCTGTCAGGTTGGGCTGAAATCTGTGATTGAGCAATTTCCAGGGAAGCTTGATTTTGTTCTTGTGGATGGAGGCTGTGTCCTCAGTCACGGCCACAAACAGCTGATGTGCCTTGCCCGATCAGTTCTCAGCAAAGCTAAAATCTTGCTGCTTGATGAACCAAGTGCTCACCTGGACCCTGTGTATGTTTTGTTCCTTTGGTCTCTCTTGTAATATGAAATAAGAAAATCATCTAAAGTGTTGTTTTGTAACTTGTCTGATCTGTTGCTAAACCTGGTTTCAGCAATATACGTATTTTAGTAATTCTGCATGGGGGATTAGGGAAACCTGATTACAACCTTAACTTTTTGTTTAATAGGTACTTTGAGAACAGATACAGCATGTTGAGGCACTGCAAAGTGTTGGTGTAGGGACACATGTGAGCTTTACAACACACAGGCAGAATTTACATACCATCAATATAGTTATGAGTGTGCAAGCTGCAGTCTGAATGCCAATGTTTGTTTGCCTTTCAGAACTTCCCAAGTTATCAGGAAGACCCTGAAGCACGCATTTGCCAACTGTACGGTGATCCTGTCCGAACATAGGCTGGAGGCGATGCTGGAGTGCCAGCGATTTTTGGTGATCATTTCTCATAGTCTTGTTTACTGTTGTTTTATTACATTTTTTGAACATGTAAAATGCACCAAGTGGAAATCATGGTGTTTTCTAATTGATGGGGGTCATTCAGGGAAGTTAAGCAACCTACTCTCTGGTAGAAAAGCAGCAGGCTTCTGTTTTCTCTTTCACCTGAGCTGTCACAGTCCCCTGTGTACAGATGAGCTGGGTCACGTTCTGGAGGAGCAAGATTCTCTCTTTCAAGCAGAAGGAAAGTTGGGTAGGTTAATCAGTGCTGATCCAGGTGGCTTCTATTTTTGATTGGCTCAGGAGCTCCAGAAAAGTTTCAGCATCTTACAGAGCTTTACCATTGCAAAAGCAGAAATAGCTACACTTGAGCAATAGGAGGGGAAGAGGGGTTTCCTAAGAAAATGTGATGATTAGAATTGCCGATTTCTTTCATCAAGACCTGTAAATGAACAGGCAAGTTATGCAATTGTTCTTAAAAATAAGGTTACTTCGTCTGTATTGTCTTCAGTCTTGTAAGAGGGCAATCTTCATTTTGGCAGACTGAAATGTAATTTTTCATATTTGATTGTGTGCATCAGCACAGCAGTAAGAACACAGCTTGAAGTTAAAGCAGGCTAGTGAATAGGCCGGTTGAACATCCTTTTGGATGTGCTGCTCCTCTGTGTGTGCTGCCCTTTGGCCTCACCTCCAGCCTGGGGCCTGTGCTGCTCTCAGCTGTCTCGGCAGAGCCCTGCAGCCCAGCACCCTCCACCCAGAACAGCTTTCCCACCCTCTAGGCCACATTTTAGCAACAGAGATGCTAAAAGTTCTTTCTGGTCAGAAAGTGGTGCCCTCACTTGAGCCATGCTGGTATTGTAGTGCCATTGAAGGAGCCCAGTTTTTCCCTCTCTCCTGCTTGACAGGGGAGGCTGGCACAGCCTGACAAGGCAAACCTGTTGTCTCCTTCAAACACAGGTGAGCAGCACTTCCTTGTTTGGCAGGAAGAAAGCAAAGAAGGCCTGGCACCTTGCTGGCAGCCTTCTCCCACAGCTTGTGATATAACTATTTTCTGCAGTTAACGCTTTCTTAACCAGGCGGTTTAGCAGTGCCAGGGAAATGCCACAATATTGGAGATTTCAACAAATGGACTCAGAGGTAAAATCAAGTCACAAGGAGACTCCAGCCCAGCAGCACTTGTTAATTTGGGCATGAGGCACCTTTTCCACATGTTAACATTTTAATTTAATTAGAAACTGCAAAGTAGAAGTTAGGAATTGTGACTGCACGTTGTTTTTTTCTGTTATGTTTGCTATGTCTTTGTGGCTCTTCCCTGCTCCATTAGTTGCCTTAGCTGAATTCTGTCAGCTCCACCACTGCCCATCTAACCAAGTTATATGTTTCTTCAGGTAATTGAGGACAGTAAGTTGCGGCAGTACGAATCCATTCAGAAGCTGCTGAATGAAAAAAGCTCCTTCAGACAGGCCATCAGCCATGCTGATCGTCTTAAGCTACTCCCAGCCCACCACAGAAACTCCAGCAAACGCAAACCTCGACCCCAAATCACTGCCTTGCAGGAGGAGACAGAGGAAGAAGTGCAGGAGACAAGGTTGTGAGATGTGGTGTAGACACTCTCTTCATGAACAGTCAGCAGCATCCCATGATGACAGGACCAGCACTTCTGAACCAGCAGGAGTCATGCACAAAATGAACCTTGTGGGAGGTGTTCACTGCAGAGAACACATGAGCATGTGGGAATTACTTCCCTTCTGTGGTTAATCATGTGTAAGTTAGTACATTCTTTGAAGTTTTGCCACTTATAATGGTGAAACCAGATTTCTTTTCAGAAGCTGCTCTAATTTGGTACAAACGAGATGGCAAGCAGAAGTAACCTGCCTAGCCTAATATAATTGTTTCAGAAAACTATTAGAAATGTTCTTGCTGGGGCAAGAGGACTAGACAGCAGGAAGAATACAAAAAAAAAGTAATCAAACCTAGGTGGAAAATAAAAAATCAGAATGCAAACTGCTTCTTAGGATTCACTTCCTGCAAACAAATTAGGAATACCATCAGCAAGGCACACAGAAAACTTCCTCCTCTTTGTTTTCCATGCAGCAACTATAATTTCAACTTAGCAGGAAAGGCCAAATTCCACGTGAGTAGGTGAGAATGAAGGAAGAGAGGATATTGACTTGGAAGCCAATCAACTTCTGTCATGTCTCTGGAATTGGTATTTCCTCTTAAAACCTAGGAGACATCAACCCAACTCTGCACACACAGTGGGATGAGTGCAGTATCATGTTAGATACTGACATCAGTATCTAACAAAAGGTAGGACTTCAGGCAGTGTAACTGTAATAGTCTACATAGGTCTGGCACCTTTACATGCTTTTTAATTTGCCTTAAAAATTTTTTTTAAAGGAAGAACCATCTTAGAAGTAGACTTTAATAATGAAATTAATTTTTATACTCTTCTGGTTTGCAGTTTTATTATGGAACTGAATGTTCTCTAGGATATTTTATTTATTTTAATGTTGTCACAAACTTTTGCTAAGGAAATTATGTATTTTAACAGTGATTGTGTACCATAAGGAAAAATATATTTGTACAAAAAGTTTTATATTTGGATTGTTTGGGGGGAGGGAAGGTTTGCTACTAGTCTTCTATGTCTCATTATGCTAGAACTGTTAAAAACAAGGGCAGCCCCAGAGTTAGGCCAGGTACTGTACAGTGCTGTCTTTGTGCCCTAAAGTATTCTGGTGATATAAGCGTTTTAGATTTTTTCCCTTTAAATAAAAAAACATGGGCGTAATTTCTAATAACTATATTCTATTTATTACAAAACCAGTGGGTAAAATGTCCTGTCGGGGCTGGCTCGGGCCAGGGCAGCACTAGGTGGTGCTGTGCGGCTCAGACACCGCTCAACTGTGAGCGGATTCTGCACAGCTCTGGGTCCTACAGCTGCGAAGAGCAGCACATGCAAGGCTTGGGCATCCTCTGGCAGCAGCTGGAGCAGCACCACTGCCCTGCAGCGGCTCTGGCTGGGTGCCAGGTGCAAGAGCTGCTCAAGGTGCCACTGGGTCCAGCGGAGTCCATGAGCACTGGAACCCGGTCCTTAATGCTGTACTTTTATTCTTGTCTATCTTCTAGCACTTACCTGTATCTCTTTCCTGTTTGTGGGGACACCTCCTTGCACTGCCTGGTTTTCTCCACAAAGCAATGCATTTCCATGGAGAGTTGCAGTTGTGCCACATCACTGTTTCTCTGCCACTAAGCTCTGCTTGCTTTAGCCCTTGTAACAATTGAAAACCAACTGCATATTGAAGTAGCATTACTTTTGAATCCCATCTCTATTCCCCCTGTCTCCTCAAATTGGTCACCTCACACTGTTCATCCCTTTTCTTACACAGCAAGCTGTCTGTTTGTACAAGCCTTTACAGTGTATGTGGCCAAGCCTGGCCGGGAGGCTGGGGATGCTGCAGTGCGTGGCCAAGCCCAAGGAGGCATGCCAAGGAGATTACTCTTTTTCAGGATGTTACTCAGCGTAGCAGACATACCATGTGGGAGAGTTTATTATCTAAATAAACAAGACAATACAGAAAGATCAGAAGAAAATAAGCACTATGTAATTAGAATCAGTGCATGCTTCAAAGCTTGCACAATTAGTAGCGTAATGTTTTGGGGTCTTGTTGGAGTTAGAAAGTGCAAAGCTGGATTGAACAGACAAGGAGACATTTCAGAAAAGCAAAAGGTAAATACAGCAGGAGGTTGTAGTAGATGGGACATATGGAAACTGCTGATACAAACACTCAGAAGGGGCACTTTGAAGTTAAAAGTAAGTCAGTTAACTGACTGCCTGTGCCCTGGGCCACAACACTCATTGAAATAGCCTCTGCCAGCTACTACCACTGCCTATCCCAAAGAGCCCAGGCAAGATGCTGTACAGTTCTCCTCTCTCTGCTCTCTGAGGGCAAGTGGAAGAAGAGCACGCAATTTATTTTAGTCCCAAACCACTGCTTCAGCTCCTTTGAAGTTCAAGCTGGAACAGGAGATAGATAAGTTGGTACCAGCTTCCATGAGGAGGAGGACACAGCCTCTAGTTCCCAACAAAGGCAGAGAAGAGCACGTAAGCTTCTGGAGTAAGTGTTCTTGTACTTGCTGTCAGAGGCATGACAGCTCCCAGGGCAGTTTGCCTGCAGCTAAACTTGAAAGTTGCGCATGCTGTTCATGGTGGGAAATGGAGCACAAGAGAAAAAGAAAAAAAAAAAAAGTGGCCATAAACTAACTGCAGTGGAACAAAAGAATAACGACCTTCAGAAACACAGGCTGAACATTATTTAAGAGAATTTTTCTTTTCATGGGCTTTGCATATATTTGATAAAACCTGTATTAAAAAAACCCACTCCTACCAAAAGCGCTTTGTCATTAAAACCACTTGAACTATTAAAATGTGAGTATATGACCAAAGAAAAGAGCATGATGTCTTTAATACTACACGTAGAAATTTAATTTCACAACCTGCTAGGAAGAAACAAAACGAAAGTTGAAAAGAGTGAAATTCCTCTGCAGAGCTCTGTATCTGTCATTAAGTACAGCAGAGAAGGGTGGCCAAACTGCTAATTTTGGCAGACACTGAGAAGGTCTTGGGACAGCAAACGCCAAACTAGGATACTCTAAACAAACTTGAATTGTATGCACTTAGCGATCATCATAAATCTTACACACAGAGTAACTATACAAAGCAGCCTGACAACCGTCATTAGTGGGAACTGCTCAGTCTCCTACTGGCGTCAAACAAGCCTGCTATTTCAACGAGTGATTTTGCTTTCATAGTTGCTTATCTGGTTTCTTACCAGATGTCTTTTATTCATCAAATATCTATTTTCCAAAATTTTTCTTAAGATCCACCTTCCGCAATTCCCCAAGCCTCAAATCCATCAGCCTGTTACACAAGAGCTGCAGAGCACCCAATAGCTGCTATGCCAGTCAAATTCTACCCTGTTTACACAACACGTTTAAGTTACCGCTCTGAAATGTACCTTGGGAAAAGGGTGTTTTAAAGAATTTCCTCACATGAATTAATTGATGTTACTCGCTTGAGGTAATTTCAGAACTACATTGTTGTATTTTATTTATCTAAAAAGTGTTGGGGTGATTTTTTTCTCTTTTTGTATTACAGATTTTTTAGCTTTGCCATTACTTGGCTCTGATTTAACATCAGGGGAAACAAAGAGCACTTTAGAACTGATGTATAATTGCTCATTAATGGACCAGCAGTTGCTGCCTAAAAAATATTGCAAGTCAAGCAATGTGCAGTGTAACGCACTTCCTTTACAAACCTCATGTTCTCCCGAACAAATTTCCTGTTCTTAGGGTAAACAATATTTCCACTATGTTTATTCGCGCTTACTTCAACCTCAAAATACAACCTTCGTGAAATACAACCCAAAGTTTTTGAGTGATGCTACAGCCCTGTACAAACACACCTTGTGCTGCCTCATCAGTTGCTCTGACTTCAAGTTTCTGAAGAACAGCCCACTTTGTAATTCTAAAATCTCTTAATTATGGTTTGACCATCATAAATAATACTTTAGTCAGAGTTAGCACCAAGAAATTGGTCCCTCATCCTTTTCCCAAGCATTTTCCACCTGCAGAGGCTTATGCTTCTCTAGTTTTACTGGAAAGCTGGTTTTTTGATGTGTTTTGTAAATCACTGGAGTTGTTTTATGGGAAGACATGCACTGCAGAACTTCAGGCCTGTTGATTTTGCTGTTGCTGATGAATGTTTCTGCCTTTGTTGAACAATGGAGGAAGTTTCTTCATGCTTTTAATTTTGGAGCTCATGTTCAGCAACCCAATAACCAAGGTTTCATCAAGAAATAAGAACCTTAGGAGAGATGCTGAAGGCTTTTGATTTCAAGACTGGATTGAAGTGGAGATATGATAATACGATAATAATAATAATAAATCAACCTCTAGAGAAATGGTCTGTATTCGGTTACAGATTTCTATAATACAGCAAATTCAAGGCTTAATAAAACAGTGGTTGCCAAAAATATTGTGCGGGCAATTATTACAGAAACAAGCTTCTAATATAAGGTATCCATAGAGCTAACACACACTTACTAACAGACAGAACAACAACAGGCTGTATAAAAATTTTATTGACATGAGTCTGGGATAACTGTATTATGTACAAAGGTGAAGCATTAGGAAACAGGTAATCCTTTCCTCCTCCACCCTTTTGCTTGAGAAAAATGCTCCTTTGGGAAATAGAGGCATGACCATGTCACTGTTCAAACCCCCTCCTGGTAGTCCAGCAGAAGGCATCTAAGACTGGTCTCAAGAAAACTCTGCACTTTCCCTTGTCTAACAGGTGAGGTATCTCGACAGCACACACTTCCATGTTATTACAATTCACAAGGATGCAACTGCAGCTACTCTAGAGAGAGGCTGGGGAAATATGCCCTGCATAGAAACTCTCCCTCATGGGAACATGATCTACACCTCAGTGAGGGGGGAAATGACAAAGAGTTAATTTTAACTGCAGCTCAGGTATCATTTCACAGCAACTACATCTTAAATCCACAATAGAAATTGATAATTACATAGTAACTCATTGCTACTACATTATCTTGGATAATACTCTAGTTAAGCTTTTGCTCAAATTCCTTTTCATTAAAATCTGCTTCTGTAAAACAGTTATTTCTCAAATGCTTTTAAAACACAATGAAGTATATAAAAGTTTTTACAGTACACAAAGAAAACTAAGCTTATAAATGATCATATTTTCTTCAATTCTATCAAAGAGTAAGAGTCTGAGAAAAATAACTTTTGTTGTAGTTCAATTTCTCAATCTCTTTCCTTTTTTGAAAGATAAAAGTTATAAAGAAAATTCATGACATTTTAGATGAAGAGAAGCTTGAGAAAAACAGAATCACAATTCAGCAGGCAGATAATGGGGAAATCAAAGTATTTAATATGGCTTGCAGCTGAAAGCAATTGGTCTGCATTTCCAATAATTTTTTTATTGCCACATTCCATTAATTTTTCATTAAGTGAAGATAAAAACATGTCTTTAAAATTCATGAACAATAGCTGTAAGCCATTGTTGTACATATTGTGCAACTCATCTGAATGCAGTTTAACATGTGAACTTAATAGAATATTTTTATGTACAGTATATACACAAACAGAATCCTGTGGTAGGTACCCCTGAATACTATCATTTAAATGAGTAATTTTTATAATAAAAGAAGAAAAAAGACCAACCATCTATGGAGGTGGCAAAATGCCCATTTCTGAAGTTTAAATCAATATAATTTCCAGCTGATGTACATAGAAATAAAACTGTGGTCCTGTACAAACTTTACATTACAGGGAAACAGTTTGTTTTTAAAAAATATTTACATATTTGTGTACTTGGTTCTTTGCAATAAAAATTATATGAATACAGAAAATCATAAGATAGGCAGGTTTATTTATTGGATTTTTCTGTTGGTTCTTTTTTGTGCAAATTCCAAAACTCTCTTTTTGTGTTATTATCTGCCTCTATTTGCCTTGTATTACTGCTGCTGCTTTTTTTAGTATTCTGAGAAGGCTGGGTGATTTTACTCCTAGGAACAGGAAGAAAAGATTTAACTCTTGAAACACCCAACTCTGGTTTTGATTTACTGTTGCTGCTTTCCACAGTTTGACTGCTGCTGAGAGGACGCATTCCAACCTAGGAATAAAGAAAAAAAATTCTCTATAAATATCACTGTTTTTAAAAAAACCCAACCAACCAACTCTACCATCCCTACGGAACCCTTGTTATTCACAATCTTTTGCAGTTTAACATGAGAGCTTCTTGCTATTTGGTGACCATGGCTCTTCAACTTCTTAGAATACCAAAATAAGACAACAGGGTTTTTGCATTGCCATTGAAAAAAGCTTAAATTTGATTCTTAGATGTCTTAATTTCAGGGGAACCCAAACAAAAAAATATATATTCTTTCTTTCATTACTGTCAAAAAATGACAGCTGCAGCCACAGCTAAACGGGAAAAAATGGAAAATTATAGATACAAGCAAAAAAAAAAATCAGTATCTTGAATAAAGGTATGTACTCACTTTTTTTTTAACCATCAAAGTAATAAATAACAATAAAATACTGAACAAAATAATATGTCAAGAATGGAACTTGAAATACTGGCTACATTTTAATCCATAATCTTAGAAATTGTCTTCCTAAAATTAAATTTTAGTGTTTCAAATTACTTATGCTAAGAAGCTACATTCCTTAAAACTAGACTGTATTCACCCTTCCCAAATTTAGATATTTGAAATTTTAAAGATGGGTATGTTGTCACTCACTGTTTGTTCCTCTACAGTCAAGGAGAAAAAAGTTAGATAGGCCTAAATAACCTGGATCTTTCATGAGAGAAAGAAGAAAAAGGACCTTATCTGTTAGCATCAGCTGAATCCAGATGATCCCCTGGGCAGCCATGCAAAGTTCATCTTCACCATCAGCTACTGTGTCTCACATAAAGACTGGGGACATGAAAACACTATTCATCACGGGTCTCATCCTTATTAATACTTGGTTCCATTAATTTGTTTGTATCCTGGATCAAAGATTTTGGGTTGGTTTCTTCTCCCAGTGAATCAGTGACAGAATGAGAGGACACAGTTTTAAGCTGAGACAGGAGAAGTTTAGGCTGGACATTAGGAAAACCATAGAAAGAGTGATTGGCCATTGGAATGGGCTGCCCAGGGAGGTGATGGAGTCACTGGAGTCCCTCGACTTGTTTAAAAAAAGACTGGATGTGGCACTTAGTGCCAGGGTTTAGTTCATAAGGTGGTGTTAGGTCGTATGTTGGACGTGATCTCAAGGGTCTTTTCCAATCCAGTTAATTCTGTGTGATTATGTGAGTGTGATCAGTTTTGTTTCTCCTTCATATACGTGACAGTAGCTTTTCTTCCAGCCAATTAAAACCCCCAATTAATTATGTGTATTTTGCCTTTTTAAGTAATTTGTCTCCTTACTGTTGATTAAATCTCCTCTGCTCATGTAGTACTGCTTTTGTTACCTACAGGATTCTCTTCACTCTCAGAAAAAAACCCAAACCCTTCTTCTTTTCAACAGTCCTTGCAGCTGCATCAGTTCATCATTGCTACAATGCCTCTAAAACTTTGACTTCTGCTTCCAAAGGAGAGTATGCTCTTCTAAATTTTTGAGACATTTGTTGTAGTAGTGACTAAATCTAGGAACAAAGCTTGTCATTCTTTTAGATCTCTTTCCCCTCCAGTAGGTTGGGCTGCGTTGTCTTCATTTTGGCCAACATTTCCCCACAAAGACAATTTTTAAAAATTCTGTATGAAATCTTTTGACCGAGTTCTTAAAAAACCTCCCAGATAACTTTGTCTACCTGCAAGTTGGTACAGTTATGTTTTGGGGTTTTAGCAGGAATTTTAAAAGGGAAAAAAAATCACTAGGAAACATTCACAATAGGAGCAGGTAGGTCAGCTGACATCCCAAATTATCTAGGCATCACTACTATGTGAAGGTCTGATTTGAAGTGACTGAAATTAATGTGTTTAGAGAAATATTCAAAATCAGTATACCTACCTGTGCATCTGCAAGGTTAAAATTGTTTCTGTTAACGGAGACTGGATTTTAAGTAAAATTACAGGAAGTATTCTGATATTTTGAACATTTGGATATGAAGAAATAGGATTTAAGGGTGGTAACTCATACAACTTAAGCTTTTTTAATGCTTAGGAGTGCAAATTAAGCCATTTTCAGGGAGATTTCATTGTATCTGCAGAAAATAGTGTCTCTGGAAAACAACCAATTGCAGTCAGATAAGAGCATCAGGACTGGGCTCTAGAAGACCCATATTGAGGGAACACAGAGGGCCTGGTAAAGGAACAAAGACCCCAGATTCTGCCCTGGCTGGGGTTAATTGAGCTCAGAAGGTCTCTTGATGCTCAAAAACACAAGGAGCAAAAAGAAAAGGGACAAAAGTTTAACAACAGAGAAAGTGTAATTTTTGCCTTATTATCTAAAGAATGAATACTAAGCAGAATAACATTTAATCCCCATACTTAGCAGGGATATTAGCACCCACAAACAATAACATAAATATCTGAAGAAAATACATTAGTGGACTTATTGTATCTTCCAGTATACTCAGCTTACCTTCCCACTTTGAGACTGTATCCTTCAATAAATAGCTAAGTAATAAAGGGAACTGAATACCCTTAAAAAAACGCTACTCTTCACAAACTCTGGTAATATCATGTCTTCTCACTATTTCTGCCCCTGAGAGCTTTGAGAGCAGAGCAGCCAGCAATTTTACATCAAGAATCTTTTGCAAACTTACTGAATGACATTAACGGAGGGGAAACACTGAACCTTATTTTTACTTCTCTTCATATCTGATGCAAATAACATAATGTCAATGGCTTTACATAAACAAAAAACCTGAAGCAAATACAGTCATCCCTCAATTATTGTGGGGTCATGGGTCTCTGCCCTCCAAGCTCTCACTCCGCAATGATAGGTAGCTCATTAATATGCAAATTTTCCATGCTTGCCGTACTGCCCCTTTCAGTCCCGGAGCCCTGGGGGGTGGTCCTGGCACCTCCCCACACCCTCTGACAGGGCAGGGGAGCCAAGGGATTCTCTTCTGACCCTTCCCTGAGCCTGGGGAATCCCCAGCAGGGACTGGGGCACAGGGATTCCTGGCTTTCCCGGCTTATGCGGTGGGGACGGTGCTTGCCTTTTCTGTGCATGGCGGGTGGTGGGGTGGGGGAGTGACAGCCACCGCTTGTGCCCCTGGGCTGGCGGTGTGGGCCAGCACTCACCATTTCTGTGCATGGGGCAGCGGTGGGGGGCCAGCAGCCATTGACACACTGCTGGAGCGTGCTGGGGCTGAGTGGGACAGGGCGGTGGACGGGGTTAATATGCATATTTCACGACTGTCAGTTTAGTGCAGGCACAGTCGCAAATGCACTACGAAACAGACTTCCATTATCTTGGAGAATGTACCCTGCCAAGAAGTGAACCTGAGATAGAGGTACCATGAAGTACTGAGGGTTAACCGTACATCCCTTGTTTTAATAACTCTTTAGCTTCTATTAAGACAAGTGCAAGAAACTTGGCATGGTATGTCTAGTAAGTTTCCTAAGAATCATGACAGTTTATTCTTGTAATAAACAGGGCAGTAACTCCTAGGATACAATCAGGATTTCAGATCTTGGAGAAACTCAAGGCATCTTCTCTATCCTACTGGAAAACTCATTTCACCTACCTTTTTTGCTGTTGTTTTGCTTGGGTTAGTACCACTTGCTGAAAACACATGAATGTTCTGAGAGTTGCTGAACATCAATAACTCATCCTTAGAATCTGCAATCTAAACAAAGACAAGAAAATGGTTATTCACAGACATTATTTTTCAATTTGCCAAATTTTGGAGGCTTGATTTTACTTTATGGGTTCTATGCAATACAATGCATAAATATCCAAAGAACAATTAAAATACTTTTCCTTTACTCTTGAGTGCATTTGTAGGAGGTAGGAGATACAGAATTCACATTGATGATTATCAGAGGAAGATTAAACATACATTTCCAGAGTACTACTATTCACTGGAACTTAAGGGCAGTTTCCCATTAAATTTTATCCAGCCCCCAGGAACATCAGAGAAAGGCATGATCTTTTTCTCTTCCTCCTGTCATGTTTCTTCCCTAATATGTATTGTCTATCAAACTCTGTGGTCAGGAAATAACAGATAGAGCCTGTTCAACCTTCTGTCGTCAGAAACTAGGTATTTTATCCTGGGGTAAGATGATCCAATTCAACTCTGCAACTGCAAGATTACTCAATCCCAACTTAATAATGGAGACAGCAGGATCATATTTAAGTGAAAGGGCAAATTAAAGCGCAGGAGTACTTATTCCGATGGCAGTCTAAAATTATATCACACGAAGACAATATGCAACAGGACCCTCATTTCTGCAAGGCTCTACTAGGCAGCTGGAGAATTAACAACACAAATTCCAGCCATGGATGGTTCCACCCATGGTGAGGAAACCAAACAAAAGACATGACATCTATCTCCTTCCTTATCTAACCCATATTTCCTTGAATTATCATCAACAAGCAATTACACTCCACATGTTATTAACACAACCTCAAGTTGGTTACCATTTCTTTAAGCACATCCCAAGAAAGCTACGGTAAATCCCAGACTAGTGATTAGCTTGCCAGCTTGGTGCATGTGACTCATACAAGTACTGTAAATATAATAAGAAAAACAACCCAAACCAAAGCACCGTAATGGCTTCACTAAATAGGCTGAAAAATCTTCCTAAACACAATATTTCTTATTTTAATAAAAACCTCATTGTTTTTGAAGAATAAACAGAATACTTAATACAGTAAAACTAATGGACCTGCTGTTCAGGGAAATCCTAGAGGATATCATGCACAGCCTAACTAGACAGTAGCCTACGAGTGACGCTATCCAAGTTTCCAAAGACTTGGAACAGCTGCTCCGGTGTGAACAAAGCCTGCTGTCACAGCCATCTACTTCAGCTGTACTAGGAAGAAAGCCAGAAAAGAATAAATAGCTTCAGCTATTGATGTAGAAGGAAAAATGAGAGAGATCCATGGCTCCACCCTCTGCTTCAACAGGCCTCCCATAACTACCTGCAACCCATCCCAGCATCAAACTTAGCCCAAACCTACAAGCATTCTTCACCCTTTTTTGCCACTTAAAGAATTAGGCCAATCCATTCTCTCTTGCCTGGGGTAGCAAACTACATTTTGCCTCACAGTAGAGGAGCTTTAAGCCAGTTATGTAATGGCTGATGGGATCACACTAAACAAACCAAATATTCAATACATATTAAGGAAAACCTTCTATCATTAAGACTACAAAACAGTTTCCCAGTGGAAGCAATGATAGCATGAAACATAACATAAGGAACAGTAATGCAGTGATGGCTATTGTCAGGGAAGTAGTCACAGCACCAAGCCTGCCAGAGTTCACTAAGTGTTTGGACAACGCTCTCAGGCACTATCCTCATGGCAATATTCTGTGCAGGTCCAGGAGTTGAACTCAGTGATCCATGTGGATCCCCTTCCAACTCAGCACATTCTATGATTCTGTGAACTTGTAAATTTCAGCCACCACTGCAAAAATTGGTGAAGATGTAATTTAATATAGTGTATGCTAAACCAGAACACTTACCCTCAAATGTATAATTTATTAGTTGACTTTGGCTTATTCCCAAAGAATTTAATAATTTTCTTCAGTTCAAGCAGGGCTTGTAAATTAAAATTTTATTCTAAACATGTAACAAACTACTGAATATGGTAATATACTAAATTATTTAAAAGCCTTGTGTTTACCTTGCTTATATCAGGCTCAGATTTGCTGGAACACATACTTTCAAGTTCCTGCACAAGATCTACTTCATCATCAGACCCAACAGACAGCCTTTGCTCCAGATTTAATGTTCTCAAATGGTCCTTCTCTGAAGACCTGGTTAAAAAACCCAAACAAACAAATGGAGAGAACATTTAAATTAACCTACAGTACAGAATTTAAAAATAGAGACTCTCAACACCTGATAATAGTAATGTCTTTCCAAATGACCTTCATTACTACACACACACACACAAAAATACATTAATCCCTCAAATATTGTCGGGGAGTCGGTTCCAGAAAGATGCTGCAATAAGCAAAATCTGTGAAGCAGCAGTAAATACGGTAAAAAAGGTAAATACATTAAAGCTGGTAAATACAGTAAAGACACAAAAAATGGTAAAGGCACAGAAAAAAACCCGCTGATGTACTGAGGCCACAAATGGTGAACCATGAAGTGGCGGGGATTACTGTAACATCAAATTAACTGTCAGCATGAGCTGTCAATAGTTATCTCATAATTAATCTTTCTATACAAGCTATTGTCCCCATTCTGAAATTCCAAAAAAGGATTTGCCTGCCTAATATCTTCGAAGACTCCCAGCTTTTTAAGATAGAACAATAAATTTTATTCCACTCTCCTTTTCTCTTTGATTAACATAGAACTGAGGTTTCAGAATGAAAAAAAGTCTCAAATGCTGGCCAGTGTGTGCACTTTCTCAGAGAAACTCTGTATTACTTAGACTAACGCACAAGTACTGTACCATCTTGAATTAGCATTCAGCAAGCTGAAATAGCCAGAGGAGTTCTTAAAATACAATGGCAGTTGAGAAAAGCATATGGTCAACTTTTCAAGGCAGAGTAAGTTGCATAATATTTTTAAGTCCTAGACTATCCTGTTACAAAAAAGATATGCACTGCTGCAAGGTTTGAATTACAGAAATGGATTCTAAAATTACATCTAACCACATACAAACTATCCGTCTATTCATTACAGTGTATTGCTTTACAACACAATGTTATCATCTTTATTTTTTGTTAAGTGTCAGAAGTACCAGAAATTAAAACTTACTTTGTGGTGAGAGAAACTCTTTTATTACAGTTTGGTTGCAACACAGTTTTAGATTTTATACCTGCACAAAAGAGAGAATGACTTGTTAGTGTTTTACCACGTGCATTGGTTTCTTTATATTAAAGTCTGTAATAAACATGGAAAATGTGTTCCCATTTACTACCTAATATTGTCAATAGAGTCTGTCAAAGATCAGAATACATCAACAGGAAAATATTTAAGTTTGCATGGAGGTAAAATCAAACAATTTACCCTTACTTGGAACTGAGAGTCAGAAATGGAAAGCTACTAAAGTAATGACTGTTGCATTTTTTACTTATATTCAGAAATATTAACTGGATTCCAAGAACAATCTCAGGTACAAGATACATCATCAACCATCCCACTTCAAGTTATGTTCATTATTTCTTAAATCCTCTTAGCGGGATAACATTTATCCACAATGCAGAGAGCTGGCAACTGGGACATTCGAGTTGCAGTTCAGAAAATTAGACTTCTTTCTGAACAAGGGCTGGAGAAGTGAATAGCTCAATTTAACATTGCAAAGTACCGAGTACAGTGAATCCTCACTGCATTGTGACCTCTGCATTACGACCCCGCCCATTTGTGAGGTGAATTTCTCGCAGTTTTGATTCAAGGATTTGCGATTTGATCCAGCTCACACATGCAGAGTGCCTCTGCTCCTCCGAGGGGCGGTGCCAGAGCTCCCTATGGGGCGGCGCCGGCCCAGCCCCACAGGGAGGGCCATGAATCCCACTGTCCCCTGTTACTCTAAATGCAGCTGGGGAACTGACCCCCCCCGGGCGCGTGTTACTGTTTCCATGCCTACAGGCAGGGAAGGGAAGTGCCTCAGGAAAGTGGAGCTGCCCATGGCGGCCAGCAGGACATGCTCACTCTGCTGCCGCAGCTGAACCCACCCGCGGGGATGAATGCCGGGGTTGGGGAGGGGGTGGGAACAGCAGTGCAGGGTTTTGGGCTGTGAGCGCATGGTCGCGGCGGCCCCACGGATTCTCGGGGTGGCGGGGGGGGTCTCCTGAGTCAGAGGGGGCTCAGAAATGTCTCCCTTTGCTCGCCTGTGCTCAGAGAGCCTGAGGGGAGAAACAGAGAAGTGCCCGCAGCGCTCCGGAGCGCTGGGGGCGGGGCAGTGGGTGTGGCCTGCATGCATATTAACGACCTGCACTTCTTTGCGAGTTTAGCGTTTCGCGAGGGCTGTGGGCTGGCCCTTTCCTCGTGAAGGATAGGGTTTAACTGTATCAAGTATTTCAGTCTTTTGTGTATTAGGTATTTCACATCTTACTCTTCCTAAAGTGTGTGTGTATAAGGTTCTTTCATTTACTAAATCTTCCCTCTGAAGGAGTTGTCTTCATTTTCTGAAAGCAAAGTTAGCACTTTAATTTTTTTCCCTAGGAGTTTTCCTGTTTGATATTGTATCCAGTTACAGTATTATGTTTCCTTCTAGAAATATGTGTCCTTGAGAAGAATGCTCTTGCTTCTGCATATATCCAAACCTTATCTCTGGGTAGGAAACTGCTTGTTCTATGGCTTAAGATCTTGAGGTGAAAGAATTTTCAAAGAGTCAGCCACTTAACTTTCACAAGCCATATAACTTCCACATTTATACATATGCACAGACCCAGTCATAAAAAGCCTTTTTTATCAAGCAGCATACTGAAAATGAAGTAGAAACTTCTTGAAAACTTTACAGTACCTGTGACTAAACATTTTAAAAAAAAATTTTTTAAGCAATTAAAGTGAAATTCAACCCAAAATCTTCAATTTCAAACCAAACATTTCTTTCGTCCAAGGCAGGGCTTCTAGGTTATTCTACTTAACTCTTCTAGTAAAACTGAACAAGGGATACAATACACAATAGTACAGTAATCCCTTGAATATAGCGAGGGGTGTGTGTGTGTGTGTGTGTGGG
>WEKX01008942.1:93141-104603 GCA_013390025.1 Pitta sordida
TAACTGGTAAATATAGTAAATACAGTAAAAACGGTAAAGATGCAGAAAAAGTCTCTGCAATGTATTGAACCTTGCGAAGTAGTGAGTGATTACTGTAATTATTGTGTAGAAGTTATGAAGTTGAAGCAAACTCAAAGATGTATGTATCCTCTAAATTAGGAGCAGATCTAAGAAGTACCAATAAAGTAATGAAGCTTTATCTCATCTGGTATTGGGGAAGAGACTGATATGACATCATTGTATAATTCCTTCCCTGCAATATGAGGTTGAACCACTGCTTACTCTTCCACCATCTGAGCCAATGACTACTTCATTATCAGGAGGATGGGACATTAGAACAAACAAGCTTAAGTTAGGACACTTCAGTCACAAAGAAATTGTTTAAGGGGGCAAAAGTAAACAATTTTTTCAGCTGAACATAAACATGAGTGTCATTTATTTGCAAATTTTTAATTCATGATGTAGGAGAACTGTTCGATTTGCACCATCTACATAGCTTAATCCTCTCCCCCCCCGCTTCTTCTTCCCTCCCCATACCACTTTCCAAACTTAAAACAGAAAGCTTTATTTACCTTCAGTATTTGTCTCCTGCTTATTCCATGACTGGGAGGACAAATGGCCTGACTTTTTCCGAGGACTTGTGCTTACTTTTCTCCAGGAAGCATTCTCACCTCTTTTCTTACTACAGTTTTTGTAGCTTGAAGCAACGGATAAAGGAAAATTTCCTCCCTTAAAATCTGCTATGTAATTATCTAGCTCTGAAACAAAAGTAGAACAATGTTATGAACTGCTTGTTGCAAATGGTTCTTCTTGGACTACCTTATACAACTACTTATTTTAATGACTGTAAATACTTTTAATGCCATACCTCGCATCAGAACTACTTTGTGGAAGTTTTAAAAAAGGAACCAAGCAGTTAAAAGCCCCGATGTGGCAATGTACACCTACTTGCCTTCCAGACAGTTCACTGTTACCTGTTCTGGGTAGAGGACAGCCATGCAAAACAGCTTTATTTAGCAAGATACTGAGAGCAGCTTTAACAACAGCCTGTTGCCCTTGGCTAGGATTTTTTCTGGCTGTTGCCTGTCCTGGTACGGATGGTCTTTTCACAGAGGCTCTGGAGAGTATGGCTTCTTGAACTCTGGGAGCTATCACAGCATTCCATAACTTGGACATCCACCTGTACGAACAAAAACATTCCTTTAACTTCAGATAAAACCCACAAAACCCAAGATTTTATACTTTGAGTAACATATCAGGATTTGCATTTTCAAGAACCACGTACATTTTAGACTTTGTATTGCATCCCACTTCAGAGAGGGACTGGTTTTATTTACGGTAAGGTTTATTTGTTTGTTTTATATTAAACCATTTGACCTAATTTTCTTTCATTTGCTTTGGCAAACTATTTACCACCTGATTTACCTCTATTTACCTCCTTCAGATAAGGACTATAAAACGTCTGTTTCATTTTAAGGCTTTAAGAAAGAATGTCCCCAAATGCATGTTTATGTAAATGTATTATAAAAAAAAAAGTGCATGGAGAAGTTTCCATGCTTGCAGGTGTCCACTCCGAGCCTATTTGCTGCCAGCATGGGAAAAAGGATGTATTCACTTATGATTGTACTACATTCAGCATTCTTCCACTTCCAAACTCATTCAGTATACAAGACATCTCTATTCATACAGTGGCTTTGCTCTCACTCTTGTTTTGTTTATTTGATCTATGGTGAACTGTGTTTCCAGGATGCTGTGGATTGTCCAGATTATCTGGTTTAGAGACTGGATCTGATTACAAAACTTTGTTTCAAAGGGACATGGTTCTTCTGTGATTTTCGCTTTTCCAAGAGAGAAATATTATGCCATCTTAGCCCAGAAGAGAAAAATTTGTGTTAGGAAAAAAATAAATGCTATTTCTTAAGAGTTCTCTGGGGATAAAGACTAGGAATTTCAGACTTAGGGTTCAAATCTACAACTGACAATGAGACAATATTTTTAGATCAAATACAACTCTTATACCCTTATACCCTCTTATTCCCTTATACCCTATTATAGGAGCAAGATGGTAAGATTAAGTCAGATGGTTTATATTAAAGATCTTTAAGAAATTATAGGCTATCATGCTGTGTTCAGCTTTGCAGAAATCCATTCAGAAAAAGTGAAGGCTAAAATGTCTGTTTGACTTAAGCAAACCATTCTATTGGATACACTGAAGCCACCTTATGATCCAAAATACCATGATGGCTTTTTTGCGAGGGGTTATCTATTTTTTTGAAATTAGAATGCATGAAGCATTTGATATATGTATTTTTGGTCAGTTATGAAGCATAAGACTGAGCTTTTATGGTATAACAGTGATTCCCCGTTAATCACGATCTGCACACGTGCCGAGGTCGCACAACCCGCTGAACAATCACCTGCAACTATTGGATCCCGGAAATAACGGATCGCGACTATGTGGAGGATCACTGTATAACCACTCTATGAAGTGCATGCATAACCATGATAAAGTTACATTACTTTGAAAAATAAGAAGTACAGTTCTTAAAATACAATGCAAAATGTGTATTGGAGGTGTTCCTTGAAGCTTCCTTCACGTAATGGTGTAGATACTACCCCATATAGCTACAGTCTGCTTCTGCTAGCTGAGCTAAGCTTCCAAAATAAACAACCACTTTTATTTTAGTCATAAAGAACATTCTCTCTCATTTTGTGCCTATGTAAGCTTTCAACATTTCACAATACTGCCAGTGTAAATGTCCAGAAATGAAGAATGTAAAGATAAAACTATTGAGTCCATTTTAATCTAACAGTTAACAACTGATGGGCTGTACAATGCTCCCTAAATAAAATTCCAATCTGGTACTTTAATTCAGTTTTAAGTTTGCACTCATCTTGCTAAGTCCCTTGTTCTTTGATATAGCTGATACTTAGCACACTCCTGCCCCTGAAAAAGCGCTGCAAAGCAAAGTTGTTCCAGTTGGAATATCATCTTTAATTCTCTAGACCAAAACCAGGAAAAAAGATAGCTAAAATCTTCCTCATTTATTCACTCTACTCACCAAAACATGTGAAGCTATACAAAACACAGCAGGAAACAATTTCCTGTCATGCCTTCCCTCTCCCTTCCCTGCTGGTCCTTCTTCCTCTTGCCTCACGCTGACACAGAACGAATTCAGTTTGTAGACAGCTGTCTACTGTCTTAATGAAGATGACTCAGTGAAGCTTTAATACACTTACAAAGCAGCAGAATAGCACAGTGGAGAGGAGGAGCAAGAGGACAGGAATGGTTAATTAGATAGAAATAACAGCAACCATTGAGCCGCTGATTAAAAGCTATTTATTGCTAGTTACATGACCACACTGTTAGCCCTCATGCTGCTAAACTAAAAGTGTCTAGTAAGAGTTCATTTGAGCTGTGCTTTTTCATTGTTCATGAGTGGACAAAAACTACATTAAAATGAGGAGTCAGGTGGCATATGGCTATAATAAAAGACATTTTGGTGCTGTACTTAAAATAAAGCACTGTGAAACCAGCCAAGCTTACACTGAGAAATCCAAACTCAGAAATATATATTTAAGGCATCCAAAGAACAGTTTTCTGCCCTCTGTTGAATGCCACTGCAACAAAGAAATGTTTAAAACATTTCAGAGGACATGATTCAAGAGGGAGAGGGGAGATAGATGCATGGTATAATTTCTTTTTATATTTCCCAGAGGACATAAAATTTCATGTCAATGTTATATTCACATTTAGACTTTGTTATATAATTACTCTGTAGATTAGATAATCTGTACTTTTAGGGGAAAAAAAAGAAAAATGAACACACAAAATGTATCAAGACCTGCAGAGAGGACAGAAGATGAGACGAGCACTGTACATGTTAAGCAAAGGCCACTGGAAGAAGTATCAGCACAAACCAGTAAAAGAGAGAAAGGTCAGAGAAGGAACAGAAGTGGTGGCTCAAAAGAATACCGTGAAGCTCGGTGAGAAGAGTTACGTTGCATATCCAGAAATCAATGTTATTCTTTGAATTCTGAACAAGTTTGAATCTTAATTAGGGGTTTATTACCTTTTTAATATAGACAAATATCTCAGTGTGAAATTAATATAATCTAAAATTCTGTAACTATTTCTTGTATGATTTGTTAGCATTTGCAGTTGGAATGTGAATAGATGTTAATACAAATGTAGGGTAGAAAAGCCAAAGCTTTCCTCATTTTTCAATATTTTTTCTATGTTACTGGACATCTAACTATACCTAAAACCAAGTGTATGTATCTGCCTTATTTACTAAGATAATATATTTGTGGACTTGTATATGTATTTTAAAAATACCAGGTATTTAAAAGAGAAATCATTCTCAAAACTCCCTTCGAAATTTTATAAGGAAACTTTACCAAATTTCCAAGCTCAAAATTCTTGGATTTTGTAAACTCTGTGTCAGAAAACAACTGAAAGACCACAACAAGACTGACTTTAGGAGAAACATAACTACAACATTTGTAGTAAGTATCTAGCTGGCACTGAAGAGCATCAAACAGAAAACACTTAACTTACTTGACTGTCACTTGGCTGTGCCCTGGCACCACAGGACAAGAGAAGAAATGTTTCGGCCCCATAAGTGCTTCAGGCACTCCTAGACGTGATAAGCAAGAGTTCAGCTGGTGCCAAACAGAAAGAATCCAGTCTATGATCTTGCACACAGGATCACATGGAGGAGGTACTTTGCCTCTGAACTGCAGAGAGAAAAGATGTTTGACATGACAGAAGCCCAGACCTGCAAACACTTCCCTTGAAACCCCAGGAAGGCTTGGGTATTTTTTAACTCATGTATTCCTATTACAAAAATCAGGAACACTCAAAAACTGGTCAAACCTTTTTATGGAGTATATTGAAGTCTTGTTGTACTAAAACTTATTTCACCAACTACACTTCAAAAGATATCTGCTTCTCAATAAATTGACAAGCCTTTACTTTCTTATGGGAAACTGAGACACAAATTTTGGTAGCAGTGCTTTTCTATAACGTTTAGAATTACAAGAGATACCTACCATATCCTATGCAATCTATATGATATGGCATATGAAAGGCATATGAAAAAACACCAAATCACACTGAACAGGAATATCTGATCCAGACATATGCTCAGTGGATTTTCATACTGATTCGAGATTCAGCAGCAATGAAGGATAGATGATCTCCTTCTAACACATTTTTCAGTATGCCTTGTTAAGGGGAAATTAGTTGGTACCAGAAAAATCTTCTGTTTCCTCCTCCAAATTACAGTTTTCGTCATCCTAATCCTAGGATTATCTTCTGAAACAGTTTAAATTAAAGGAAGCATCAAGAGATGCACCAGGGATAGTAACTAACAGCACCAAAGCCAGAGCTTCTTGACAGAGTCTATGGGTGAACTTAAAAATATATATATTAAAAATATATCCTAATAATTCAAACTAAGAGGAAGAGTTTTTCATCTGAAAACATGAATATTAAGGCACAAATGTTATCTAAATACAGAGCAAGGATCTTTGAAACAGACTGTTGTTCAAACAATAAATGTGCTTTTACTTTCCTTCATATTTTTATAACAAATTAATCTTTCTTCTATTTTTAACTTTGGAATCGACATATGAGCTGGCATTTGAGTTTGCATATGGCACATGTATGTATTTCAAAAAAATGGGTTAGCTCACTGGGCATTTCAATACTTAATTAGGAAAAACACAGGAAGACACATGGCTTTTTTCTCTGTATAACCATGATCTGCATGTATGGTTGAGAGAAAATAATGAGATTACTACCCAAATTCTGTTCAACTTCAGTCAGAGGTAGAAATCTATTACATTGCCAGATTCTAACCTGTGAGACTAAGGATTCCTTTTATGTCTTAAAAAAAAGCTTGAAAATTACATCTTTTACATGACTCTGCAAGTTCTTGTAGTCAAAGCAGCTTGGCAGAATAAGATTGAGCCAGCTTTTGACTCAGAGCAAGTCAGAATACCTCTGTGTCTGCAATTGTCTGCATTGCTGCATGTCTTGGCTCAGCTGAAGACAGTTCCCTCTGATTTTGAATGATCTATGATTTCTCCACTGCAGGCTTGAGAATACAACCTTTCTCCTCATGAGGATGGAGAAGAATTCTGCTATGTACTTTTTACTGCACTGTTGTCTGGCCAATACCTCATTCCAGCACTACAGTCTATCTGCAAGACACCAGCTACAACCAACCCCACTACCTGCCTACTGGCAATACCCACCCTCCTCATCCTTTGCAAGGATTCCGAAAACCATTCATACCCTCAACCAGACAACCACTCATAATGACTCCAGCTCACTGTGCCTGGAGATAAACAATTATGCACCTGAAAAAAATAATCTATTAAGAGCTCTATAGATACATTTCACATGATTTTTTTTATTCTGAATTCCTATTCTTGCGATTAAAGAATAGCTAGGAATGTTTATAAGTTTCCTCATTATCATAGCTGAAATGTAAAGTTACTACACACTTCCTCTTCAGGATTTCTTTGAATCAGTGAGCTTCTAGAGATGAGAACTGTGGCAGAGTACAGGAAATGACATTCCCAAGAGTAACCAAGATACATCCAGCTGAACACTCAGAACTGACAGTAGGCCTGTTGTCCCACATAAGGGCTCTTTATTACTGACAGTTTTTTCTGTTCAAAGAATAATCTCCCTTTTTAAGCCTGTTCCAAACTCTGCTGCCAAGATTATTTCCCTTTGCAGCTGTTTGATTAAACTCACCCTCCCAATGTCTGTCTGACTGTCTGCAATAGCTGCTATCACACTGGAATGGTTTTTTAAAGTAACTTTCAAAAGCCCACAATTCTACTTTTGCCTACATCCTTCTTTTCATTTCCCATCTCCATTTATTTATTAATGCTAAATAAGACTTCCTATCTTTATTATCTTTTTTACTTTTGTTCCAGATTGACCAGATCTATTGGCTCAAAATAACTTCCCTAATGATGTATTTTACCCCTTTTTTGATTTGAAAATCATGAAAAGTCCTTTGGCTGCTTAAAACTTAGACAAAACACACATATGACTACCTTATTTTAGATCTATAAAATAAATTCTTTGAAAATGGGATTTTATATTTGCCAAATCTTACTATCAGACAGAAGCTGAGAAAAATTACTGAAGGATGTTTCATGCTGTGGATAGGCAAATAGCCACAGTTTTATTATTTGCAGCCAACCAGTATACTTATGCTAATCAGCCATGACCACACACCTTTTTATGAAGCCAAGCACAACATTTACAGATACATGACCCATGTCTTCCCAGAAATGAATGCCTTTCTTTTCCTGAAACAATTTAGTTATCTGCACAGCTTTTGGCATTACCATAATCTATTTCACAGACACGGTGATGAACAAAACTGCGGAAGCTGATTCTAGCTCTTACCTTGTTTATAACTTTTCTTCTCAAAATCCTTTGAAGCAAACCACACATTGGTTCTCCATCCCACCTAAGTTGAATCCAACGGAAATGCTGCTGAACCAGCAGGTCAGAGCCACGAAGATGACACTTTGCAATTGTCCCCAGTAAAAAGCAGTTCTCATGAAAGTAAAAAGTACCAGAAACTCCATTGGCTAAAAATGAACCATAAAATACTTTACTCAAATACTCAAACTTTGACATGATTTCATGTAAAAGCAAGAAGCAGTGACATAATTAGAAAGCAAAAAAATCCCACCATAAATTAGCTTTAAAACATGCTATCTTCATCAAGAATAACTGTTCATAATAAAATATAAAGAGAGAACACATTACATTTTTCTCCGTTTTCCCATTTTTCATACAGCTATTCTGTAGTAAAAACATTTCTCTATCCCAAATAATTTAAATACCTCTTTGAATAGTGCAAGGATTTTCTGAACTCCGATTCTCAAGAGGTGCCAGAAAATCTCCTAATAATTCAGATAAAGAAGCTCTCTCCAGATTTTCTAAAATCACTATGGTTGTCTTGCTTACAGGAGGCTGTTTGACTGGGATCAGACAAGCTGAAATAGAAAAATGCCATTAATGCCTGCTTAGGAAAATTGACTTTTATTTATGTACACAGCTTTTATTGCTACTAATACAACAAAGGATTTAAAATTTTTTTTTCCCTTTTAACATGTTGACAGGAGCAGACAGACTGTGTATAATGTTCAAAACTGAAAGCATAAAATCAAACAATAGAAAGAATATTATACTGTACATTAAGTAAAAAATTGAAAGCTATGATTAAAATACATTCCTGAAATGGCTGCAATTCTTTATGATCTTTATATACAGGAAAGATGTCAGCACACTGAAAATAAATATATAGAAGAAATACCAATGACCTCTGAAAACATTTATTTGCTGGAATACAACTTAAACTTTTAACATGCACTCTTTATACTGTGTAGTGATAAAAGATTTTAGCCTAGCCCATGTTTATAAGAACCATAATCATTCTATGAGATTGCCTATTTGTTTGCTACTATCTTTTCTTCAAAACTTCCTTCAATATCTTTATGAATCACTCAAATAATCGGAGCTACGTAGTATGAGGCACAAACAGTAGCACCTGAACCTCATGGGCATTAAAAATATGTATATACATTTTTTTTAACATTTTAAGTATTTTCCTTTCATTTTCCTGATTTCAACATCTTATTACTTAAAAGACAGAGTCTTTGAAAGTGACCCTGTAATACTAAATCTCAAGTGACTCCATCTGTAATATACATATAAAACAAAACACTTGTCTTGAGTATATTGTGCCTTGCATTGTTTCAGAACCTTTTGAAGGTGGTACACTAAACCCCCACTTATCCACAGTCCAGCTCTTTGCAGATTCAACTGTTCACTGTTCAGCAAAAAGCGGGGTCTGGCCATGCGCAGAAAACACCGTGAAGATAGACAGTCCATGAATATGTAAATGAGCAAATGAATATGCAACAAGCCCTACTCAGCAAAGAGGGGCAGCAGGGAGTACCCGGGCACTGCCTCAGCACAGATCAGAGGGGCTTGATGGTGGAATCGGTGATGTCCCATTCCATCCCATGGTGGCGAGGGCAAGGAGCATGGAAGGGACCCAGGAGGAGGGAGCGGTGCGGCCCATGAGTGCTGGCGGGGAGGGAGTCCCATCCCAGTGCCATCTCATCCCAGGGCAACTCGGCTTGCCCCATGAAGAACACCTGCCACTGGCCCCAGGATGGGCTACCTGCTCCCTCTCCACCATGGCCATGGCAACGACAGTCCGTGCGCCATGTTTATCCAGTTGTGTTCACTTTAAAGACACACACACTCCCATAAGCCCTGGCTCAGTAAGGTGGTAAAAGGCAGACTCCCGGGATGGGATTGGGCCACTCCCTTCAGACTCCTTAGCCTGCTCAGGGTGCAGGGCGCTCCCAGGAGGGCTGTGCAGCGCTCCAGAGCTGAGGGTGGCGAGGTGACAGGCAGGGATTAATTGCAGAATCATTAGTTTGTTATCTTCACAACTCGCAGGTTTTGCAGAGGGGACCCGGACCTGAAGATGTGCGAAACTCGGGGGATCACTGTACTAAAATGGTCATTAAGGAAACTGACATTTAATAGGGCAAAACTCACAGCATTTGACTGTATCTGACCATGGCTATTCCTTTGCAGATTCCTGACTATTACTCCTCTTTTTCACTAAGAGAATATAGCTAGGGAGCAGGGATGACAAGTATGTCCATTGTGTCTGATCAATCCATTTAGAGACAGCAGTGCTCTCTTAGGAGAGGAAATGCAGCAGAACAATGGGGCAAGAAGCAGGCAGAAAAATGACTCAACCAGGAGCACCATCCTAAAATGCAAGCATGGACTACTAAGAGTGTGTTGCTGACACAGAGTAAAGCATTCAAAAGAAGCAACTTTCCTAAGAGACAGTGGCCAGTACACAAACCAGACTAGGAGTGTCATTCTCGACCGCAAGCCAAACACCAAAGCCTGGCTGACTTCCAACTAAATGATTTCTTGTCTCCCAGCAATGTGATGGCACTGAAAGTGACACATGGGAATAATCACTGGCACAAGCTATCCTCTGAACTGTGACCAGAATTTCCTTAAAAAAAACCTGCCACAGCCCGAAGTTACACCAGCAAGTATGTGAACAAACAGAAAGGAGCACTGCATGGCATTACAGGACCTGACGGGATGGGTCTGCTTTTGTTCATGAACACAGACATTGTCATAGGGGATTGTTTAGTTTCTTGCAACCAAGAAAGACAAAGAAAGCTACAGGATGAAAGCATACTTGAATAATAGGCCCCACACTGCAATCATAGAGAAGGCTGAAGACAGCATTCAGTCTCTCTCAATTGTAGGTATTTTCTATTAACAAGTTAGTAATTCTACTTTGTTTGAATAAAATGTTTAGTTGTGAGATTAAGATTCCTCCTGGTGTTTCTGGTCTGCTCATATTGAGAAGAAAAAAGGTAAGGGCTGATGCTCACAAAGCTTTGGCTGTCTCCAAGTTTCATGATGGTAGCACATAGAAATGCATCCAGGGGCATTGCATTTGTATAACTGAAATTGGCGCAATTTCAAACACCCAGAGTTCATCCTCTTTCAATACAGAAAGTGAAATATGAAAAATCACAGATTCTGAAACACAAAGTTACTCTAAGTAGTATTGATACTGATCTGAATTTATTTTGATGCGAATGACCGTACTGAATGAGATGGAAAATTAGGATTCTAGAGACATAGAAGAAGCCATAAGAGAAAAGACCAACTTTTTGGATGAAAATGAGGTCTTACTGTCAAGTTCAGATTCAAACGATATTGCTAATTTTTGTCTACAAAAAAAATCCAGACCCTAAACACTTATAAAAGAGAAATGGGAAAAAAATAGAAGAAAGTTGCGGAGGCGTAAAAGCAGTGACATATTTGAGAATTGCCTGCAAACAACAAAACTGTATTTGAGCCAAAATTAATTTGAACAGCACCAAAGAAAAGGAAGCTTCATATCACTCTTCAGCCTTTTATATTATTACTGTATGTGGAATATTATATTATACAGTGATCCTCCGTTACTCGCGGGCTGTTGGGTCTGGCCCTCTTCATGGGAGTCTTGGAATCCGCGAAGACAGCAACCCCACTCAGTAATCAAGTACATTAGCCAATTTCCAGTCTTGTGGTACATCACCAGTAAGCCAGGACTGTTGGTAAATTATGGAGAGTGGCTTAGTGAGTTCATCTGCTAGTTCTTTCATCACCCTCGGATGGATCCCATCCAGCCCCATGGACTTATGAGGATCTAAGCCACTCAGCAAGTCTCTGACTACCTCCTCCTGGATTACAAGGGGGTTATACTGCACCCCGACTCCTTCCGTCAGCCTACTAGTCCAGTTGTCCTGCAGGCTGTCTGTCTTACTGTTAAAAACAGGCAAAGAAGGCATTAAGTATTTCTGCCTTTTCCTCATCTCTA
>WEKX01008942.1:104807-116390 GCA_013390025.1 Pitta sordida
CTCCAACCACAATAGCACTCACCAACCCTTCCTTATTTGTAAACAATAGGTCGAGCGCAGCCTCTTTCCTAGTAGGCTCACTCACCTGTTGCATCAAGAAAGAGTCATCAACTATCTCTAGGAACCTTCTGGACTGTCTCCTCTCTGCTGTGTTAAGTTCCCAGCAGATATCGGGCAGATTAAAATCTCCTGTAAGAACTAGGGCAGCTGATCTTGAGGCTGTCTCAAGTTGCACAAAGAGCAATAGGTCTGCCTCTTCCTCCTGATCTGGTGGTGTGTAACATACTCCAAGCAGAATTTCAGCTTTATTGGGAATCCCTCTTACCTTGACCCATAGGCTCTCTACTTGATCATCCTTGATGTCAAGCTCTATGGTATCTAGGGTTGCTTTAATATACAGGGCCACCCCCCCCACCCCTATGTGCTCTCCTATCTCTTCTAAAGAGTGTAGCCTTAGTCCTTCACATAATATGTTACTTCTTCCTTCACCTTCAGCTGACTCTATTCCTTTTTCTTACATTTTCCTTACTACTTCTGACTGACCCATGTACAACCATTCTTCCATATGTCATTTGCCCACTTTCACTGTCATTCATCTTTGGTTACTTTGTCCTTTTTTCACTCTTCTCAGTTTCATTGCCAGATTGCGCAGATACAGCCTACTGACTGCTCCAAGAATATTTCATTTTGGAGCACCTAGCTATCAGGACTTTAATCTACATGTAGTTATTCACATCCAATGATAGAAAACAGTTCATCTTAACACACGTTCAACTTTGTCCTGTAGTAATGGGTTAAAAAGCAAACATACACACACTAACATTTGCTTGCTTGGGTAACAAAATTTGGCTCAGATACACACATAAATACTTATTAAATAAGCATATATAAAAAGCAAGCAGGTTTCTTTTTTAAGAATTATTCTACTGCTACACTACATTTCCTCCTAGAAAGGTAGAAATTATAGCTTCCCTTCTCATACATTTCTTAAAACATTAGAACAGCTTCAATAAGGCAACAGTAGAGCTTCATTTATGATTCAGTAGTTCAGAACCAGTGCAATCAAATTGAAAGGCTAAAAAACAAAGGGAAAGAGAAACGGGACAGAAATAAATATTAGTTTTGCTTAAATGGCATGAATTTTTGACAGAGCTGTCACACTTAGTTCTGCCTCAGTTCAGGCTGAACAGACCAAGTGACAAGCACTTGAAAAACTATGGGTTTGTTAAAACATGCCATCCACAATGCAAAATGTTTTCATGTCTATCCTTACTTTGCACCATTGAAAATTTTTCAACAAATTACCAAAATCAGTCCTGATGAAATACCCTTACCAGTCCTGATGAACAGTTCTGCAAGCTGCTCCTTGGAGAAACCAGCATCCACTTCAACTTTAACTATCTCACATGTGGATCCTGCAGCCACTTGCTTTTGCTGTGTTGAAAAATTATAGATTTGGTGAAATAATGAAAACTCTGATTTATGATTTAATTTACTTAATATGTCTGCATAAATACCTTCATGCAGGCCGCTATCTGATGCGCTATATAATCTTGCAAACTTCCTTCTGGACCATGGAAAATGACATTATGGTATTGTTCAACCTACAGATAAACAATGATATATTCTTGAAAGTTCAGACTTGGATTATTTTTTTGACACCATTAGCACCTGACAGACAAAATTCCTTGTTTTGCACTACTGGAGTTGATAATCCTTACTATATTAGTTTCAAATTAGACAATATTTGCATACAAAATCTTGGAAATACATTGCTAAATTTATATCCTAATCTCTAAACCTGTGTAACAAAGTATTTTGTTATAATGATTTGAAGATTTAGAAATTATAAATTTAGTGTATAAAAGTGTATAGCATAGAGATTTAGGAATTTTAGTGGATTAGTGGAAATTTAGTAAATTTCTAGGGAATTTTAGAAAGATTGGTTAACTTTAGAATCCTTCAGAGGGCCTGAGAACTAAGGCTGAATATTAAAGGTGAAAAGACCAGTTCTGTGCCCTCTGAAGGTAAACAAAAACGAAAGTTAGCCAAAACAAGGGGAAAGGAATTAACAACATGGGAGCCAATTGGTTGAAGGATCCATAGCAAGTGACATAATGCTATAAAAATGAATATTCATTAGGCAATTTGCATATGGATGAGGCAAGGGGTTAAGAAGGGGTGACAACTTGGGGCGGTCCTCTTTTGGCACCTGGCAGTGGCAGAGAGCACTGCTGGCCCTTTCCCTTGGATTTTAGGCCAAAAATAAACTTTTCTACAGCGTGCAAACAATTGCCTTGAGTCCTGACTGATTTTCTTCAAATCAATAACAACTCTAAAACCCAAAAAATTCATGTATGAAGAATGAATTTAGGAATCACAAATATTTTCTTGATTTTGAATTAAAATATATACACTAGAAAGAAATCAACAAATTAAGTCACTGCTAACTTAAGGACTTAGACTGAGGACTTGACTTCTCGTAGGAATGGGGTCATGGTATCAATTTATTTATTGTAACTGTAAAATTACTTCATTTCTAAAAAGTCAGTAAGAGATTACACTCATATCATTGTGCAATATTGCTGACTACAATAGAAACCTGTTGCATTGTAACAGTTCTAACAACATAAAATACTAACCAAGGACATAGCAAAAATTATGCAGATGCTAAATTAATTCTGATTTGATGCAATCTTAAAACAAATTATTTACGAAAGTTAATTTAGATTATCCAATTATCCTTATATTTTGAGGTATGAATCAAATGCTAAGAGTTACAGGAAATACTGATATAAGCTAGTAATAAAATGTCAGTCTCAAATAATTGCTTATATAAATGTTATACTAATTTACTTTTCCATCAAAAAGTGGAATGAAATAACTTTGGGAAGCAGTAAGATATTACAGAGCTTTTAATATATATTTTTAAGCAGTTCAGTTAATCAGATAGGAGCTATTTAAAGAATAAAGTTAATGCCCTCACAAGACTAAAGCTGAAGGTAAGGTTTTGGGGAACTTCATTTTAAAATAACAGCTTTCATGCTGTTTAACTTTTTTTTTAGAAGTCTTGTCATTCTTTCATGGAGTAAAGACCAATTGTTTTTAGTCAACACTATTACAGAAGTACTTTCATGCACAATGTGAGACAACCTAGCTTAGTACTGACCAGGCGGAGGTAATTCTGAAGTGTCTGAAGATGGATCATGGATGCATAAGTCACACTATTTAGACAGCCTTCTTGAGGTCCTTAAAATGAGATACACAAATCAGTTTTCTAAATCTCTCATGTTTACACGTGTGTATGACAGATACATATGATTTTTATGCAATCTCCTAAAATTAGAGGCTATGTAAATGAAAATGCTGAATAAATTAAAGGCATTTATCTAGCACCATAGATTCATGGCTATCAATGACATAAGCAATATGGATACCTCTAAATAACTGAAATAGGTAGTAGGACTTTTACGTGCCAGTGTATTTTCTAAGTGTTGCGGACACTTTCAAATCTACAATTAATTGGATACAATATTTCTGAGAATCAAGCAACACTGAAGAACAAAACTAGTAGCAAATGATTCTCAGATTATGTATTTCATATGGGGTATCTTAACATTCAAAACTTGAAAATTATGATTTGAAAATTACCAAACAAAAACACTGTGATATGTTCAGCTCTATTGTTCTTCAAAAAGTCCCATGGTGGCTGGGAAAAAATCTGACCTCTTGACCATGAAACATTTCCTGTTGAAAAGAAAAAATAAAAGAGATATTTCCTGTATCTATATAAAGTGTCCTACGCTCAAACAGACTAACTTACAAAGACTGTGTGCATACACTCAAAATTTGACAAACAAATCAGTCCTATGTATGACATGTACTAAATTGCACAATTTGATACACCACTGAGGATACAAATGCTTTCTGCCAAGTAAGACACAAGTTTAACTGCTAGTCTTTTACATCTTTACATGTAAAATAGAGTAAAATAGGATGTGTTCCCAGTCTAATGCGAATAGGGTTTTTTTGGCTGATGGACAGGTGGAGGTAGGAAGGTGATTTAAGACAAAGTCCAAGAATTTTAGAAACCTATACAACTCTTATTACATACTACCACCACATTTTAGCTCATTTCTCAAAATTTTAAACATTTATCTTTTTTACCTTGATAAGTAAGGTTACAGAAAACAGTAGTTCCATGTACCTATGCTGATGATTTACAGTTTGTATTTACTGTATATTCTGGATGTACTGTAAAAATACATTGTGGGCTTTGCTTTTAATTACTTTCATAGTATCACAGAATATGTTGAATTGGGAGACTGACAAGGACCATCAAAGTTGAACTCCTGGCCTTGCACGAGACAGCCCCAAGAATCACATTATGTGTCTGAGAGCACTGTCCAAACATTGAACTCTGGCAATCTTGGTGCTGTGACCACTTCTCTGGGCAGCCTTTTCCTGTGCCCAACCACCCACTGGAGGAAGAAACTTTTTCTGATATCCAACCTAAACCTCCCCTGACTCAGCTTCATATCATTCCCTTGGGCTTTGTCACTGGTCACGAGAGAGATCAGTGCCTGCCCCTCCTCTTCCCCTCATGAGGAATTTGAAGACTGTGACAAGGTCTCTCCTCAGTCTCCTCCAGGCTGAACAGACCAAGTGACCTCAGCTGCTCCTCATACAGCTTCCCCTCAAGGTCCTTCACCATCTTTGTTACCCTCCTTGGGACACTGCAATAGCTTAACATCTTTCTTCTATTGTGACATCCAAAAGTGCATACGTACTTGAGGTGAGAGTTTTGTTTCATCTGTGATACCATTTTCCCCTCTGAAGTACTAAATTGAGTAACGGACTAATTAACACAGGGCCTCATGTTCCCCAAGACTACATTGAAGTGATTAATGAACTGTGCCATACACATAGCTAACAGGAAAGAATGCTTTCATGCCAACACTATTCAAAGTATTATATCTAGTACTGGTCTTTCTTAGTCTAAGCCTTACAAGATCCAGAAATCTAACTAGCATTTTTGTCTTAGTTACAATACTTCAGAAATTCAAGAACCACCCCCCAAGTTTTGGCGTTTTTATTACACCAATATTGATACCTAGTTTGACAGATAATATACTGCTTGCACTGAGGCCAATGTTGGATTCTGCAGCACTGTTAAGTGACAGGTCTTCTAGGCTCCTCCATCCATCAGAAGCAATTGCCTCGAAATGGTTTGTCACTGCCTGACTCACTGCTTTTGAAAAATCATCCCATGATGTCTGCTTGCGGATATTTAAAGCACATATTGTGTTTTCTGTATCAAATTCCTCTGTACCACAATGGGTTGGTTCAATGCCACTGACTGAAATCTTTACAGGTACACTAAGGGCATCTGTTGAAAAACAAAACACCAACAATGAGAAAAACTGTAAAGCTCAATTTAAAATAATCCCATTATAATAGATCAACATCTAATATTACAAAGGAAAGCTACAAATTAACTCCTACTGCAGAGAAGCAAATGGCAAAGAGCAGCACAGATCACCACCACAAAATCTGAGCAGTGATGAAAATAACAAGGTATCTACCTTAAAAAAAAATCAGGATTATTATGCTTAAATAATAGGAAGAAAGACAAAACTTACTTAATCTTATATTTCCTCTTTAGAAAGTAATTGCTTATAAATCAAGACAGATGGTACGCAGTGTATTAATGTTTAAGTTTATTGTGGTTGTGCACATTTTTGTTACCAATGCAGAAAAGAATTTTCTGGCAGTAGTGCACAAGTAGAAAACACAGTTGAGCCAAATATCTTTAAATAAAAAGATAAGAGCTAGGATAGAAAATTCACTCAAAAGTCTATATTTGATTTGCTCTAGAATAAGTTGACAAAGTATTAAAAAAAGGAAAATAAGAAATTTACATGTACAGTCTAGAAACAATGAAGCTATTTTAAATCTTGCTCTTTGGAATACAACTCAAAAGAAGCAGCAGTCTCTGGGGTTCATTCAGATGACTAAAAATAAAAAGGAAACTATTTTCTAATTTTCATGCCAAAATAATACCTTTCAGAAATTATCACTGAAATTCAAAATAAGTACATCATTAAAAAAAAATCAGCTTATTATGAAATCTTGCAATATGATCTCAGATTTGCTTTTGTGTTCAGAAGCCAGATCTTCAGCTGATACAAACCAATGGATCTTTTCTGACGTCAGAAAAGCTCTGATTTAAACCGACCAGCCTACCACAGGGAAAAGATTACTCAAAGGCATCCTTCAGATATGAAATTGTGAGAAATGTATCAAAGGCTGGCCCTTCTGATGGCTGGACCTCAGGGAAATAAGCAAAGACTGTAAGGAGTCCAGAGCTCTCCACAAGGAAGCAGGCCCCTAGGCCAGAGTTGCAATATATGCCTGAACTTCAATACGTGTGACCCCTATGGCACAGCTGGCAAACCTGGACGCCTAGACTTTCATATCTGTCAAAGTACATCCTCCTGTCTTACGTGCGTGTAATTTCTTACAGTGGAAACCTTACTGGACTGTGAGGAAGGTAGAGGATAGTACATACACACACCTTACCAAAAATGGCTTGTTAAGGTGTGTAGAAGAAGATGAAGGGAGACCAAAGGTTCTGACCTGATATAAGCAGCTAGATTCATGACAAGCATGATGAGAGAAACCGTGCTAAGACTGATGAAAATAATACAAGCAGAATGCAAACAGGCTGCAGAATCAGCCATCAGAAATTGGCTTCAGTCTGATAAAGAAGATGACCACGGAGGAGTTTCTATTAGAAAGTAAACTGTTCCCCTCTGAACCTACAGTAAAATGATAAGAACTGAGATTTATAACAGCTGAAGAAGAAAATCAGAAGCAGCAAACAGAAAGATTCCCTCATTTGTTTATAATCAATGAACTTAACTACCCATACTCTATATCCCACAAAAAAGTAAACAAATAAAAAGCATACAAATCTAGAAAGACAATATTTCTCACAATCTCACTATACAGAAATATAGATATATATTTCTCTGCATATATAGATATAAACACAGTAATACCTCATTGTTTCATGCTTTGAATTTCGCGTCCTCATTCCTTCATGGGTTTTCTCCTAGAATACATCAGCGACAATGCATCCTGGTGTTCCCACCGTGGCCAGCAGAGGATGGGTGGGCATCAGGCCAGGGCTGATGGGGCAGGGTGGCAGGTGGGCTGCATTTATGTATGCCTAAATCTTATTTCGTTGTTTTCACATTTTACAGGGGGGATCTCAGAACCAAATCCCCATGATAATCGAGGTATTACTGTATATAAAGATATACACAGAACTAGTGAGTGGATGGACGAAGTTCTATCTCAAGAAATACGCATCAGTCTGCTCTACTGGATTTTGAGAAAACTTACAGAGAAGAAAGAAGACAACAGGTTTCAAGAGAACAATCTTCTGAGAGAAGTTACTGATGTTGGAAAAAAGACAGTTGTTTGATACTGTCTCTAAGACATTTTTGAAGAATCAAACAATCCCTTCAACAATAAACAAATGACAAATAAAACTATGCTCCAAAAAGTGATTCAGATATGACTAGATGATTGTCTTAGCCTGAGGAAATTTGACAGCTATCCACCACTAACTTATTACTGCAAGAATTTGAAGAAAAGAGGATAATAGCTTTGGAAAAATTAATTACTACGTTCAGAAATTTTAAGAGAATATGGATGTTTGCACATATACCATCTTTTCAAATGGTTTAAAGACAAAGACATGAGTAATTTAATAAGCTCAAATAAAATTTTATCACATGCTCTGGCAAAATTTGGAGAACAGGAACTTGCTATGTTAAGTTTATTATATTTATATTAATATATTATTGTAATTATTAATATATTATTATTAATATATTATTATTATTATATTGCTTAGTATTGTGGTGCCAAAAAAGTGACAACTAATTTTTCCCTATTTCTTTTTTTTGTCCCATAAGTTCTTTACTAAAAACATTTTTATATAGTGCTGATAGCATTTACTTACTTAAGTTTTCTAGGAGATGTTTGCAATCATCAGTAGCAACATCATGCAATGTTTGATTACATTTATCTTTTCTCTCCGCCTCTAGTCCACCATGGCTACAAAGGATTTCTAGACAGTTCTGCAAAGGTAGGAACTATATTATTTACTTGTCCATTTGCTGCATTAAAGAGTTCTACCAATATGCAGTCAGACTCCTAACTGAAATTCTCACACATGCATTTCCAAAGATAATCAGCTACGGATCTTCTATAGATGAGAAACCAAATGATGTTTTCCATGGAGTTGAAAATCATGAGTAAAAACATTTTATAGAAGACTGCAAAGTCTCAAATAATGATTTTGAAAAAGCAGAACATACACTGCCAGGCTTCTGTAGTCTCCAAGCACCAAGTGCTGATCAGTTGAATTAAGACATTCTTAATATCTGGCTACTAGCTTAGGTATTCGTAAGAAAATAGAAGCCCATCTATTTAACCTGGTTTGAATATCTTTACCTAAATGTTCGAGCAACATTAAATAAGCAATTCTAATGCTTAATTAGACGAATAAATTAATCTATTTATATAGCGATCCATAAAACCAATTTGCAATTCACCAAATGTGAGTTTCCATCATGCCTGACATCTGACTGGGACAGAAAAAGAACTATTTCTAAATGACCTCTTCTTTGGCAGGTAAACCTGAATTTCTGCAAGCATAGTAGCAATGAAATGAAATAAAAATGCATTTTTATTAAGTCAGAGCATAAACAACTTTTAGATGCCAACAACATGATGCCCTCTTAAAAAAAAGGACACATATTAACCAAAAGGAAAAAAAGTATTATTAGAATCAAGCTATTAGCATATAAATTTGGATTGGTACAATCATATGGTAACATCAAAAAATATTATTTATATAGATCCTCCTAAAGTAGTGTGGGGTAAAAAAACTCTCAAAACTACATTCAAATGCTGATTGATCAGCAATCAGAAGGATTAAATCCTTGTTTCTAAAGATCATAATTCAGCAACAATACAGGTGGTCTTCATAAAAGATTTGCCATCTTCAGATATGCTTTAAAAAGACCCATATCCATACTTAAAAAAAAAAAGAAACCGACAGAAATTATACTAGTTAATTCTGTATTGACAACCTCTGGTGTTAAGCATATGTCATGAGGAGAACACTTTTACTCTATTGCAAAACTTTTCTCCTTTTTAATGCAACAGACAATAGGTTTCTCCTCTTATCTCCCCTTCCCTCCCCTGAAAGGAATGTGCCCAGGGGAGCGGCTTTCTCCTTTTCACCTGACAAACAATGGAGGATCCTGTGTCTTATCTTCCCTTCCTGGCAACGCATGTGGCCAGAGAAGAGGCTTTCTACTGGACCAACAATGAAGGATTCTTTTTCTTATCTTCCTTTCCTGGCAAGGCATATGACTAGGGGAGGGGCCTGAGGGCTGGGGCGGGCTGAGTGACAGCCAATGACATGTGAAGACATGCTCACAGCTGCTGGGCCTCACAGAAGGGGGTTCATGGATCTTCTGGACTGAGGAAGCTTCATTTTCACCTCTGATTTCTGCCGCCGCCATTTTGCCCAGGACCACATGGACCTTTGACTCCTCATCTCAGCAGAGCCTTGCCCCTGCCAACCGCTGGATATCCCTCCAGCCCCTTGAACATTTCAGGAAAGGATCACTGGCTGTTAATCCAGTGGTTTGCCTACCCTGAACCCTATTCCCCTGCCCCTGGAATCCCAGAGGTGCCCTGGTTTCCCTTAAACTGGGCATCCCCCTCGTGCTTGTTTATTTCCCATCTGTCTACAATTGTCATTGTTCCATTGTTTTTTGATACTGTTATTGTTGTTGTTCAAACACACACATATATATGTATTTGTTATTTTTTTTTCCTTTCTCCCAGTAAAGTTCTTATTTCTCTCCATATATATTATTCAAGTATTTCTAATTTCAATTCATGCTGCATCTTAACTGACCCCGGACATTCTGCAGGGAAATCAAACCTTGATAACACAGGGAAGCAGCTATTAAGTATTTTGATGCAAACAGTAGTTTGTTGCAGGTTTGGCTCATGTTGCCAATTTTTGTCACTGTTCTACCAGAACCTTTTGTCACATCCTGTGACCTTTCATAAACATAGCAGTCATTCAAGGAGATGAAATTTTAACAGGTTGTAGTTCCAGTACTTGCAATTGTGTTTAAAAAATTAATTAGCTCATGAAGTTTGCCAGACGAAAATCAAGCAGAAAAAAAAGAGCATATTTTTTTGGCAGGTTAGTTTGTTAACACTGTCTCTCAGATAGGAGCAATGAACACCAAAGACAGCAGAAGGCAGAAGGACTGAACTGTGAGGTTGAAAGTGGGAAGTAAAGCAGGAAGAAGTGAGACAGAACAGAGAAAGTGAGCTTATTTCCTTAGTAGAATGAGGATTTTTGTTGCCTCTGCTGCCTATGAAAGAATAGTCAAGATGTCTTAGCAGAATTCATCTGTAAGAATGGTACCTACCCATCTTGAAGCAAAAGGATGCAAGTGCCAACACTGCTCATATGCAGGTATCTTGTGGTGGAATGAAAGACATGCAGTGTAGATAATGGATTCGAGAATGAAGTCGAAGTGTTAACAACACTTGAAGATGGCTATTAAGCTTTTTTAGCGTTTTAATATTCCAAACATAAGTCAATAAATGCATTTAATTATATACAATTTTACGAAGTCTCTGCAATATCAAAACCAGGAATCTGACTGCCAGCTATATATTGCTTTTACCACCTAAGTGAGTATCCTCAAAGCTCAAACAGTTGACTTGGAATGTGTTCTGATGAAAGATATACATGGAGACTTCCAGTGTCAGAACCTTCAGAGAGATCACCTAGCCAAGGCAACTTTTAGACAGTAAATGAAACCTAGCTATCAAGTTCCTGAGGATTATATTACAGTAAACCCCTGCATATTCATGGTCCACAAAGCTGTGGTTTCAATTAATTGCACTTTATTCTCCAGTGAATAATGGGTCCGCATGCATATGCAGACAATATCGTGAAATCAGTCAGCTCGTGAATATGTAATGAGCTCATGAAGATGTAAATTAGCCCCCCCCTGCAGTTTCTGAGTATCCTCCAGTTTCACCATTTAAAGGGAAGGGGAACCACGGCCAACGCCCTGGAGCCAAGACCGCTGCCAGAGCAGTTACGGGCGGGCACCACAGAGGCAACTGGGGCCCTTGGGGTGTTTGCGGGACTGGAATTGTTTTCCGTTGGGCTGCAGGAGGGTGCCAGCACTGTGTGCGTCTGTGAGTGAAAGCAGGAGTGGGAGGTACCTTCCCTCCACCTCAGGGCCCCCATGGATACCCCCGCGGCGCCCTTTGTTGCTGGGGCAGCAAAGGGGAAGGTGGCTTCACGGCTCCCACACTCCCTTCATGCTGCCCAGAGGGCTAAGACCATGTGGTCTGCCAGCACTGCCCTGTGCCTGGTGTCCAACACTGGCCTGGAAGAGGGAGGCAGGCTGGCCAACTGAAAAGCCTTAACCCGCCCCCCCCCCCAAACCCCCCTGC